>CM059210.1:8536335-8913835 GCA_030347435.1 Clarias fuscus | reverse complement strand
CGACCATCTCTCAGGACCTGAAGTGGGACATTCACATTGACTCCACTGTTAAAAAGGCCCATGAGAGGTTGCATTTCCTTCGCCAGCTGAAAAAGTTCAACTTCTCACAGGAGCTGCTCACACAGTTCTACTCAGCCGTCATTGAATCCGTCCTGTGCACTTCAATAACTGTCTGGTTTGGCTCAGCTACAAAAGCAGACATCAGAAGACTACAAAGGACGGTTCGGACTGCTGAAAGGATTATCGGCACTCCCCTACCCACACTACAAGAACTGTATATATCCAGAGTGAAGAAAAGGGCTTGGAATATCACTCTGGACCCCTCACACCCAAGCCACCTTCTCTTTGAACTTTTGCCGTCTGGCCGACGATACAGAGCATCGAACACCAGAACAGTCAGGCACAAGAACAGTTTTTTCCCCCAGGCAATTTACCTCATGAACAGCTAAAACATTCTTCTCACTGTGCATTAAATATATGAGCAATATTATGTGCAACACCACTGTGCAATACCACAGATATTTATTTAACAGATATTAGATAAGTATCTCACACCATACTCCATTTGATGTTAACCCCAAAAAATCCATCCTACTCAATTTGTTGTCATTTTCTATTTCATTTTTTATTTTTTCCTGTTTTGTGTCGTACTGTTTTGCCTTGTTATTTGTTTTGTCCTGGAGCTCTGTCACTAAAACAACTTCCTTGTACGTGCAAGCGTACTTGGCAATAAAACTCTTCTGATTCTGATTCTGAATGCGTCAAGATAAGATAAGATGGGAAGCACAGTCCTCTGGAGGCAGTGTTATGATCCGGGGTTCCTTCAGTTGGTCAAGTCTGGGCTCAGCAACATTATGTGGCAATAAACTGAAGTCAGCTGATGACCTGAATGTACTGAATGACCAGATTATCACATCTACGGAGTTTTTCATCCCTGATAGTACGGCCATATTCAAGACTTGTGAAAGAGTGGTTCTGGGAGCACGAGGAATCATTTGGCCAGCATATTGTATATCGTAATCAAGAAAATATTGGAGTGTGAGACTTTTCTTTTGGCCGATCTTTGTACTTTCAAATAGCTTTTTTATAAGGGGATTTGTGTTACACCATTCAGACTAATCTGTCATGTCTTGATGTCAAAGTTTAACTGTTTTCATTTTAAGCAGAAAACACCTTTCACAAAGAACTCTATTCATATTCAGTTAGCTAGGTTAAATGTTGCTTGTAATCTTACACGGTGGACTTTCACCAGAACTGCATCTAGAATCGCACTAAATGCAATGTGTGACTACCTAAACAGGTTAACAGTGCTATAAATACAGTGCAGAGAACACACTCACTCTATGGTTAATGATGCAAATTCCACAAATGCCTTTCATGTTTAGCCAAAAAAAATTGTCTACGACCACTGTAGCTGAAACTCTCGCAACATAAAGTCGGAACATAATGTCACTTGATGAGAAACTAGTTTTAGAAATGCACCACCAAATTACCACCAATAGATAATACCAGTCAAAAGTTTGGACACACGTTTGGATTTATTTTTTTACATTTAGGCATTTGGCATTCTCTTATCCAAACAAAGGTGCTTTGTAGTTTTTTAGAACAATACTTGATATTTTAATACTATGAAATAACACATATGGCATATTGCATATTTTGGATGCCTGCAGCATTGTTTCACAAAATAGAAAGAAATAGAAATCTGGAAAGACCAGGGATTCAGAAAGGGGTGTTCAAACTTTTGACTGTTAGTGGTGTGTATATATTTATATTTGAATTACATATATTATTATATTTGCAAAATGCAAATCATGCACACTGTTATCTTTCTGCCAAGATGTTTTCACTTGATATGAATTCTTTTGCAGTGTGACCAAACATCTAATGATGAAATTCCTGACTTCCCCCTTTCAATCTATTTCCTCACTTGAAATCTTGCAGTGTGTTCACTAATGAAGAAATATGTCACACTTCAGTATATACATAGAAGGTGAAACTCATTTAACCTAGCAATAGAAGGAATGACTCACATGTTGAGTACAGCGCAGGGAGGAAGAGAGAAATAAGATCATCTCAGATGTTCTCAGATCTCATGGGGAGTGTCGTGTGTCAGTACAGTGTGTGTGTATGTCTGTGTGTGTGTGTGCATTCCTGCATTCTATGAAATATTCATAATGATCCTGGCCTTCTGACCTGACAGATCAATGGCCTGAAGAGCAACAGTACCAAGGACAGGGTGTGCTATTAAAGAAAGCAATAGGCCAAAGAGGGCTTTTTTTGTGTGTGCATGTCTGTCTGTGTGTGTGTGTGTGTGTGTGTGAGAGAGAGAGAGAGAGGCAGTGAAAAGGTATTTAAAGTAGGACTGAGTAGGTAAATAAAGAGTAGGAAAGAAAGACAGAGACACATCTGATGCTTGATGTAGATGGAGAGCATAGAGGGAGAAAATGAGGAGGAGGAGGAGAAGCAGGAGGGGTGTAATTTAATTAGTTCCACAATGGGGTGAATGGACAGACACATGGCTGAGCTAATGGAGGACTGAGATGTGCTTTTTAGCAGTGCTAATTGTTCTGAAAGACCTGGGCCTTTCTTTAGACAGCCTGTTCCTCTGTGATGAACCCAGCAGGAGTGGAGGAAGGGGAGTTGGAGGGGGCGGAGGGGATGTCTGTTCCAGAATTAACCCTGCCTCCCTCCACACATGCTCCTTAAAAGCTCTCCACCAGCCTCAGGGTCTTCTGTCGTGTCCGATGTGAGCAGGACAGCATGGCTGGTGGTTTCTTTAAGATGGAAAACGTGGTTTCAGGCTAGAAGAATGACTAAAGACGTGGTTCTCACGGGTCCATGACGTATGCGATCACCAAAAGCTACAATTAGCTACTGAAAAGGCTGTTAGTTTTAGTGTTATTTCGTTGGTTATTATATCTTTCTAATTAACTGCTCAGTTTAATTGAATGGGTGTCAATCCAGACAGATAAATTAATGTGTTCCTTACAGGAAGTTATTCATTTCATTATCGAAACTAATGGTTCTCAAAGTGAGATTCTGGAACCCCCAACACACACACACACACACACTACCCCCCACCCCCTAGGGATTTAAAAGCCAAGGAAACTGTTATTGTTAAATTTCACTACAGTCGTGGAATTCACAACGCATCATTATCAAAGTTTTATTAATCATTGAGTTCCTACAGTTAGGTTTTTTTATTTTTTATATGCAATGGGTTTAATCTAAACTTAGTAATGCAAAAAACAAGTCCATCTATCCAGGCATTGATCAACATCCACATCTCTAAGTGACGGTTAGCCGCAATGACCTATGATTTCATGTCAGCGGTCACTGCTGTAAGGGAAGTTACATTGCTGAGGATACCAACGTCTGGCAACCCACAGACATACTGTACATGCAATCACACTCACACACCCAATCATACACTATGAATACTTGGAGGAAACCCTTGACACACAGGGAGAACAAGCAGCTTCTGCACACATTCACCAGAGGTGAGATTCAAATCCCCAGCCGTGAAGCAGAAAACTTTATTAATAGGACAGTGTGTAATTGCACACATTTAAATAATGTTAAAGAAACAAATTTGTTTAAAGAATATATTTTACGAGTATCTCTGATCTGAACCCTAATAGTTTAAGAAGAGACCTTGCCCTTCAGTAGGGTCAATCAACTTTCCAGTTTTACGACGGGGGTTCAAGTCAAACCTGAACTTGTGATGAAATGTCTTGTGAATGAAGATCTAAAAGCATTTGACATTTACTGTACCGGAGACTGAATGATTACAGGAACTCAGTGCAGTCCTGACCTCGCTCCAAGGCATTTTCACAGGTTTTACCCAGTAAATGAGTTCCTGGGAGGCCAGGATTTCAGATTTGAAGCAGGCAGTCCGATCATTGCTCCGATCTTGAGGGTATCAAAGCACTAGTGAAACACTGAGATAAGTGCATTAGTGAGGCAGGGGATAATATCGAGAAATAAAGAGAGTTTTTTACTCTCATAACTCTGTTATTCTCATGTATTCTTATTTTTTTAAATTGGTTTATGGAATGTTTTTCTTACATGCCTTAGAGGCATGTGTTACAAATTTTTGATCTTGGATCTATGCCTATATTTAAATGAAAAAAAAAAAGCAAAATGCTGTTTATTTAATAATAATAATTAAAAAAAAGCTTTAGACAATTTAAATGGTGGGTTTTAGGAATGGAACATTCAGCAATGAAAAGCTAATAGTATTTGTAATTATATCATATTTACGTAATGCATGTAAGACTTGAATGTTTAATCAAATACGTTAATTGCAATATTAAATACTTTTTTTTACAGCGTATTTGTAATCGTAACGAGTGTATGTTTAGCAACTCTTTCTTTTTTTACATTGATATTTCATCATATTGTTTATGTGTGTGCATTCCTACACAATATTAAACATATTTAATGAATGAACCAGCTGTAATAGTGATTGTATTGCAACCTAGAATGTTTAATGAGTCATCTTTATAATGTTCACATACTCTGACCTGCCACATAATGGCTGAAATTCACCGCTCAGAAACCATGACAACAGCACTCTTAGCATAGAAAAGGTAGACATCAGAACCGCGCGGTTATACATGTCTGAACTGTGCTCATTTGCTGGTTCTGAATTTATCCCGGAGTGATCCAAGTTACAGGGCTTCTACTATAGTAAAGTATAATTTGCTAAAGGGTCTTGCACTTCCTTTCTCTTCGACCAATTCCCATACAACTAAGGGCTCCTCCGAAGCAGAGCACATGCTTTCCATAACATCAAACTCTTTTTCCATGGCCGTATCGAAGCAACGGCTTTGTTTTGGGGAGTCAACAAGCTCAGGAGTTATAGTCGCAGTCCAGCTTGGGAGGAAGAATGAATTTTAGATTTCGTGAATCAAACTCAACATTCCCTCATGCGTGTGGTGAGTGTGTGAGTGAGATCAGGAGCTCGCTCTTACACAACAATGGTGGGATTTCCCAGATCTTTCGGTGACTGGGATTCCCCAAATGCTAAAATAATCATAATCATATATATATATATATATATATATATATATATATATATATATATATACACACACACACACACACAAACAACGGTGTAATGATGGTGATGATAAAGTAGTTATGCTGGTCATGATGCATGACAAAATATTAACCACTACTCCTTTCCCAGTTTTTGCTCTTCTTTCTGGGAGTAAGGGATTTTCCCATCCTATCCCATTTTTAACAAGTTTTCCATGACTTTCCTCATGCAAGTAAGCATTCGCGAATATCAGAGTGTAGGTTGCACCACATTTGAGCACAAGTGTCCCGCTCTCGTTAATTCTAACTCAGTTAACCCCATGGACACTGCTAACAGGCTTTTACAGCACTGATGTGCAATTGCTCAGTAAGCACTCCCATTATAGCATCAAAGCAGCATGAAGAAATGACAGACTTCAAGTAGACGCCCTCCCTACCCCCATCCCTGCATTTTCCTATAAAGAGAAAAATGCCACTCAGCAAGCCCTCTCTATGATATTAGTCAGCAACCCCATTAGTCTTAATGGCTGCCCCTGGGCATTGAGAAGCCTAGCCTGTCCTTTTAAGGACTATACAAGGCACTCATTAAGGCTAAAACAAAGAGGGCTAGTGAGAGAGGGAAGGAGGGAATGAATGAAGGAGGGAGTGACTGAACAATGTATGGGGAGTAAGAGATCACCTCCTATTTTTATTAGCCTCTGTAAGCCAGGCTTTTCTGAGACGCTGACCACGGAAGCCCTCGAGAAGATCCAAAAATTCGAATCATCGCTCATATCTGTCAGCTGAAACACTATCCAGGCAGGCTAATGGCTAGTATGTGAGGTATCCCTGTTTAAAAATCTATAGCTGATCAATAACTCTGGCTCCCAGCTCTCTCAAATCCATTTGGAGGCAGGTGGCATGACCAAACCCACTGCTCAAAGAGACCAGCCGGTATTGACTGGGCTAACAGGGTTACTCTGAATACGCAAGCCCAGACGGACCAAGTGCTATCTCGACACACAGTTCCTTTTTCTAAAAAAGAAAAGAAAAAGGCTTTGATTAAAATGAAAGAAAAGGCTGCTTTGTCCTGGTTCATTTTTTTTTTTTTTTTTTAGAACATTTGTTCCAAAATGGATGAATGCTTCTGACAAGCCCTCTCGTAGTCGTCAAGGCCATCGGGTGCCACTCGGCAAAGCCAGCCGATCATGCACATGACAATTGTAATGGCAATCTGTTGCCATGGCAGCTAATTAGCTTAATGCAAGCAGACTTTCTCTCTCTCTCTCTCTCTCTCTTGTTTTGCATCTTACAAAAAAACAATCCATGAATACGTCAGCTTCAGCTTGATGTAGTCATATTCATAGTTTCCTTCATAATAATAATAATAATAATAATAATAATAAAGCTGAGGCTGAGTTAAGTATTCCATTGTAGATAATTTGATCAAAGAATTAGACACACAAAGTTTGTATAGAGTACATTGTTAAATGGCATGTTGATTCAGTATTCAAACTTCTTATTTATTATAGATTAGATTCACAGGCCACTCTTGGGAAATCTGAATAAAATACAGGGAACACAGTAAGAGTTAAAAGTCAGTCACGGGCAGCGCTGTGTACAGGGATGTGGATGCGGTGAGAGGATCCTCAGTAAAATGCCACATTTGGGTTTTTATTGATCCACTCAAGGTGGGCAGGAAATACTCTGAGGTGTTTATAGGATTTGGCCTGGCTTGCAAGGGCACTCGTTCCCATCAGCATGTTCACACACACTGACTGAGAGCTGGCTCGTTGAACATTATTACCGACTTATTTTGCACAGCCTTCTACGCGCCAACCTGCTGTACGTTCATTTTGCAAAGTCATGACCTAGCATGGTTTACTTGTTTTTTGGTTAGATTGTAATACAAGTCTAGTGAGTCTTGTAATAGAAGTTCATGTGTGGATGAGGTAAATGGTGTCATTTGTGGGTCAGAGTAGTTTGCCATCAGATACCACGACAACACCAGAACCTTCCTCTTGGAACTTTATCTTCCCACCAACGCTTTTTATAATTGGGAAAAAATGTATCATTTGAATCATGGCATAGTTGACATGGGTAGTTAGATCTCCATGCGGAGGCTTGTTGAGTACTAGGGTTTCTCAAGGTTTCAGCTTAGTCTAACCAGCTGCCAGCTGTGAAAAACACAGTCCAGTGTTGGAGAAGATGTTGGACCATTATTGTCAGCCGATAAGTTCTTTTTTACTGCGTTACATGACTAAACTGATTAGTAACTGTTTGTGCTTTTCTTATTGCCTCATGTATACATGTAAGACCAGTTCATCCTTTATTCATGGATGAGAACTTAGAGACTGGTTCTTTTCAGGCATTTTGACCAGCTCAGAAAGCTTGTAGCTGGTCAGACAAAGCTGGATTTTTCAGTAGGGTAGCTTCATTACGAGGTCCTGAAACAGAAACCTGTTGTTATAGGGTCCTACATGTAACATTTAAGCATTCCCTTGGAGGGCGAAGCCATATAATTTCTCAGTGTGCTATACAGGGTGCCTGATCCATAGAGAATTTTTTTTGTATAAAAACAAATTCTGTTGGCTTACCACCTGTGTTTGTTTGCACTGGTACAGTAGTTCCATCACAGGCGTTCTTTATTGACAGTAAGCGGGATCATTGTCAACTTTTATGTCCTACTGAGAGTGTGTCACAGGCGTTCCCCAGTGAATGTAACATTACGCAGTGCATACAACAGGCAGAGGTAAGAGCTGACGAAAACAGTGGAACAGCGTGAGGAGTGGCAGCGAGTTGACCACACCCTCCATTCACAGGTAACATTAGCACGCTGGCATCAGCACCTGCATTTGAGCGGAATCACGGGTAACCTCTAGTGCTAAATACAACATTGAACATATTAATTTATCAGATATGATTTTTTTACTGGTGGCACGGTGGCTTAGTGTGTGTGTGTGTGTGTGTGTGTGTGTGTGTGTGGTTCTTCCCATGATTGGTGGGTCTCCTCCTGGTACTCCGGTTTCCTCCCACAGTCTAAAGACATGCAGATTAGGCTAATCGGCGTTCCCAAATTGCCTGTAGTGTGTGAGAGTGTGTGGATGTGTGCACTGCGATGGATTGGCTCCCTGTCCAGGGTGAACCCCGCCCCATGCCCTAAGTCACCTGGCATAGACTCCAGGCCAACTGCTTAATCCTGATTAAGTAGCATAGGCGATGAATGATTTCTTGTTTTTGCACTGATTATTCTGGGCAGATTCCCGATAACTTGGGTGACCCCAAGGAAAAAATCTGAACTTTGTTAGTTTTGTTAGTCACAAAGCCATTTTGGGTGTCAGATATTAAATTGCATGTAAGGGGAAAAAAATGCCTATGGATACAGAGTTTTGGGCCACCCTGTATTTAACCATAGTTTTCTAAGAATACATTGCTGAAAAATCCAGTTTGGTTTGAGCAGCTTCCAGAGGTCTAGATGGTCAAACTGGTAAACCATCTTCGCCTGCTGGCGAGTTATTTTCCAGTTTCCTTTTACCGGGTGACTTGCATTTATTTGGCTTTACCATAGATTTTAATAGACTGTAATTCCAAGATATCTGATTAACAGCGATAATCAAGACACGTCCTTTCTACCCACACTTGCATACTGTACTGTATATCATCTACACGACCAACCAGCTCATCCTGCGCTTTAGTGATTATTCATCGACGATTCAACAGCTACTAACATTTCATGGACGTGTAGAATGATATCAGAAATTGAGCAATGAGTTGCATAAGACTCGGTCTTGAGTGATTGCTCAACGTCATTCACGGTGGGGTGGTTCAAGCCGTGACTTCTGTTTCTTGTGAAATCTGCCTCTGAAGGAATGTGGGAAAAAAAAAATAAGAGGATGACAAGTTCCCATGCTGTACTGTACCTAATCAGAAATCAAAAGGGGCATGCACAAACAAACAAAAACAAAACAAACAAACAAATACTGCATTAGAATAAGAAAGAAGATGTGGCAGAGTGTAAAGGAAAGGTATGAGAGAAGGAATGAACAGTGTGAACTAAGTGAAGAGTGAATCAGACTCGACGCCGCCCATTCACACACACACGCACACACACACACAGGCACAGTGACGCCCAGAGAGAAAGGCAGAGAGAGAGGGGAGAGGAGAGGATAGAGAGACTGAGTGAGTGGGTGAGAGAGTGAGGAAGGGGAGAGAGAAAGTGAGAGAGAGAGAGAGAGAGAGAAAAGAAGTTAGCGCTGTTACCAGATATAGGATACTTTAGGATAATATATATATATATATAAAAATTATAATATATGATATATTATAAAAATAAACGCATTTTTAACCTCAGTAAATAGAAACATAACGGGACTTACACGCTGAATGCGAGACCATGACGGCTGCCGTGGATATGACGCCAACGTTGACTATAATAAAATCCGAGAAAACAGACGGTGAGTGGATATTTTCAATTATTTTCGATTCATTTGGATTATTACAATTCAGTTGGTGTTGTTGTGGTGAGCGTTATGCTAAAGTTCTAGCATAACAGACGAGGACTGACCTGGCGTTCTGGTGAGCGCGCGACAGAGCCCTCGCGCTCAAGCACGCGCGATGCTGATGAGCACAGCGCGCGCCAGATGCGCCTATCAATTATTTATTATCTTTCGGTGCGGAGGAGCTGCGTGCAGCGTGTATGTGTATGCGTGCAGCGTGTATGTGTGGGAGAAAGCTTTCTGCGTCCTCTCATCTCACTACTGGAACAATATCTGCACCAGTGCAAACGTTTAAAGTTGGCAAAGTTGTTGCAAGATTATTATTATTATTATTGTTGTTGTTGGTATTGTTATTACAAGCGCATGCAGCTTTTAAACATTCCTATCAGAGTACTTCTGATAGCCAAAGCTGCATGTCTTTCAGCTGCATGCATTTCTTATGACCTCTTTGCTCGTGCATCCAGTAGTGCTGAGCAAGCTGCTTGATTGTCATGATGCTGCCCGCTTGTGCCACGCAAGTATCCCAAGCCAGGCGAAAGGGCGAGGCGAATTTGTCGCATACATGACCAGCAGGGCAAATCAGATTAAGTGGCAGTGTTTTGTTTTTTGTTTGCATGCAACTTTTTTTCTTTTCTTTTTTTAACTTGAAAAGAAGCAGTATGTCATGCATGTTGCCATTGTGAGATCAGCCTTCATAAAGGCAGACAGTATGGCTACGGGTTTGCACCCGGTCATCGCGCACATCTGTAAGTTGACGTCTGTCGATTCTCATGTCAGCTTCGTTTCACACTGTTTGATGCCAGCCGAAGGGCGAGGCGCTGGAGCAGGGGCAAGGCCGCAAGCTTGACCGTGATGGAGTGAGGGAGATAGGGAGAAGGAGTCTGGGAAAGGCTCATGAGGTGCGGTTTGAGCAGTCAGCATTCTAATCCTCCCCCTCACACTCCTGACAAGACACTCCTGAAACTTGGACAGTTGAGGTGATGATTGTGCAGGCTGGTTAATGCTTAGAGAAAGGGAGTGACCGAATATTGCCCCGTGTACACCCGTCCAGTGCACTTTTCTAGCCTGACCCTGTTTGTGCTCGGTCAGCGGAGCAGAGCGAGTTCAGTGGCCGCTGGATTTCCTGAGCGAAAAAGCTGACTGTTATTATAACATCTGCGCGTGCTGCTTACTCTGTCGATCATACACACCGCAACAGCTGTATGCACATCATGGAAAAATGTTATTCGCACTATAAGTGTCAAACTGAAAACTGACTGCAGTTTGAGGTATGAGTGTGTGTGTGTGTGTGTGTGTGTGTGTGTGTGTGTATATGTGTGTGATATGAATCATTGTAACATCAACATACATCAGCAGGCATGATTTCACCGTCTTGCATGTACAGTACATGCACAGGCAACACTTCTGTATACACAAACGTTATCAGGCACATGGAAAAACAGTACTAAAAATGCTGATAGTTGCACTCGAATTGCCAAAACACTGTGGTGGTATCTTGCAAAACCATTTCACAACACTCACTCCCTCTTGCTTGGTCAGTGCGGAGAGTCCTGTGTTTGGCAAAGATAAAAAATTCTGCATAGTGCTCACTGTAACCTGGTTCGTTCCTTTTACATCTGGTACCTGGTATTCTTTCAGAGTGGGGAAACTAAAGTGTGCAGTTACTGTGTGTGTATTAATTAGTGACGACAAACTGGAGTGAAAAGTCTCTTTTGCCACTTAGTGGCGCTTACGATTGAATGAGTAGTGAGGTTTTTGCTCAATTTGCTTTATGAGTAACATTAGAATGGTTGAAGTACAGGATTAATTGAGAAGTTCCGTCTGTTCTTTGTGCCTGAATAACAGTCTTTTTGAAGAAATAAAATGACAACGTGGCGAGGCAACTCGGTAACACAGATATGTACGTATAGAGTTCATCTTGGATCTCAATTACTCCAGACAAATGGAGGAAGAACAGACAATGGAGGCTCCGAAGAAAGAAGTGTGATGACCTCGACAAGCGCACTTAGCTTCTCAAATAGCCTCACTTTAATATAATTGTGTTTGCACATTCACATCATCTTAGCTAAAAACAATGAAGGAAGTTTTTTTTTTTTTTCTTTTATAAAAGCTACAGTACAAGCATGACTTACAGAACGCGAAGCCACCGTCAACCAGATCTAAACGTGAACCATATGCTCGCGTAGCGGCGATCTGGAAATAGTGCCTCGAGCCATATCGTGCCGGGCTTTGTTTAAAATCGCTATCGCTCCCACCAGCGTGACGGCTCGGCAAACAAAACAGTATCAAAAGTCCGAGCGTCCAGAAAGAGCAGAGATGCGCGCTCATGACTCGTGGTGTCAAAGCAGCTTTGACGACAGGGTTGCCGCTTTCATCTCTGACCAAAGAGTACGTAGCACAGCCAAGTGGGTCAGCAACAACATGAGAGAAAGCCAGAGGTCACATCCCACCCACTCGATTTCAGGCAGCAGAAAGAAGTAGCTCTTGATGAGGGTGCTGCTTGCTTGCTTTCTTTTTCTCTTTCTTTCTTTCTTTCTCTTTTGCTTAGCTGAAGACCAGGGTTCACTGAGTGACAGGAATGTGTAAGGGTTGGCTGTTCCCTTTATTTCAATTTTATTTATTTATTTGTTTATTTATTTTTAATCTGGTGAAGCCACATGTTCATCATCTGAAAAACAAACTTTACCGTTCGATTAGATTGTATAGCCTCAGGACCATACAGGCCTATCTACTGTAACTCTACTGTATATGCTCTGCATCCACTATAACGCAGGTGTCCATGTGATTCCAGGACTAGACGAGATGTTTCCATGTATTGTTAAAAAAAAAAAATCCAGCCCGAGGTGTTTCTTGTGCCCCGGGCTTGCTCTGCCAGACACTGGGCATTGCCAAGCAGCCTGGCAGCTGTACAAACATGAGGCTCGGTGATCGTTCCTCATAAGATGTGGGTTGCTGGTAAAGCAAAAACAAATGACTAGGCCTTGGCTCATTTTTAGCAGGCCTCTGAATGTTTTACGAGTCAGAATGAAAGTGTGTGCTTTAATGAGAGGTGTAAGGCATGCCAGAGCTCCGAGTCTATGCGTTTGCACACATACACGGTTCCTGTATGCAAATGTCACACAATGCACAGATCACTTTTGTGATCATAAAGCAGAATTCACTTATAATTTAGGGGAAATAAGTTAGTAAGACTTGTCCAAAAAATCTTCAGCTGTCTAAGGATATCCGATTGACGCATTCGCGCACGCTGGCAATCTGACTCCATCTTGGCGGAATGCGGCCCAGTTAAAAGCCTCCCTGTTCAGAGTGAGTGACCACACATATTTATTGTTCCCTTTAACGTGCAGTCATCAAAGCAAGATGGGGAGCGTTTACCTCCAGGAACAACAGTGTGCTAAATAGTAAGCATGTGTGAGAACAGTCCAGACTGACACACTTTACCATCAACGACCGTCTTCAAGACGTCTTAGAATTCTCACGTCACAGAATTCTGGATCAGGCCCGGGTTAGAACGACGTACTTTGATTAGCGTTGAAGCAGACTTGACCCATTTATATTCTCCAAACTAGGTTCTACATGGGTCCGCTCAAGACCAAAACAAAAACAAAAGAAACAGCGTGTCCCCGAGCAGGGAAGAACAAACAAGCCAAAGGTTTTTTTTTTCCCCTCAAATTTTTTTACAACATCCCAGTCTTACTCCTGATCTTTCTTGTTCTCCTCATTCATCTTTATTTTCCTCCCTCTGTGGCCCACATGCTCCTTTATTTTTGCCGCGTCTCTCCGGCTCCCGATGTGGTGCCTGTCTGCTGCTACGTCGTCTCATCCCAGGCGCCTGTAACAGGCTAATTAGTGAGTCAGAGTCTCAGGGGGCAACCTTCACCCCCACCCCCTACATGCCTAGTCACCAGGGCTTGTGGAACGTTCAGAAGACCCACTGGTGAGTTCCAGACGTTTCTCCCGGGTGGCAGGCGGCTCTGGAGGTGAATAAACCAGCCCAAGCTGCTTGATCAGTCGTAATGAAAAGATATGGAATGTAGATTTGTGTTCAGGCTTAGCTCTCAGCCGTGTCTTTTACCATCTTACCATGATATGGTGTTGGGGACCAGTCTCCGTGACTGGACTTGCAATACAGCCAGGTGTTTGGTTATACCCAGAAGAATTTTTTTCTTTTCTTACCATTATCTCAACCTTTTTACAGACAGAGACTGAACGCATGTCAGGTACGAGTTCAGCCAGCGGCAGTCGACAAAGGCATCTGGATTAGCTCCCAGACACGCTCGATAATGAGATCTAGTCTTTGACACGTTCACTTAACTGCGTGCCATTTAGAAGCCCGGCTTTCTCTTGTAAAACGTAGCTTTATTTATCCGTCTGAAGCACAATCTATGAGAAATTAGAGTGTGTTTTGAAATCTGCATGGTTTTATTTGCTTGAATCAGAGAAAAATATTCACACAATACATAGCAGGAGATTTATTTTTTTTTGTTCATTATTCATTCATCCATTTAACGCTCAGGTTTGTCACCTAAATGTCTATGTTGAGTCACATTTCGACGTTACCAAGAGAAACCCACCGAAACAGATGTCATCTCCAGGAAGCAAATTGTGTCACATAGGAATTCATTTTCATGCAAACTAATTTTAGTCTCCTACTCTTCGCAGGCATGACATGCAAGACTAACACTGGGGTACTTTATATAAATGATTTGCTAAATTAAACATTCTTAACCCAAACTCGCAACATGGTATTTCAGTTTGAAAGTGCCAAATTAGGAACACGCACACGGAGAGAGAGAACGAGAGAGAGAGACACACACACACACGAACGTTCAGCCTTCCACATTAGCGATTGTAAAACAAGGCAAGAATGCATGGCATGCTACATGAAAACACTGCGGTCTGTAGGGAATTCATTTAGTGCATATGCGTCTGCTGGACCTCGGCTGGCCTCGTAGCACGCAGAAACCATTAGCCACCATATTGCTAATTGCGCGCGCAGCTTTTTCGTCCCCCCCGAATTTGATGGCCCGGGAGCTCCAAAAGCACATCGAAATCATAACTCCAGGCTTTTACGTGTCTATATCACGGCCATTTGTTTCTGCCAGCGATAGGTGCACTCAGCGGAGGTTTTTGTGCTTGAGCCTCCTTGGAGAGAAGACGTTACCAGTAAACTGTTTGTAATACTCTGCGTGTGTTTGTTTCCAAGGTCTAAACAGCGCAGGTCTCCTGAGCCGAGCTGGAAGCGCGGATGCGGATTTTTTTGTGGTGTGACTTCGTGCAACTGCAAAGTATGCATCGCACCCCTGTTTCTGCAAAGCAGGCTTCTGGGCACACCTTACTATAAAGCTGGGGGTTGGCGGTTATCAGGCATGCTGTGCAAATTTTGCTGATAACAGTCGTTCAAGCTTGTTACACCATGAAAAATCTGCGTGTAGTGCATATCTTAAGATTTTCATTACCGACAACTCATTTATCACACAGTCATATCAGAACAAGAAGAGAATGATAATGAGTGGCACTGAAAGCAAAAGCAGAGCGAACATGAATAGAAAGGGGAACGTGGAGCCTTTATAACCCTTGATTCATGAAGAATGCATGATTTTTATTCTTTTTTTTGGTGCGTCTCGCTTCTAAGAATAGCGATAGTGTTCCGGGCCGGGAGAGCCGCCTGCTTGTGATCCAGCCCAACCTTGGCACTGGCTCTGGGATCTGCTGCTATTCCTGGTCCGGGCTTCTCTTCCATTGAGATGGAAATCCAAATAGTAGGTAGAACAAGCGGCTCTCTGAGCGAGCGACCCGCTGCCGCTTTATTTCCCCCCCCCCGCAGCTGGGTGAATGACCCCTTCTTCATCCTGGCCAGGTTTTATAGGCTTCTCCCAGCGCACTCCTGGAGAAAGTAGAAGATAAAGATCTGTAGCCAAACGGGTCTGATAGCACCATCACGTCCGGACGCAACCAAAGGAGGGGCAGCTTTTAAGCCTGCACTCAGACCCCTGCAGAGACTAAAAGGCAGTACACGTTTCCTGCTAGCAGGTTATTTATTTATTTTATTATTTTTTTCCCCTTCGCAGTCAATGCTAGCTAGCATGGATGCTTTCTGCACATAAAAAAAAGTTTTGTTCCTCTCCTAACCATCTGACCTCTCCTGGTGCAAACAAGGTCACAGGACCATGCAGAGTACAACAGTCTACCTACGCCATCATGAAAAAAAAAAAAAAAGACAGGAAGAGGCACAATATGCTAATCTGACATATAGGCAGAAATAAATCAGACCCAGCAAGCATTTAGGCACTTAATCGTCCCGAGTTTTGTAAAGCCCACATAAGACAGTGTGACTTTTTATTGCACGCCCACTCATGTTCTCTCACGGACCATCAGAAGGACTCTCTCTCTCTCTCCCTCTCCCCCTCTCGCGCATATTCTCTTTCCCTTTCTCACACACACACACACACACACACACACACACACACACACACACACACACACACACACACACACACACACACACACACACACAGAGTTAAATCACAGGCCTGGGCCTATTTATAAGACTTCTTTGCTATAACAATTCCAGTCTGCAGGGTTTTTTTTTTTTTTTTTCGTGTCAGTGGAACCCTGAATCAATAGCATGACAATCTTTATGAATGAACGCTCTCAGAGCAAGGGGAGGGGCCTGGAGCGCCATACAGCTGATATCATCCCTCTGAGGAGTCCCATTCATGCGATGTCTTGTGATGGACTCACGTTACAGACGAGTGAATCACTCACACCCCTCCTCACCACACCCTGCTCCAAGAGACCACCGTGACTATCATCTCAATTTCACATCCTCCCCCTCCACCTCTAGCTCTGGCACACAGCTGAGAGAGACCGCTAATTTGGTCCACGCGGCCATTCAGGACCTACAGACGGACGCACAGCGTATAGACACGCGAAACACACACCTGTACAAGCTCTCAGGACACTACGCCAAGACTGAAAAAAGTGAGCAGATAACAGTCACGAGTCACATTTTCTGCCGATGTGTTTCGCATATAGCTTCCATATGCGGACCGGAACACGACTTCACAGCCTTCAACTGACGCAATGCCACATGATAGTGCTCTTCAATCATATGGCGCTCCATCAGTTGACATCAAAGCTGGAATATTTGTCCGTTTCATGTGTCAATGAGGATGATATATGGGCCATGCCATCGTTCTCTCAATCGGCACCGCTGATCCAATATGCTGGCCAGCTGCAATGAATAATTAATAGTTTCAGCAGCTCTGTAGAGCTTAAAGTCTAAAACGAAAAACATCGCTCATTAGGCTTGAGTCCTAGCCTGTGATATGGAGCCACAATTTGAAATATATGCACTTTTTTGTTGTTGTATTTTACAGACAAGCAAAAAAAAAAAGCAAAAAAAAAAAAAAACGTTTTATAGTGTGGCTTGAACTTTGCTTGAAGCAGAATTAGATGAGACGGGGCCCCACCATGCAATGTACTGCATCACTGCGTGGGTGAGTAAATAAAAGTAAGAAAAACGAGAATGCAAGACGAAGGTGAAGAAAGAAAAGCGAGAGAAAAGTGCGATGGTCGAAGTCTCACGCTTTAAAAAAAAAAAAAAAAAAAAAACTCATATGTTGAGAAATTGTAAAAGTCTGTTTCATCGTTTTCATAAGAACAGGAAATCGTGCTGTCATGTTTGCTTTTTGCGCTTTGAAAATACGAGAAAACGCCCAAAGTGAATTAGATGAGACTTCACCGTGCGATATTTCCAACTCTGAGACAAAGACGCCGGCTCGTTATCTGTTCAGAATAACGTTGGAAAGCGCCAGCTCTCTGCTTCATTTTTGCAAGGCATTAAAAAACGTTCCGTGCTAATGAACAGGCTTCCGCTGCTCCTCGTTGAACCTCCGTCCAAACGAAACATTTATCTTTACAAAAACAACACTCGTTAAACATTTGCATTTCGCACACACACTCTTTGTGCCGAGAGTTTCAGCTAATGCGAGACGTAAAATGTGCTCTCTCTATCTCTCTCTCTCTTTTTTTTTTTTTTTACCGCGCGTGTCTCTGAATGTTCTGAACGAGGGTCGGCAGAATGGTTTTTCCGCTAATGCGCAATTAAGAGCTGAAAATGGAGAGCGGAGAGAACCGGGGCTCCATTCTGATCGAATCACACCGGAGCACTGCTCCATTTAGACGCCCGTGTTTAATGTAACGCTGTCAGAAATGTGTAGAGAGGGTCACTGCGGAGTGGAGACGAGAAGGAGAGAGAGAGAGAGAAAGAGAGAAGAGTAAAGGGAAAGAAGGGACAGCTGTTGGACATTCCTGGCTCAACTATGTCACATTGGGGATCTGGAAGACTGTGGAAAATGCAGAGAGATAGACAGGAAAATAGAACAGAGACAGAGAACATGAGGTTCAGAATTCTTGAATATCTGTGTCAAAAAAAAAAACATTCAGTTTTACCCTTCTAAGGCAACGTTCACATTGCAAGTCATGTTGCACAGTTCCGATCTGATTTGCATGTCAGGACCGTTCACGTTCACACGTTATTTAACAGTCTTACGAAACGGTACACATGTACAGATCGATATGGTTCTGCTTATATTTCAAACAATGGATGAATTTTAGGTGGAAAAAATGCTATTTTATTAATAGCAGTTAGTCGTCTGGATATGTCGAGATCTAGAAGAAGTAAGAAAGCCAGGTGTCTCACTTTAGCTGTTTTCACTGCCATTGCTATCATTGCTACGGTATGAAACCCCCATGCTGTCTGTGTCCAGTGCTGACTGATGACGTCGACGCCTAAAAAGTCACATGGATTCCAATCTGATTGTTTTCTCGTTCACGTCACATGACCACATTTCTGATATCGATCTGACCTCGGACTATCACGGATAAAAAGTGACTCAGATGCGATCTGAAAACTAGACATAAAAAAAAACAACAAAAAAAACAAGATTCCGATCTGTGTTGCATTAAGGTAAAAAAAAAAAAAATCGGTATTAAGTCGCTTCAGGCTGGTAAGCTGAACATAGCAAGCTACGCACGCAGTACTCTGATGATTCATTCGATTCACATGTGAGTGATTCACATAATTCACATGTGAATAATCCTACATAAACAATTCACATATGTGGTTCTTAGAACAGGTCACGTCATGCTATGTGCATTATTCTTCATGCTTCAAATAATTCAGAATATTTTTTTTCAACACCATTCATTCATTTTCACAAATCCTAAAAATATATTACTTGCATTTGAAAAACTCCATCCTAATTGTATATGATTTAGTTTTGATACACAAACATTGAATACAACCACTATTATGCATCTCCATAGTTATTAAGGACGGTAATCACAAGGGATCGCCCGATATGATGATATCACAATTTGTATTACGATTCTATGAGTATCGTGAGTTTTTAAAGATTCAATTAAATTCAATATTTCTCGAAGCAAACTTTGCTCCTATCCCTACTGATGCTGTGAATGCAAGAGTAGTTTAGAGAACACCACCTGTTTAATGGGAAAGGAACCATTTTACCATCTCAAAGACAAAATAAGTGAGAGTCAAAGAGTCTCAGTTTGGCAAAACATGAACTGGAACACAAAAGAATAGTTTATATAACTGTATCAGTTTTTCCCCCCCATCTCTAAGAGTCATTCTTGCTTGCCATAAATGAAATGAGTTAGTCAACTGAGCCTTGAATCCCAGCACCTTCACCGTCTTTCACCTTGTTTGAGGTTTAACTAGCAGCATTCGTGATCCTCCATGGGGATCCCCCGTCGTGTTCCCTCCTCCGTCCGTTTTTATTGGATTAGTAGGAGTCATCGGGTACTGTTTAACTCGTAAATAGACTCTCTGTGTCCTGCTGGGCATGCACCCAACACTGGCATGACTGTTCTGTCCTGACATCATTGCCCCAGCGCTGCGTCCTCTGACCCCTGCCTACTGAGTCCTGCTGATGGAAGACTGTCTGCATTGCAGCATGAGGCTAGGCCTAAAAAGAGGACACTGGGTCATGAATAGAGATCAGAGCCAGACCTGTGTCCTGTGAGCTGTGTCCTCGGGGCTTCAGGGGGTATCTCCAGGGCTTAGGGTTTGAAAAGTCAGCAGGGATGCAGGCACATGTGCGGAATTGCTGTCTTGCTATTGTGTATTGTTCATCTTCTAGGAAGGTTTGATTAATTGTAGCTTGATTTTAAAAATGTTATTCATAACATTATAATATATAATCTGGAGCAATGTGCTTATCACGTCACCCTGATTTCCTGCTCGAATGCAACTGATTTGCTGTTTTATCTGATTTACGAACCCTACTACGTTGCCTCTAAATACACCGCAAAACAAACTTGAAATCTGCTTGAGGTAGTAAACGGTGTAAATGGTTTGTTTGTCATATCTGATGGCACCCGCATGTACATCAAACCGTCTTGTGCAAGATTTTTTTTTTTTTTTTTTTGTGCAAGATTTCTGTTGCATCGTGCAGGATTCCAGTCCCAATTTGCATCTTAAATAGTCTCTTTTAGCTCCGTCAAGCTTTCCGTTACATCTCTTGTTTGCATGTTTCTGTATTGCTTGGTGTCAAGACCATCCACGCAACCCACCAGCCAAACAAGCTCGCACAGTCTAAACTACTGCGTGCGTGTGAAGAGATCTGAAACAGTCTGAACCCTGTCTGACGATGACGTGTCTTTCCTTCTTTTCTTGTCTGGGACAGATCTGGAATGTGGGGACGTTCCCCTGCTGACTCCAGGGAGCAAAGAGATGATGTCGCAGGCCTTGAAAGCAACCTTCAGCGGTTTCACCAAAGAGCAGCAGCGACTCGGCATCCCTAAAGGTAAACGCTCGTTCCACAGTGAGAGGTTTTTTTCTTTCTTTTTTTCCTTTATAGATATCTATCACTTTTGCATATCTAGCATTTCAGCAGTTCTTTATCTCGTCTTCTCGAGCTGAATCACATGATAAGACATGGCTGTTAACCTACTTTAATTCACAAGCCTCGCTCTGTGTTCTGGTGTCAGTTATTAGACTAGAGCGTGATATCATCAGTTATTCGTGACCCAGGTCTGACTTCGCTAGCTCTCTTATAAAATCACTGAATCTGTATCTTTTCTATATATATTGATGAGAAAAAGAACAAGAAGCAGAAAGAGTGGAAAGAGCAAACATGCACTGCCCAAAGCAGATCATCTATAAGGAGATCTTGCAAGATAGGCACTTGGCACGACCATGCTGTTATGAATTACATTTCCCAAACTAACTCAGACCACAGGCTGGCTTCGTCTGCTGTGTCGCAGGAGGTTCAGTCTGTGTTGGGTCTGGAGTTGAAAATAACTTATGTATGCGTGCCATATTATGTGTGTGAAATGGTTGACCAGTAGGCTGTCATTACCGAGTTTGGAGTTCCAAGCATAGCCACTGTGGCTGAAACATGCTGTATATAACTTCCTGCTGACATACTGTTGGAAAAAATACAGATCAAACCTAAATATTTATAATAATAATAATAATAATAATTATTATTATTATTATTTTTTTTTTACATGCATCTTATTGCTTATACATACTGATTTGGAGCAGTAGTTGAGACTGAGTGTGCTGTTTTGTCCCGCTCTGTCCCTGCAGACCCCCGACAGTGGACAGAAGGCCATGTGAGAGAATGGCTGTTGTGGACAGTGAACGAGTTCACCCTGAAGAACGTGGACTTCCTCAAGTTCTGCATGAACGGAGCCAGTCTTTGCGCACTGGGCAAGGATCGCTTTCTGGACCTGGCGCCCGATTTCGTAGGGGACATCCTGTGGGAGCATTTAGAGATGCTGCAGAAAGGTAAGCCTGGAGATTTAAGATGGTCTAATTTTTTATAGTGAATGGCCTCAAATTAAAGGTGCAGTCAAGGATTCTTATTGTTATTATTAGTAGTATTCGTAGAAGTAGTCGTATCATTTTTATTATCTTCGATTAAAAAAAACAAAATTATTTATATTTTTCTCCTTTTTGGATTAGTCTGGACTTACACGAGGCAATTCAGTTTCCCCCTCTAATGTGACCCCACATAAGAAAATTCACCCCCTCAATTGTCCTCTAGTGGCGCATGGCTCAGCAGTAGCTCATTTATATATACATACAATAAAGAAACATATTATCTGATGGTTAGTTCAGCCAGAGCATTAACAGACACACTTTGGAAATCTCTGAGCCCTGTGTTAGTTAGGGTTAGGGTTAGGGTTTCGGTGAAAACACTCAAAATACTTGTTGTAACATACAGTAGCACAAGGGGAACATCTCTGGTCTTTTTGGCACTCTAGTTGTCAGTGGATAAAAAGAAAGATCTGATTTTTTGTAGTCTAACTTGTTCAATTTTTAAGCAAGAGTCACAGACTGTACCTTCAAAGACTTACAGAAAAACACAAAGCCACAAAAACAACCTGATGTACACGGTTGCAGTTTTCAGTGTAAGGCCTGTGGTTTTCTGAAATGATCCACATATTTATTTTTATATGATTTTTTTTTTTTTAAGTGGTGTCATGTGTTTACTTACTCATGTATAGTTTCAGAGCCGAAAAATCTGCACATGGGCTCACAAACTGCCTGTACAAAACTAAACTCGTGAAAAAACTAAACAAACAGTAGGATCCGGGTCTTAGGGGCCATTTATGAGCGTGATGTACAGTAATACTATATATATATATATATATATATATATATATATATATATAATTTTTTCTTCATACATTTACATTTTTACATTTGGCATGTGCCAGTTATTGATTGCTTGGCGTATATGGAAAAACTTTGGTTAGTCAGGTTTCAGGGAGGAAGCATCAGACAGAAGAGAGAGAGAGAGAGAGAGAGAGAGAGAGAGAGAAGTCTATTTAAAAACTGAAGAAATCTCATTATCTGACTTACTATTATGCTAATTTGATCTAACACCCTGATGTGTTTATATTATTATTTTCTCTCCCACGCAGAGGATACAAAGCATTTCCCTGTCAACGGCATCAGCTCAGGTTTCCCGGAATCTCGCTATACCTCAGACTACATTGTCAGTGAGTACCTGCCAGCCACACCTCATCTTCTGTTTCACAGCCTGTAACACGAGACGTGCATTGATTTGTCTGAGTCTGTGGCGTGAGTGCTTGAAGACAGACAGTAATTTCATAAAAGGCCTGACGCGCGCATACACACAGACACCCATACCCAGTGTCCATATCCGATCCCTATCAGGATTTCACTTGTTTTCCCAGGTTACGGCATCGAGCATGCTCAGTGTGTCCCGCCTTCAGAGTACTCAGAGCCTGGCTTCATTACAGAGTCCTACCAGACCCTTCATCCGATCAGCTCGGAAGATCTGCTGTCACTTAAATACGAGAACGAATACACCAACGTCATTCTGCGCGACACGCCGCTCAACCCACTTCAGGGCGACTACTTCCCCATCAAACAGGAAGTGTCACCTGACAACATGTGCGTGGGACGGATCAGCAGAGGTGAGGGGGCAGAATGGGTTGGGTAGGTCTATGTTTGTGTGTGTGGGTGGGTGGTTGGGGGTGGTTGTGGGTGGATGAGTGGTGAATCTCTTTCAGGTGGTGGTCGGGAGTGTGTCAAGGAAGGAAGTTGCTATATTTTGCATTGTTTAATCACAATTATTGCCACGGTGGTGCACCAGGTAGTGTTTCTACTCCTGAGTTTGAACCTCAGCTCGTGGTTCTGTCAGTGCTCAGTTTTGTTTTGTTGCTCTGTGGGTGTCTTTAGGGTTCTTCGATTTCCTCCAGCGTACAGGTAGGTGAGCTGGCGAAAGTGCCCGCAGGTGGGACCGAGTGTTCGGTACAGGGTGCATTCCCACATGCTCTCTGGGACAGTCTCCGGATTCGCTAGGATGAAGAAAGATAAATCGTTTCTGGTAGCTGATTCTAAACATTTTAACCAGACCACACATTTATAATACATTTTCATACATTAAATTTGATATGCCTTAACATATCAAAGCAGAAACCCCAGTTCATTAAATGGCTCGTACAGCCATGGGTCTGCATAGCTTTGGTTTCAGTGTGACCCTTTTTTTTTTCTTTTGCGCGTATGTCTCATGCTGCCACTTGTGGGCCTGGGCGGCATAAGAACGAAGGGAATTATTGCGGTTTTATTTGTGGTTAGCACACCTCGTATGAGTACTGAAGACCGTGGCAAACAAGGGGCATAAGAAAGGGAGGGGGAGAAAAACAAAGCTGCTTGCATCAAAGGGTGATGTGCTAAGCCACACATAAAGCAGAGCGCACTCCAGAGTTGTGCCTTTTATGTAATAATTTACGGAGCGAGCTATGGTAACGGGCACAGTGTTTTTTTTTCTTTCTTCTTTTCTTCTCTCCAGAAGCGCCTCATTTTCTCGTAAGGTACAAGAGGTGTCAAGATTCAAACGCGCGTTTCACACGAAACTCTTGATGTGTGTTCTGACTCGCACACCGCGCTTCTGCACACTCTACCACTCCTTGATTGGAAAAGGACCGACAGCCCGAATCGCTTTGCATCTCCTAGCAGAAGATCGTCGTAGTGTGATCTTCATCTTAACACGTTGAGATGCTTGTGCGTTTATTTCGCCTTCATTCGCGACCGAGCCTGGCACATCGTAGCTCAGAAATTTGGCGAGCAATTATCCCCCCCCTTCTCCGACCGTGGGAAAGTATTTGTGGCAGCACCAAAACCCACATGTGGCTTCCATTATGTAGCTGAGGATTTCAGGATTGTTGTTGTTGTTTTTTTTTAAACTACCATTTATTCCTTAACTGCAATTCACGTTAGTAGCACCAATCGTTTATCTGTGCCATGGCTTTAAATAGAGAGCAACTTGGTTTCGGTTCTCTTGCAGTCTGAAATAAGAACGAATGGTGGTTGTTAAATGTACAACAGCACATGAATGGTCACGAGTAATGATGATTATATATATATATATAAACTATTTATAAATTATTGGCTACAAAGGCAAAGGTTGGCTTTATAGGTTAGGATTTATTCCAAGCTTAAAACCTTGTTTTTTTCCCTCTTTGTCACAGGTAAACTGGGAGGCCAGGACTCGTTCGAGAGCACCGAGAGTTTCGAGAGCTGCGACCGCCTGACGCAGTCATGGAGCAGTCAGTCTTCGTTCAACAGTCTTCAGCGCGTCCCCTCCTATGACAGCTTTGACTCAGAGGACTATCCCACAGCCTTGCATGGCCACAAGCCCAAAGGCACGTTCAAAGACTACGTCCGCGAGCGCTCTGACCTCAGCAAGGACAAGCCGGTGATCCCAGCTGCTGCTCTCGCCGGCTACACGGGTCAGTCTCTCTCCTCACGGAGTTAAACTCTCCCTGATTCAGGTGTTAGTCAGTCACAGAAAACAAAGGAATGAACTGAATCACCGTGTGAATCACAGGAATCAGACGCGTTAGTCATAAAAGATCGGTAGCGTTCAGAAATGTGGCTCGAGGTGTCATCGGTTAAGCGGGTTAAAGTTTAACTGCATGGTTTTAACTGGGTCAGCGATACTTGTGATTCATAGGAATTTGACAAATTAGTCAGAAATGAATGACCAACGGCATCAGCGAATGTTAATCACTCTTGAAAAATAGTGACAACGCAGGGGAAAAATTTCTCGTGCACACGATTCAAGCCACAGCGCTGTCTGTCTCTCAAAACTGATTGGTCAGAAAGCATGGATTCAATTTCGAGACCAGGATTCCGACAGTAGTTCTGTCTGGAGGAGTTCATACAACTATAACGGGTGATGTAGTGCAGGTTTCTGTAAGGTGACCTTTAAAACATATTTATGGAAGGAGTCTCCAGTATAAGAGGTTTTAGTTTATTTAAGTCAAAATGATTATCACTTTTTTAAGGTTTACTGAATAAAAAACAATATGAATATAAAAACAAACAAACAAACAAGCAGAGGACTCTTCTTGGCAACATGACAAGCTGAGTTATATTATGATGATTATTATTATTATTATTGTTATTATTATTGTTATTAATGGCTGACTTATAGCTGTTGATGAGGAAGTAAAGAAGTTGCTTTGTGGCCATTCAACAATTTCAGGTTTAACTTTAAACATTACAAAAGTTGTTATTAAATTAACAAATACATGTTTTTTTAAAAAGTAATTCTTGGCAAACTGCCATGGTACAAGAGAAATAAAACATCCCAGTACAGGTTATTGGAAAATAATAAACTCTGGGCTGATTATGCCCCTCTGAATATCACTCATTATTTTCCTATAACAGCACAACCCCAGGTGTTTATTCCTCCCCTTAATCGTGTTTACAAGTACTTTCAATACCTGCAAGAAAACACGGAATGTGGTGGCAACGTTCTGCCTCCTAAACCTAAAAAAACCCTGCACTTAGTAGGACACGACGAGCTTTGGATTCGAAAAAACGTCACCTTGCACCAGTTTTGTAACCACAACAGCATCTCTCTCTCTCTCTCTCTCTCTCTCTCTGAAATGCTTGCAAGCTCCGAATCTGTTTCTCAGAGCCTCTGCCACTGCCTTTTTCTCTAAACCTGTGTGTTTGTGTGCGTAAGTCTGTGTGTGTGTGTGCCATTTTCTCCACCAATTTGCACCCAAAAAGCAACTTAAACAATGAAAGACATCTTTGCACCTCTCCATCCTCTGTTTTTTTTTTTTTTTTTAATGTGCACATACTTATCTAAGGCCCGCATCTCAACCCTTTTCCCAGGTCGTCTTGGCAACAGTGGGTGCAGCAAAAAAAAAAAAACGTAGCAGTCCCTGTGCACTTAACCTGAGAGCATGTTTATCATTTCATCTCTGGGAGGCTTTTTGAACCTGCACCACAAATGCACACAAAGACATGGTTTTTAAACCCATGACACACACACACACACACACACACACACACACACACACACACACACACACACACACACACAGCAAAGCATTTTACATTAAGGATTTTGCAAATCTTTCATGCTTTTTTTTTATCGACATTACTATGATTTCTCACCATTTTGTGTAACACTTGTGAAAATACAGGGGGGGTGGGGGGCATGAATTCTCTCGTCATTTGTGCCAGCTTTAGGTTAAATCTCATAGGCAACCTAATCATCGCTTCATTACCTGTCACAAGCTCGCGTCTTTATGTAATTATAGTAATCTCTGAGTGTATATGAGAGAGATGGATGATGTAGAGGGCTGATAAGGTAAAGAAAAACAGCTCTGAGGTTTTCACATTTCACATTCCAAATCACAAACATTGGTACATGAGGCCTTTGAAGAGCAAAAGCCACAAACCTATTTTTCTGCGTAGAGTCTGAACACTGATGCCCATCATGCAGACTCAATCGTTTGTCTTTAAACCCTGGTTCTAGTGGTAGAGCCGAGTTGTCGATCAACGCTGACTCCCTTTTTCTCTATTTTGTAGCATTTTTACCTAAATACAGTTTGAATGCAATTTCATCAGATTTTCTGCGTCCCTCGAAAAAGTGCTATTACCTTTCATAATCGTTTCTTTCTCTCTCTCTTCCTGTGTCACAGTTGCTTCATGGCGTTGAAACAGGTGTGATGTAATGTATCGGCTTGGCTTTAACACATAGTAGAAAGTGAGCTCAATGCGAGTTGGCTGCATTAATGTTTTGGCCCTCACACGTGTAAACATCTGGTGTAAAAGATTTAACGTGCGCAATTTGAAGGTTGCTTTTTACGTCACTGAAAGTCCGAAGCATCAGCTCTCGCTTGATGCCTATTCTCACACCCACACCCACGCTCGCGTCGCCATGTTCTAACACACACAATCACCGCAGTCAACCAGTAACATGCCCGATTGTGTACGTGTACAGTATTCGTCATATTTTTAGCCTAAGAGTCCACTGTGATGTCAGCCGACTGGAATTTTCAGTTTTCAGAAGTCAAGAACTGGGGGCTTTGTGTGCCTCCGAGCCTGTTTAGCAATTTTCCAGGCTGGAAAATGAACTTAGAGATGTTTGCATCACCACAACACAGACACTTTGTCACACGTCATCCCAAAACCATGAGACCAATGAATAATGATAAATGCTAGAGGATGTTTGAAGTGGTACATTTTTTATGGTTTCTGGGATACAGTATAAGTATAATGTATGTTCACATATGTGTATATATATATATATATATATATATATATATATATTTAAAATTCCATACTAATGCATCCTTTTGCATCCTTGTCCGTAGGTAGCGGACCCATTCAGCTGTGGCAGTTTTTGCTGGAGCTCCTCACAGACAAGTCATGCCAGTCGTTCATCAGCTGGACAGGAGACGGCTGGGAGTTCAAACTTTCCGACCCCGACGAGGTGAGAGGTCACAAGGGCACCCAGCTCCGTCCTCATGGGAGATAAATGTAGGGTCCAACTGCAAAACAAGACGTCCAGCCATAGTCACAATGCAGCTTTTGTTTGCTTAGAGATCCAGACATGGATTAGGAATAGCAGTGGGCATGTCTGTGCCTCCAATGGAAAATGCATGTGTCGTCTAGTAGTGGACGAGAATAATTTTTGTTGAAAAAAGAAAGAACTGTAAGCTACATAGAGCAATGGAAATGATTTATTTGTACAGTAGATGGGATTTAAATTGTGAACATGCACCAGATCGGTGTTTAGTAGAAGTGGTAGTCTCGTAAAAGCCGACAAATGTGACTGTGGCCATGGCTAACAAATGCAGCAATAAAAATCTCAACTTGCTTAAAAATGGTTAAAAATCAGGCAGCTAAATAAAATAATTTATTCACACTTAATGAGAATGTCAGGTTTTAATCAAGTTGTGGGATATTTAAAGGAGTTTAGTAGTTTAGGGATCTAACTGGTTCGTGAGCGTGTCCCTTTTTACTGGATCTACAGTATATAATCCTGTAACAAAAGATTCCTTCATCACAAAATTAGTTTAACAAGAATTACTTTAGAAATCTCGAGCTATCAATGTATATGCACCGATCAGCAAAAACTTTAAAACCATTAACATTATAACCACATAGGATTTAGGTTCCCCTTGTAATACCGGCCAGCTCTGCCCCTTCAGGGCGTGGCTCCACGGGACCTTTGGGTGTTTGCTCTGGTGTATGGTCACAAGGACGTTAGCCGTGGATCCTTTGGGTGCCGAGGTTGGGTCTGGTTTATACTGGATGCTCTATCAGATTGGGATCTGAGGAATTTGTCAACAACATTGAACCATGTGCCTGCTAAGCCCTACAGTATGCATAGCAGGCTGTGGTGCACTGGGTGTTCTCATACCTTTCTATCACGACCAGCATTTGTGAAACATCAGCTTTTCTGTGGGATCAGGCCAGACAGAGTAGCCTTTAGTCTCCATGGGTATTGATTATCCTTGAGTGCCCATGATCCACTTTCATCCGTTTACTAGTACTGTATATAATAGGTAATCAATGATATTCTGGCGGTAATTAAGTCACTATTTTATTACAAATTTCCAGTGATACTTTTACAAAGTCTTTGAAAAGGACTGGAGTTTTGAAAGAATGTGTTGCATGCAGGCGCTTATTTTGCCTGCATGCAACACATTCTGCTTAGTTTAGCTGTTTACTTAACAAAAAGTATTCTGAAATGCTTCCATTTTATCAGTAATATAGCTTAGTCTTCATCCCATTAGTGAGCAATGCAAATATGTATATATTCCATGTTCCATCAAACACAATTAAGAAGTGCATACTGTGTTCCCACACACACCGATCTGATCCACAGTAATCAATTAACAAATCAATCTACCATTCATTTCCGTATAATTACTTGCATTCAGGATGCAAATACCAGAAATGTTTATAATTCTGCAATAAAACATCCATAAATCGTGCGTTAATTGAAACTGTTCTTCTCCCATGAAGGTGGCACGGAGATGGGGCAAAAGGAAGAACAAGCCCAAGATGAATTACGAAAAGCTGAGCCGTGGTCTGCGCTACTACTACGACAAGAACATCATCCACAAGACATCAGGCAAGCGCTATGTCTACCGTTTCGTGTGTGACTTAAAAAGCCTTCTGGGATACACGCCCGAGGAGCTGCACGCCATGCTGGATGTCAAACCCGACACAGACGAGTGAAAGACCAGTCCGGGAGCACCGGGGGCCGAGAGACTTTCCTCCCTCATCCTCACAACAGTGGGTGTTTTATTTTGGGTCCAACCAAGTCATACCTAGTCATGGGTCCGCTCTTGTTTGGGGCTCATGACTGCTTGATCTTGCTAAAGGACCCGTTCCCAACCTTACCAAAGTTCATAGTCCGTAGCGTGTATCATAATTCAGCTCTGAAGAGAAAACAGCGAGTTTCCAGCAGAGCTGCCATTTTGACCCAGCAGCACCTAAAAACAGACTGCAGTAGAGGGGCGGGACTAGGAAAGAACGAAGGACTGGTTCCTAAAAAGTGGACATTGTATGGATGGAAAGTTCCGTAAAAATGTTGCCAAAGTTACAGAAAAATGGAACTTTACAGAAATACTTAAATATTTACTATTAAGTTACTGTTGCTGTCTTAGAGTCTTTAAATGGACCACACAAAAATGATCAAAGTATTTTATTTTTATTGTTATTATTATTATTTTTCCTTTGATGTTTGTGCCAGTATTACTTTTATCATTTGTGAATGAAGGATTGAGAATGCCAAAATGTTTTTTTTTTTTTTAAATACTTTTTTACTTTCCTTTCCCCATATGTCTATAGTCAAAGACCCTTTACACACAAGGCACATAACTGAAAACTCAGCAGGCGAGACCAGAGACTGCTATTTTACTCATGCAGTTCAGTTAAAAGAAAAGCCTCTCACTCAAACCGAGAACGGGTGACAGACGCGACCGAAAGTAGCCGTTTTTCTGCTCGGGGGCGGCAAGCTGTGAACACACACCCGCCCTCGGCTTATGGGCAGGAGTGTTTCGCTTCTAAGCAAGCACAAGTTAGGCAGCTGTGAACCACGGCCCATTTTAGATCTCTTTTGTCTAATCTCTAACGTTCAGACAAAGGACTCTAAGCATCTCTTGCCTTAGTTTTATGTCTCTGTTACCACTGCTGTCGCTCGCCCTCATGTATTGTTTTGTCTCCGCCGTCTTTCGAGAGCACGTGTGATGTAAACACGTCTGTAATCTTCCTGTCTATCATGAGAGAGTGAAGGGTCTGTAAGTGAAGCACAATAGAAATGTCATTTAACTGATCTCGTCCCCTTTTTGTGAGCTGATTGACAGCAGGGAACAGGCTTCCTGATTAAATTTATGTCTTTGTGGAAATTGTTTCTCAGGACAAATACCTGAATGTAATAGAGGTCTTAACAATAAGCTCTGACACGGGAGTTATTGATCACTGAAGTGAAGGTTGTGTGAGTGATTCGGGCATGGGATAACATTGGATATGATTAGATCGGGATAAGAAAGTAGGGGTGTAACAGTTTCAGACTGTGGATCGACATGGAAGATGGAGAAAATGGCCAGTGATGCTATCACGGTGGTAGGAGCTTCAGAAGAGCATTAGCACAGAACATGTGCTGATTAATACAACAACTAAAGTACATCATGTGCAGGTAGTGAATCAGTTACTACTATTAGTAGGGAATGAAATGCAACACAGAATGCTGTTAATAGTAATGACAATAATAATGATAATGATAATAATACATGTTGGGGTGGTGTGATGTGGCCTGACACAAAGCATTATTTTTCCAATAACTTTATGTTTTGAAGTGTCTTATTCCTGCAATCTTTTCATTAATTAAAGAATAACACTTATTTTATTAGCCATTTACAGTTAACATTGTGGAACCCGCGCAACAAATTAGCTCTGCATTCATTTACATTACAGGAGCTACATTCAATCCCCCACCAGCCTTTTCTTTTCCTTTTCCACAAGACAAAATCAAAACCACAAAAGGACAGAGTTCTCCGAAAAGTTACTCCGAAAACTCCTTTAAAGCACTGATACTGGAGACTCCTTCCATAAACCATGAAGAAACTTCTCTTAATCAGGAATGCCACCATGTTATGTTTTAATCATCAAAGGTTAATCACAAGTTTCACAGACTGACCAGAACGAGCAGGTTTATCTGACCTTAGTGTTACAGAAACACCTTCTGACCAACATATGATACTTGTTAGCAGTGTGACTCTGGTTCCTGCTGCCTTTTCATTTGTGGTTTGTGTTGTACAGAACGCGCAGGCCTCGTATGGGGGAAAAAAAAAATATATATATACACATATATATATATATATATATATATATATATATATATAAAATACATAGTCGAAGTTAAGACGTGTCATCAATACGATGTTATTGTTTACAGTGGTATTCTTGCCGCCTAGATGGGTTTCATTTTAGAACTGTCTGTTTGTACCGATTGTGTTTCCAATCGATTTATCACGCGACCTAGAACGAACAAATAGGCCACTGTTGAAGCAGTAATAACACCGAAATGCGTGTGAGGCCTCAGAGCCGAATTATCCGATGCTCATCTGCACTTTCTGATGGACCAACCCAACATTCCAGTCGTCGTTTTAACCGTTTCAATGTGCCGATGCTTTTACTATGGATTAAATTAGACGGCAAACAATATATATAAAAAACATAAAAATAATGAAATGAAAAACCTAATCAAATGACCTAGCTAAATTAAAAGATGCATAGCAGGGTGAGGCAGTGGACCTATAATGGAAAGGGGATGCAGATGTGGTTCATATACTGTACGTGGTTTTATGTTAAAAGGTGTTACATGGCAATGTTGTATTCTTGCTTGTTTCCATAACTCATGCTTCACGATGTCAGAAAATGTCAAATGGTTTTATGTTTCTGTCTTTTCGCTCTTAACGAATGAAGCCCATTAGATACTGTCTTAAATGCTAAGTATATTCTTTTTTTAGAGAGAGAAAAAAAAAAAAGATTGCCAGACATATGTATCAAAAGCAATTATTGTGATTTACATGTGCATATAGTTTGTGATGAAGACAAATCACAAAACCATTAATGAGGAAATCTTTTTTTTTATCGAGTTGTTTTGTTTTTGTACAATTTATAGTGTTTCAGTATTTTTTGTTAAAGAAAATTTGAATGTATTTAGTTCATAAACATTTGAATATTTTTCAGTAATTTATATTTTATAAACTTTGAAATACGAGACGCAGACAGCTGGTGCTTTCATAAAAAAAAAAAAAAAAAATGAGGTAGAGCAGGACCAAATGTAGCGTTTTTTTTTCTTTTTCTTTTCTTAATTTTTTTTATACAGAAAAAAGAAGTTGATATGAAATTTAAAGACCTGTCTGCATATACAGTTATATAGAGAAAAAAGGCTGATGCTGGCCCATCATTAAGTTCTGCCGGAGAGTTTTATAAATGGTAGCTTCTATTTCTTATTGTACTTTAAATTGTTATGTTATAAAATGTACATAAAAAAAAAAAAAATCAATTTCTGTATTTGCGTGTTTTACTTTGTGCATAATACTAAAATATTCACACCCCTGCAGACACACACACATACACACACAGGTAGGATTTGCTTACGCATGCAGTAGCTCTGCAGATTTTGTGGAAGATTTGTGGTCGAGTTTATTATAAACCGTACTTGAAATGTGTCAGTCGTCACCCGCAGCCTAACAGTTATATCAGCTTGTGTATACGTATATTAGGAACTGAAGAGAACAGTGTTTTTAGCTATGGAAAATTTTCTATCACTTGACTCGAGCTTCAGCGAGCGTACAGCACTCGCTACTATTTCTTATGCACTACAAAGTCGGAGTGCATCGCACTGCATTTTCAGATTAGTACAATATTGCATCATATTTCATTAATATCAACCAACATCAGTGTGTAAAGCACTAGGGATAATAACAATAAGTAACATGCACTGGCCGACTGTAATTGAAACAGTAGCGTCATTATGGAGGGAGTCACTCCAAGCGTTAGATGCACTTTTAGCTTTTTGAATGAAAGAATGGAAAAAAATAAAGCAGATGAACAAATGAACGAGTACGCTTTAACAGCCGAACCAAAAAAAATCCCCTTTTATTCATTTTTTACTTGAAGGGTACAAACAGAATTAAATAAATGATAATGTCACCTTCATGACTTTCAATATGAACTGGATTGATTTGCGAAGAGTGTTAGAGATAAATGATGCAAGTTCTTCTTGCAAGTGACAAATAATTAGTGACAGAGTGGTGCAATCCTGAATTCATGCTAACCACCATGACATTGATCATTTTCCAGTAACGGCACTTTCTAAAATTTAAGTTCAAGTTACGGAACAGTTTAAAATGTTATGTACCGTCCTAAATCGAGATAAAAACATACAAAATGTTGTATCACTCTCTCACTCATCGTCTCTACCGCTTTGTTCTGTATATAAGGTCATGGGTGGCTGGGGGGCCTATCCCAGGAGACTTATCCAGGGCACAAGGCAGGGTACATCCTGGACACACACTCACACACCCATTCGCACACTATGGTCAAGTTTGGGAACACCAATTGGTCTAATCTGCCTGTCTTTGGACTGTTGGAGGAAACCCAACAAGCGCTGGGAGAACATGCAAACTCTGTGCACACAGACCCGAGGTGGGAATCGAACCCAGAGGTGCAAGGCGACAGTGCTAAACAGTAAGCCACCTTGCCGCCTAATGTATATCAATGATATTGTTGGCAAATATTATTGCCACATAACGTCCCTGAGCCTACTGTAGGCCTGACTACCTGGACCAACCCCAAATCATAACACGGCAATGTTGGCATATAATACTCGTTAGCAGTGTTTGGGTTCTGTTGCCCAGAGGCTTGTACAGTGGGCACTATGCAGGATGGGTGCATCGCTTCATGCGCTTCAGTTCTTACCCTGATGCTTTCATCACTCTGGAATAGGCTCAATCTGGATTCATCAGATCACACTATTTTTCAATGCTCCAAAGTCCAATCTTTATCCTCCCTAGCAAATTGAAGCTTTTTTTCCCTGATCAGTCTCTCTCACTAACTAGTGGCCTCCTATGACCACACACATGTTTAGTCTCATTAATCTCAGTTGTCATCACATGTCTGGAAATGCTTTTACTTTCACTATTCAACATAGCTCTGATTCCTGCTGGGGATTTTTATTTTATTTTATTTTTTTACATCAGCTAACGCTTAGTTATCATTCATGATTTTTGTCCAATCACATTTCTTATATGAAGCTGACAGTTCAGCACTATCCTTCCAGGTTTGAATAATGCGCTGGGCAGTTCTTAACCCAACTGCGGTAATTTTCATGTTTTCTTTGCTTGATCCAGGCTGATGGTTTGACTCTTTTGAAATGGCAGCTTTATTTTTTTTCAAGGGAGTGTACTGTACATTACAGTCAGAACTGTAATGGTAGCTGCTGTTATATAAAAGTAATCAATATTTTGTGACTAAATCGGGTTCCAGAATGCACAGTGCTGTCATACAATGATTTATTTAGGTATTACAGGAAAATACGTTACAACTGTTAAATGCAATGGTTAAGGGCATCCTGTAGAACACTCACTTTAACTATTCCCTGATGCTTTTCATAAACAGGGCTTTGCATTAAACACCTCAGTCTTAAGGTTTTTCATCAGCTAACTATTAAAACTTCATGTCAGGCGGTTAAAGAATCTAGAACATATAAGAAGATTATAGTGGGTTTGTCATTTCTCTATTAGCGAGGATTTTTATTATACAAAGCACCCATTAAATCTGTCTTTTTCCAAGAACGAACGCATCTGGGCAGTGCTATGACTTTTCTATAATGGGAATCTGGAACACTGGTCCAAGAGTCCAGGCAATGCATCTGTCCCTGTGGTTTACTCGGGGGCAGGTCCAGAGGGAGACACTTCGCTCGTTTGTGTCCCGTGTTAATGTCTCTGTCCCCTTTGGAGGGCCTTAGTGACGTCAGCACTAAAACAGGCACACTAAAGCCATTCACTTATTTGTAACCCCAGGCTCCAATAAATTCCTCATGTCTAAATAAAAACACACATGGCCTATCGTTCTCACTCTCGACCCGCTCTTTTTGAAACACTGCAGCTGGCTGGCGAAGACGCTACGCAATCTGTTCAAGACAAGAAACAATGAGATCAGAATTCGGTTGTTCGGAGAGTGTGTGTTCATGCTTGTGTGTGTGCGGGCAGGAGGGTACAGGGGGACGATCCAGTGTGGAATTAACACTTGCAGTGTTCATTGAAGTTAAGCTGGAAACAAAATGGAAATGTCGATAGTTAACCTAATAGTCATTCATTCAAGCTCTTAATCCTGGTGAGATTTGGATACTATCCCAGGGACACGAGCCTCAAGGGTGGGGACACCACCCTGTATAGTACTCGAGTTTATTGCAGTGCAAAAAAGTAACTTTCAATTACCCCAAATGGTGGCTAGAGACTACCTTAATGTGTATTACTCACTCATGCAGTTAATTATCATTTATACATCTTTATCTTGTATGCAGAGTCGCGGGGGCCTGGAGCCAATCTCAGGAACATAGGGCACAAGCACACACTCGCACACTATGGGCAATTTGGGAACACCAGTTAGCCTAACCTGCAAGTCTTTGGACGGTGGGAGGAAACCAGACTCTCCGGAGGAAACCCACCAAGCACTAGGAGGACATAGAAACTCCATGCACACAGACCCTGAGGCGGGAATCGAACCCAGAACCTGGAGGTGCATTGCGACAGTGCTAACCACTAAGTCTAATGCATGATTAAGAATAATGTATTAATTGAACTACTAAATAAAGCATTGAATTGTATTAAAAAGTAAAGTGTTATATTAATAGCTATTAACAAGAGTAATATATTACAGTTGTGTATTATTTTTGTTAAGTATGTTTATATTCAGGACTGTTTTCTCCTGCCTACTGTTTGATGTCGTGTCTTCAGTTTCAATGGTCCATCCCTTTTTGCCCTTAGAAGACTTTTAAATAAGTAAATTCCCCACAAGCTTAGTGCCAACCCACCACAGGGCGCAAGCCAACACAAACACACGCACGCAGACTCATATACACTCACAGAACCAATCATAAATAATGAGCAATTTGGAAACCGCAATCAACCTACAACCTATCTATGTCTGAACTGTTGGAGGAAACCGGAGTACAAGCTGAAAACACGCCAAGCATGGGTAGAGTCTGCAAAGCCTCGCCGCCCCAGGCAGTGAGATTCAAGCCCTCAACTTTGGAGGTACAAGGTGACGGAGCTAATTACTAAACCACCCTGCTGACTCAATACAGTATATAGCGTAAAATCTAATGGAAGTCCAACAATATGTTGACTGATCACTATACCAGGTGTAATAGGTGTAAAGACGTACTCCTACACTTTTATCTAAATCAGTCAACCATTTGACAGCAGTACCATCCATGAGGTCATGCATCTACAGACCAAGAGCTTCAGTTCATGTTTACATCAAGTATCAGAACAGGAAAAAGTGATCTCAGTGTCTTTGAGCGTGCTCGGCGGTATTTAACCTGCTGATCCCCTGCTGGGATTTCCACACAGCTTCTAGAGTTTACACAGAATTATGTGAAAAAGACATAGAGCAGCAAGTCTTCAACCAGAAACACCTTACTGATGAGAAATGTCAGAGGAGAAAGGTCAGTCCAGCTCGAGGTGATGGAAAGGCTACGTTTAACTCAAATACCCAGTCTTTACAAGCATGATCTAGAGAAATCTGATGGGTTACAAGAGTAGAAGACAAGCAGCTCACGTTCCATTCCTGTCATCCAAGAATGAGAATCTGAGGCTACAGTGGGCTCAGGATTACCCAAACAGGTGGCATTTTTCCAGTCTCTAACCGTCTAGGAATCTTTCTGATGAATGACAGAAATGAACATGCAATTAGAATCTGCATTAGAAACTGAGTAAGTCCCCTACATACGAACATTCGAGTTATGAACTTTTGAAGATATAAACATGCGTTCGCACATGATCAATTGAGATCACATTTCTGGCATACATTGCATGCAGAACTGCACTAGACAATGTTTGCTGGTCTTACAAACAAATTAGACTCACGAACAAGCTCTCTATAGAGCAGACTTATGTGCATACTATGTATTTACTCCAGTTAATATGGTTCATATTGTGTGTACAGCACATTTTCATATGTATCATGATGTCACATAAATGCACATAAAGATCATAAAATTTTATGCTTTTTATCTGACCACAGTATAAATGAGGACATGTTGCCCATAAAATATATCCAAAAACCTAATCTAAAAAAGATGCCTGTAGCATCTTGCTTTAACCACTTGGCTAATAATAAATCACTTTTCAGGGCTTAATTTAACATTGTGTTCAATCATGGTTTATAAACTGACTTGCATAAGGGAAAAATAATCTGGCTAAAACGTGTGCACGTCATTGGAGCTTATACGGTGTATTTGAAAATTTTACAACTACCAACTCCCCACCCCACAGCCACACACACGCTTTAGGATTTCCAAGGTTTTTGTCACAGTTTAGCAGAACTCTGCACAGGTGGTTTTTCTCTCTTATACCTTCCATAACTTCCCGTTCATCACACACTCTACCCCCATCAAAGGATGTGCGCGCACACACACACCAGTCACTAACTTTTGACCCACACCTGTCACTAGGAAAGTATGATAAGGGCTTTATTTTTAAAGTAAGCTTGAGTTGACCTGAAATGTCTGTACTGATAGATCCTTTTGAAATTGGTATCCAAAATAAATAAATAAAAAAAGATGCATGTTTAACTTTAACATTTAATTCTTTTTTTTTTTACCTAATCCATATTGCTATTTTTGTGTACGATATATGATATGATGAAAATCAAACGCAGTACAGACTGATGCTTTGCAACGCAATCTTGTTTTTGAGCTGAATGTCAGCTAAACGCTTGAAGAGTTAAACCTGTGCTGTGTACCTGTGGCTTTGTCGGTATCAACAGTTGGGGATTTCAAAGGGTAATTTACATATCGTGTTGTGGAAAGTTTCCATTGCATTTGGGTGCAAAAAAAAAAAAAGAAAAAGAGAAAGAAAAAAAAAAGAGTGCAAGTCTTGTCACACCTGGTGGTGTAAGACACTTTTCTATCCATGTCTGTCTGTATCTCTCTCTCTTTCTCTCTCTCACACACACACACACACACACACACACACACACACACACACACACACACACACACACACACACACACTATTCTGAAGTAGATTGCTTAGTGCTGAGTCTCAGCCCAAATATTTATGCTAAAGACTGGCAGGCTCCAGCTGTCTCATGTCCTGTCAGGCTCCCAGAAAGCCCTAGAACACTCACTTCGAGAACACCATAACTGCATTTATTACAACTTTCACTTCCAGACAACAGAAGCAAAGTTCACTTATAAATGCTGAAAGAATTTTTATTCATAAACACCAGTCATAAAGCAGCCTTACAGAAATCTGAGCGATTAAGCAAGCCAGGAAAGAAACCAATCATATCTTCAAAACCATTAACATTAAAACCACCTCAGGTTTTGGTTCCTCTTGTGCCACTGGGGAGGCTCGAGCCCCTTGGAGCATGACTTTACAAGACCTTGGGTGGTGTGCTGTTGTGTCTAGGACTGGGACATGGGACAGATCCTTTGGGTGCTGTTGATTGCAGGATGGGGTCCCCATGGAACCAAAATGTTTGTCTGGTGCATCCCATGGATTCTTGATCGGATTGGGATCTGGATCGACAACCTTGGACTCTTTTTCTGCTAAGCCCCATACACGGCAGGCTATTGAACTGAGTGTTCTGATCCCTTTTGCTGTCATGGGCAGCTTTTATTTTTGCAGCAGTTTGTGCTGCATTGGCTTCTCTGTGGGATTGGCCTACATACCCGGCTGGCCTTTGGTCCACACAGACGTAGATGAGAGACGTAGACCATTGAGTGCCTACAATCTTGGCATCAGTTTACTGATATATAATTGATAATCAATGTTATTCAATTCACCTGGTGGTGGTGTTAGGTCAGATTGGTGCACATGGATTATACAGCAAAGCCTATACATTTATCTCACAATGATCGTATCTTCTGAAAAAAATATGCTTGGATCTTTAAATGTCTGTGTGTAATTTTACATTTTCTGTTTTTAATTTTGCATTTTCTTTTTATGGATGTCAGAAGGTGGATTGGCTAAGCTAAAATGCCCCTAGGTGTGAGAATGTGTAAATCCTTCCCCTTTGCTGGACTAGTATCCATTATATTATCTGGGATCAACAACCCTGAACAGGATAAAGCACTTACTGAGGGTAAATAAATGAATAACTAGATGACTCCCAAACCATAATATTAAGTATATAATCCAGTACCGTGTGCTAGCCAGAAGAGGATGTGTTCCCTTTTGAGTCTGGCTCCTCTCATGGATTGTTCCTCATGTCATCTCTGGGAGTGTTTCCTTGTCACAATAATTATTGTTAAATGTGCTTAAAAATATATTTAATAGGTTTAATAGGTAATGATCCCTGATACTGACAAGACACCATATGATAGCCAAAGCTAATGGCTCCCCTCAGTGAACCTGCGATTCTTGTGGGCCCAGGTTAGTTTAGTGGTTAAGGCATTGGAATGCAGATCAGAACGTCCCAGGTTAAAACCCTGCTACCACCAAGGTACCCCTTCTGGCAACTTACCCTGCTACAACCAGGTTGCCCCTGTTGTGCTCTTGAGTAAGGCTCTCAGCTGCTCTGATGTATGATAAGATAATAATGTGAGTCCCTCTGGATAAAGTCATCTACTGAATGTTTCGTGAGAGTGATTATCCTCATGATGCATGCTAAGGTCTTGCCGGTTCCATGATAGCAATTCATCTTCATCTTTAATTACATTATTTATCCCGGTCAGGGTCATCATCATAACAGCACAGCTTATGAAATATGCTCAGCCCCTGGTTTCTCTTTCCCTGGGCTTCGTTCAGGGCTCATTGTCCTCAGTGCTAGAATCTGGTTTTAGTCATTATCAACCAGGGAAAATAATGAAGCATCCTGGGACTTGGTAAAGCATCCATGTGGACTCCCAGGTATCTCAGTGTCAGACGTGACTGCGTCTACTCATGTCTCAATTCAGACTGCTCATCTTCAGGCTGAGAAGTTGTCAAGAAACCTCATTGAGTCCTTGTCATTTAACAAGCAAGAGCACTCTTGACCTTGATTTATTCTCATTCTCTTTATGAAAAAAAGAAGACCATCAATCAAAAATTCAAAAATGGCTTTTCACCCTGCCGTTGTACACTTTCATGATGGTGTTCTCTAGTTTCTGTCTTTATTTGTCTATGTCTTTGGGTGTGAAATGGAGTGAAGATGTCCTGGCCCAGATAAGGCCACAGGTGGGAAGTGTATTATGAAGGTTTATAGGGGTCGGGGCTGGGGGTTTCTCCAGGTTTAGCTCCAATTTGCATTTTTATTACACTTGTTCAGACCTCTAGTAATGTACCATTGAACCTGCGAGGAACCCGCAGCACCTCGCCTTCTCATTTCTCAGATGACAGTGCCCATGCCAGGGCGGTGGCATATTCATGAGGGGCCAGGAGACGGGGACGTTGCATTCTTTGACAGGAAATGAACCGGCTTCAGATGGTAATGTGGGCTTTCCATCAGGAATGCTGATTGATATTTTGTTTCAGTTCTCGGACGGCTCATAAGAGACACAATGAAAAGAGAGCAGGCTCTGAGAAGCAGAGTTGACATAGAAGGCTGAGGGTCGGTAAAGCAGGAGAGGCCCTGAGCTAAAATTATTATTATTTTACACCAGCCAATAAGAATGTGGCATGCTTACTGAATAGCTTTATTATCCTCCCATTGTGGCACTTTGATCCTGGGCACTGGCCAGGAACCGTGCTAGCTGCAGCAATATTCATAATGCAGTGCTTGGTATTTACAAGGGCACTGTGTTTGCGTAGGCGTTGACTTCTCAGCACTTTTACCCTCTTCTTTCTATTTTATAAGTCCTGGGGTATTTCAGCTGTCTAGTAATTGCGATTCCATGCTCTGTTTGTACAAGTAAGGGTGTGTGTGTGTGTGTGTGTGTGTGTGTGCAGCTGGATTAGTACAGAATCTGGTCCATGTCCAGTTGCTGCTTAGAGTGTTTTCACTTCTTTTTTGCGTTGTGGCTGGGAGTCAGCACTCCTTTCCCAGGACATCTGCTCCCCCGCACACCATGGAAAGCCTCTGCTCCAATCGGATCCTTTGAAACACCCTTCGCCTAAGCCGACGCTTAGCTCTGATTTGCTGGATGGGGCAGAGCCCAGAAAGTGATGACTTGAGCCTGAGAATTTTCCGAAAATTTCCTTCTCTTCTCCGCCCCCACTTTACCTCTACCCTTACCCTTACTAGCGAACATCTGCTTCCAATCGTAGTCTCTCCTAAGAGACAACCCTTCTCCCCCTCCAAATCCCACACGCTGCCCCCCCACGCCATTCTAAAAACCTACTCCTCAAGGACCCTCATTAGAAAACTGTAAAAAAAAAAAAAAAAAAAAAACTTGGGATAGACTTTCAGATCTGCATTTGGCCGTGATAGCGATTCCCGTCTCTCCGTGAGAGGTTTATAAAACAACACCAACACACCAACATAGCATCTGGATTGATGTAAAACTCTTGGCTGAGATATTGAAAAAGAACAAGTGGAGAACTAGATGAAGAAAAGAGGCTGTAAGTGATGTGAGAAACAGCGTATCTGTGGGAAAAATGCATGGAAAAATTGGTCTGAGAAAGGAAGAATTGTCAAGTGGGTGTGCAGAGGAGAAAAATGGGACATTTTTCTATAATAATAATTATTATTATCATTATTATTATAATAAAAACACCACAATTGATATATAATCCTAAAAGTGAAGAAAGCAAAGCGTTTACAGCAGTGGTTGATAAAATACCTACTCTACATGTAACTGAAGAATAAGAGATGACAGCAAACGGAAAAGCGATGAGCCCAGAATAAATGCGTAGGTTAAGTGGATGGGGAAAAGAGGCTTCTGGATAAGACGTAAATGTTTAAAGTGAACACAGGGGTGGGAGGTTTGAGGGTAGGTGTGTACACTCACAGCAGGACCATTGAACTGCTGCTGTAAGCAAGCTATCCCACACCATCTCTGAACCATCACCTGTCATAATTTTTTTTCCATCTCCTGAGGCACCTAAGCTGAACTCAAGTCCTCTTAAAAAACAATTTCTCAATTTCTATGTGGCAAAACTTTTCCTTACGTCCAATGGAACCACAGTGACAGCATCATTAGTTCATAATAGTGGGTCCTTTCCACGAAGTACATTCTCAGCTAAGCCTGTTGAATCACCATGGGATTCCACAAACACAATATTGCCATGAGGATTCGTTTCTGATCTATTTTGCCTATTTATTTCACTTCTTTGAGATGATTCGAGGATCTGACGCTTGCATGTGGAAAAGCAACATTTGTTTGGATGGAGAAATATGCTATATACACTTCCCTCATTATAATTTTGAGAATAAAATATGACCTGCCTGTCAGATCTGATGTTCACAGTTCTTGAGAAGGTAGTTCTGTTATCTTCCTTGTGCTATCTTTATGATGACCCGTGACTGTTAAGATTGTGCTAATGACTCAGAAATGCAGATCGCGTGCAAGTGCGTAGCAGGTTGGTTATGCAGAATAGAGCAATGGAAACATGATCTCTCATTAATGTTCTGACACGATGATGGCAAAGATAACTTGCTAGATTTTGTGGAACCACTATAACCAAGCCTCATGCTGGTAAAGCTAATCAGATACCTAACTCTCTTATTTAATTATGAACGTGCAGTATACACGGTTGAATGATAAAGCTGTCTTTCAACATGCAACAATCTGATAAAGTCCCAAAATATTTTTGCAAATATTAAAAAACACACTTGTTGTGGGTGGCATAGGTTTCTTTTTAACTAATGATCTAAAGGTTGGCATGATACTGCTGATTAGGCTTGAACTAATTAAAGAAATATGTCATTCTTTTCATGGATTTATAGTAACAGTTACTGTGGAACATCCAAGTTAGTTCCTGTTATAATTTCCTTTATAGTAGCTAGCGTGCCATGAAAACATCATTTCATTTATAAACGGAAACTGTTTCTGCCATGCCTATAGTCAAGTCTATAAGGATTTGACCAATCACAAAATAAAAATAAAAGTAGCCTTTGTTCATTCATTCATCTTTTATATCGCTTATCCTGATTCAGGGTGACAATGGCAACAGGCAGGCAACAAATCCATCCCAGGGCACACGCACACTCAAGAAATTTGGAAACGCCAATTAGCCTAATCTGCATGTCTTTGGACTGTGGGAGGAAACCCAGCAAGCAGGGAAAGAATGCAAACTCCACACACACAGACCTGAGGCGGAAATCAAACGCTTCACTCCGGAGATACGAGACCACATGGTTAACCAATATGGCACCATGCCCCCAAGCTGCCTTTGTGCACCACCAAAATGGATTTGAAATGAAGCAATCAAGGAACTGAGAGGGTAGAATTTCTGCCTTAATTCAAAGGGTTGAACAAAAATGTTACAATTAACAGTTTAGGAATTAAAGCCATTTTTACAGTCTCTCCAGTTGAACATGATCAAAATTGATTTGCTGTCAATAGCTGCGCAAAGTCTGAAACCCATGGACATCTCTAAATGCCGGGTTTCTCCCTTGAGCTGCTTTGCCAGACCTTTGCTGCCCCCATTTTCAGTTGTTGCTTGTTTGTGGGTGATTCTGCCTCCAGTTTTATCAGTAAGTGAAAAACAGCTCAATGGGGTTGAGGTCAGGGGATTTACTCCATTTAAGGACATTCGATTTCTTTGCTGCTTTCTTGGATTTAAGTCATTATCCATCTGCACGGTGAAGCACTGGTCTATCGGTTTTGCAGTATTTGACTAAATCTGGGCAGAAATTACAGTTCTATGCACTTAAGAATGAATCCTGCAGTTTGCTTCTTCTCCCTGTGCTTTTAACTCCCACTGCCCAAAGATTGCTGCGTCCAAATTCCCCATAGTGTGTGTTTATGTGTGTGTGTCCTGAGATGGATTGGTACCCTGCCCAGGGTGTACCCAGCCTCGTGCCCAGAGTCCCCTGGGATAGGCTCCAGGCCACCTGTGACCCTGCTCAGGCTAAACTGTATAGTAATACAATAATCTGGCCTTCCTGTTCTTAAGTATTACCAGTGGTTCATATCTTGAGGTAAACCCTCTGCATTAACATTCACAAAGGCGTATTTTGTACACTATGTAAATGACACTTCATCTATCTCCTCCAGATGTTCTTGACTTGAGTAGATGCATATTTGTAAACTAAATATTATTTACTAAATAATATTTTACTATATTTTTAGACCAAATGATGGCCTCCTTCACTTGCATTATCATCTTTGGACTGCATATTGAGAGTTCATACAGTATGAACTATCAAATGCTAAGTCAGCACATGGAATCAATACTATCAATGATCTTTTATCATCATAATTTGTTATGAAATATCAAAAATTGTCAATTTTCCGTTCACTTTTGAAGCTGTGAAACAACTTTGTAAAAAATGTCTGTATTTTTTGATATGTTAAGGTAATATATTTTTAACAAACCCCTTTACATAAACCTTTTTTTTTTTAAGAAATTATACACATTAGCCATGTTAAATTCAATGTGTCTTCAGTCTTCCACATGGCTTTAAAGGGATTCTGGCTCATTATTTTTTGATGAACTTTTAAGATATGGTCCTTCAATGCCATCTGAAGTTAAGACTTTAAGTAAGCCACTCCAAACCTTTAATTTTGTCTCTTTAGAGTCATTTAGATGGGTACTTTAGATTGTTGTCTTGCTGTACATCCGAGTTGAGTTTGAGCTTCAGATCACAGACTCCAAGGTTCTGAAGGAGCAATCCATCAGCACACCATGACATTTTCATCACCATGTTTGACTGTGTCTATTTTCTTATTGTAGAATTCTGTATTAGCTTTATCATATGGGGTTCCAATATAGGATTCTACAAATAGAAATATACCTTTCAAAATATTAAAAGAAAGAAAACATATAATGAAAGGCTAGGAGATTATCAATGAAGTTTGCAACTTGAAGGTCTCCTATGGATACAATTTTTGCCCAGTCTATCATGACAGCCTATCTGAAGCAAATAAGATCTGAAGTTTTGTAGATGTTTATCTGAGATGTTTTGTAACTTTCTGCATATGTCTTCAATGTTCTTCTTGAGAGAGTTTGCCACTTTGGGGAAAATGTTCCACCAGTGTTCCAAGTTTTCTCCATTTAGAGATAACGGCTCTCAGTGCTGTTTTCTGGAGTCCAAGAGCATTTAAAATGGCTTTGTACCACTGTTTTTGTAATGGTTTCTCTCCATACTCATATGTACTGCCTAGCCAAAAAAAGTTGCCATCAAGGGAAAAAAAAAAAACTTAGGAAATTTGAAATTACTGGAACTGGGTTAACAGATTTAACAGTGCTAAACCATAAACTTTGAGGAATAAATATTGTCAGAATAAATAATTACTGCAAATCACTTGAACACTCTGTGAAGTTGCATGGCAAATTGAATAGTAAAAAACTAAGAGAAAGTAAGAGCATTTCAATTTAAAAAGGTAAGGTAGCCCTGATTGACTATAGTGATGGGTGCATCAGGGTAAGAAGCAGTGAGGGCTGGTGCCAAAAAAAAAAAAGTTTTGTTTTGTTTGTTTGTTTTTGGGGAGGGGGGTGCGCAAACTAAATTAAAATTAATATTTTAATAAGTAAATAGCCATTTATCAAGTAATTAAGCATAATTACTACTAGTTTAAAATAAAGACATGACTCACACCGCATCCAGTCAGTAAGGTTTGCTTGAATTAAAAAGTGTTGGAAAAGAGAATGGTCCAATCACACGAGCCCAAATATTTAAAAACAATGTTGATTCGCTAAGAACAAAAGTAGGAGGGTTCAAGGATGATTTGAAAGGATCCAATCAGAGCTCAGCCTCAAGTCACATGCCTTCCAAAGATTTACGTGCCTACATAGACACTCGTTTGTCCGGCGCCCCGCGTACACGAACACAAATGAACGTAAATGAACGTTTAGATGTTTTAATTGCAAATAAATTATATCAGTAAATACATGGGAATATTGTGACTAAATTACTTTTTCATTATCAAAATAAATAAATATTATGTTAAATAATTCTGTGTTAAAGTAGCATTCTTCTCTGCCTAACTTTAAGGGGGCGGCGCCTCTGCGCCCGGTATTAACCGGCCACCACAGGTACTGTAAGAAGAGAGTGCCAGGTAGTGCATTTCAACATATTTCCCCTTTAAGTGCAATTTTGTGCAGATTGTTGAGATCTTTAGAGCATATGCCAGACTAACCTGATGGTCAAAATTAAATTACAATTATAATTAGATAACTGAGTAACTAAGGAGGCAATCACTTTTCCACACACGGCTGCAGGACCATTATGCAAGGCCAGATAATGTTACATGATTTATTTATTTATTTATTTATTTCAGTAAAAGGGTAATAATAGTGCTGGTAAGGAAGTTTTTAAACTTTTGTACTGTTTTTGAAACAAAAAAATTGGTTCAGATTGGTTCTTACTGTATACCTAGTTTTTGCTGTTTGGTAGTGATGATTGCATTGTGATTAAAGTAGGGTTAGTTTAAGGGTTAGTAGCAATCTTGGGGTAACCGTGGACAATTATCTGTCATTTCCCCCACACATCGCCAACCTTACTCGCTCTTGTAGATTTCATCTTTACAATATCAGAAGAATCTGGCAGCAGCATGTCTCATGCACGTCTCGTTCACCACTCCTCCGCTCCCTGCACTGGCTTCCTGCAGCTGCCCGCATCAAATTCAAAACCCTGATGCTTGCCTACAAAGCTAAAAATGGCCCAGCACCCACTTACCTCTCTGCTCTAATAACACCACACACTGCACCACATTCCCTTCGATCCTCCAGCACTGCTCGCCTCGTCCCATCATCTCTCAGAGATCTCAGCGATGTGGTGGAACAGACTTCCTCTAGATGTCCTGTTTCTCCAATACTTGGACTTTAAAAAAAAAAAGACCCTCTTCCCAGTTGTGTTTAACTAATGGCACTTAGTTATTAACCTAGTAACCCAGTGTAAGTATCTATCCAGTGACGTAAACTTTAAAACACTTTTTGTAAGTTGCTCTGGATGTGAGCGTCTGCCAAATGGCTAAATGTAAATGTAATAATCATTTAAAAATTTGTATAAACATGTGTCGCTATGGGTTGTCGTTGAAAATCTGAATCAGAAATGTCACAAATATAAAAAAAAAAAAGAGAATAAAAAGAAAAGAATGTCCTGTCACTGGTTTCTCTTTCTTTCTCTCTTACAGCAGCTTATTACAACAAAAAAATGTAGGTTGTCTGGTTCCTAAGAGACTGCAGAGTCTTTCCAGCGTTGGAAATTTTCCAGCTTTACCTTTCACTGATAAAGAATCCTTTCATTAAATTTATTTATATGAGCCCTGTGCAAGGTGTCTCTATAGGAACTATAATATATCCCAATACAATAAAACATTCCAGTAAATCAGAATCAAGCATTTAACAGCATTGAGGGGTATGTATAATATTGAGTTGAGCATGTATAAGCACAGGAAAGTCCTGTGCGCCAAGTCTCGGTTTGGGATAAAAAGTCGGAGCTGCGTTCAGAAAATGATTTTATTCTTGAGTGACCCAGTGTTTAGAAAAGCCATGTTTAGTTTGTGCTACGTGCACATGGGATATCATGAATGTATCTGTTCCTTATTACATCCTGTTTTTCTTCTTTCCCCTGACTGTTAATATATCTTAAACTTTATCCAATAATGCTTGTTTGTATAAGCTAGCCTGACAAACACTGGGAATGTATAACGTACATTTTCCAGATCTGCATTGCTTGATCATGTTTAAGTCTTGAGAAATGTCACCCTGGCCTGGATGTAGTTCATTCAGAAAAGGAAAAAAAAAAATGTTCTGAGCATAGTTAACATTTTTGGAAGCACACCATGTTTGCAGCGTGTAGTTCTGAAATACAAGACGATTAAAAGCCTGATTTAAAACAGAACGAATTCTGGATATGACTGCATTTAATTATAATTTTTTTTAAAGCGTTACTTTAAAGGAAGTGACACAAACATCAACATGAGATTAAATGCTGTTCCCTCCCCCACTTTTTTTGCATGCTTCCCATTTAAGCAAAAGGAAAAAAAAGTGTCTGAAGCGGAAACCCTGGAAATAAAGAATAACTTCCAATATTATTTCCAATTGAGTTGAGTTCAGATCTGCTGCCTCCCTGAAGCACGGAACTCCTTTCCATTTTAACAAGTAACAAATGTGACATGGAATAATTTTTCACATTGAGCTTTAAACGGTTGCATTCTTTTCTACACTCTTCTTACTTTTTCTTTTTTCCCCACTAAAGGTCATTTTAGCTGATGCCACCGCAATACAAGCCCACAGTTTGCCGTTTATAGCAACAAAAACTGTTCCTTAAATTTGAACCCTGTCAAAACCTTGAAGAAGAAGAAGAAGAAAATGAATGTACAACGTGTGGAAAGGGAAATATAAAGGTTTAAAGGGAAAATGTGGAGCACCTACAGATTCCTTTCTGTAATGACTCATGAAGGCATAATGGCCGTTTTGTATCATGTACAGCTTTGTTTCCATTTTGGTAACTACAGAGAAGCTTTTATTCTACAGACAACAATTATCTGTTGCTCTGACTTCGATCAGTTCTATAAAAAACTCTGTCAACAATTAAGATAAATGAGTGTTTATCTTTTTCATCATCATTTCCCACTTCTGTGGATGTGCATGATCTTTTTCCGATCTGAAAGCAGATGCAATGGGATATTCCCTAAACATAGACATTAACATATTGGCATGGTCAATTTAAACCATTTAACAATGAAATAATTCATATGTTGTAAAACTTCTAAATGTAAAACCACTTTTAAAATGATCAAAGTTGTGGGTACAATAAAATAAAATAAACTGTCACATTTTTGCACTGGAATGTTTCTTTCTTGTGATAGTCTTATAATTTAGAATCTGTCCACACCGCATGAGTTTGGACCAAAAGAAAAAGCCCAAAGAAAACATGTGAGATTCGAACCTATAACACTGGCTAGCAATAAGCCACCATCCCCTTATAATCTCATACACATTAACATATTAGCATGGCCCAATTTAAGCCATCCAAAAACTATTTTAAGAGGCATCAAATGTTGAAGTAAGCAGTACAGTATGTTGTAAATCTTTTAAATGTAAAACCACTTTTAAAATGACCAAAGTTTAATCACCCCAAAAATGTCATTGTTTGTGGGTTAAAAAAGGAAGAAAAAAAAAAAAAACCCAGTCAGGATACGTACCACATTGGTGCACTGGAACATTTCTTCTGGTTTTCTAATGACTTATTTAGTTCATATCCCAATTGATAAATCTTTTACCATCTCCACCAATGGACATTTATTTAATTTGAATCATTTGTTTGAATATTACCTTGTCTTGTACGGAGACTCTGTTGATAAATACAGCCCCAGTCATTAAAAGAAATGACTCAGCCTGCTCGGGTACCACTGCAGGTGGTTTTTTCAACCTTTAAGAATCTCCACTACTAATGTGACCTCAACTTTACACAGCTTATTTTGGACACAAATATTTTCTTTTCTGCCTGTTTTTAGTAATGTTTCCACTTAAAGTCCTGCACTGCCCACTGCACAGGGTTAAACTGAGGTCTTGTCAGGCAGCTGTAACGTGCGCCAGAGGCATTTTAGTGGCTTTTTGAGAATTGAAGACAAAGAATAGTAATATTTATTCAGGCAGTCTAATGCAAACACTGAACAAGCTGTCTTTAGAATGAAATGAAGCAGCATATGAACTGATTATTAGCAAAAACCTAATTTAAACTTGTCATTGGAATAGAGGGTGGGTAATGATCTATAGATCATCTACTAACTCACAAGTTTTATTAAGGGAACTAAGAAAAATATTACAAGTTAATAGCTTTTAGATTGTGTATAGATTATTCAATACCACCCAATATTATAAACTGATATGTTGTTTAAAATTAGCTGACACGCTCTTGTTAAAGGTCTAAACATCTTTTTTAGTAGACTGTCTACCTTTGACTTTCCAGATATGGTGTTTAAAAAAAAAAAAAAAACTGCCACTAAAGCAAAAAAAATTGAGCATGAAAGAAGGCTTTGGAAAATATTTAGTGGTTCATTTATTCAACCCATCACCAGGAAAGACGGTTGATCGGGTGACCTTTAACTTCACGCTAACAGTCATTGCTATAACTGGAAGATATATAGCAGAGGAGTCCAATTGTCTTGCAACCTATCAGCACAAACACACACAAACCATGACCGTTTTGGAAACACTAATCAGTATACAACATGCATCTTTGGACTTTGAAGGGAAATAGGGGAACCCAGAGGAAACCCACCAAGCACAGAGAGAACATGCAAGCTCCATGCATACAGTACATACTGGAGGCAAAATTTGGACCAACAGCCCTGGGGGTTAATAGATAAAGCAAACAATACAGCAGATGTCTTATATGCATCAGATGGGACAAGATATGGAACAAAATACTAAAGTTAAAGAAATACTTGAATGGTTGAAACATAAAACAATTTAAATTTTGACTTCAAATTTATATATACTCTCTACATATACAAACCCTCAGTGCAATCAAGCTGCAAAGGGAATGGTAAATGGTTACTCCAAAAAAGCCATCTTAGCTAGTTAGAATATATCTTAATAAATGTCTTTCTAATTCTAATATGCGATTATGATGGAATGGTGCCTTTGAGGTTAGCCTCACCAATCCAGTTTATAGGTTCCAATCTCACGTGTTCTGCCTGTGTTTTTTCTCTCAGTCCAAACACATGTGGTGTAGACTGATTCGTGTTTCCAAATGGAGAATGTGAGGGTGTGTTTGTCTAAAGGTTGTCAGAAGTTGGGATCCACATCATCAAAACCTCCCCTACAGATGACCACTGGCATGAAGTCATAGGTCATTGTGTCCAACCATCACTTAGCAATGTCTGCTTGAATTAATGGATGGATGGATGGATGGGTGGACATGAGATTATCCAGGCTGTTGTAATGTTTAAAATGTCTTCACTTACTTCAACCATTAAAATTGCCTATATTACTGGGAGAAGATTTTACTAATTTCTTTCTAAATGAATAAATGCTTTAAATAAATAAATAAATAAATAAATAAGCATATGTGTTGAATAAATACCTTTTTGGTTTATTGTAATATTACATTGAAATATCCTAGCTAAAATTGGCAGAAAAATGAGATATCTTCATTTTGGCAGTTTGGAGAAAAACAACTTTAAAAACAAAAAGCAAGAGATTTTTCCAAGGTGTTAGTAAATGTTTTATTGTTTTATGCAGATTGTTTGAGTCAAAAAAAAGTGTGAAAAGCACAAATGCCAAAGTCAAAATGTTTTTTGGATTGTTTTGCAAAACACTATAACTCCATCTGCCACAGTTTTATTTCAATGGATAAATTAGCCTGCAGTTATGTGGGTGTATACTTAGTGGTTAACACTTGCACCTTCAAGATCTGGGTTTGATTCCCACTATAGGGTCGGTGTGCATGGAGTGTACATGCAGATTAGTTGGCATTTCCAAATTGCCCATAGTGTGTGAAGGTGTGTGTGAACCAGAGATCCTACTATGGTTGTAAAAATGGGAATAAATACAATGGTCACCATTGGCCTCCATGGTCTGATGGATGGATGGACAGTACAGACCAAAAGTTTGGACACACCTTCTCATTCAAAGAGTTTTCTTTATTGTGTTCTTTAGCCCAAACGCGTCTCTTCTGCTTGTTGTCTGTCCTTAGCAGTGGTTTCCTAGCAGATATTCTAGCATGAAGGCCTGATTCACACAGTCTCCTCTTAACAGTTGTTCTGGAGATGTGTCTGCTGCTAGAACTCTGTGTGGCATTGACCTGCTCTCTGATCTGAGCTGCTGTTAACCTGCGATTTCTGAGGCTGGTGACTTGGATGAACTTATCCTCCGCAGCAGAGGTGACTCTTGGTCTTCCTTTCCTGGGCCGGTCCGCATGTGAGCCAGTTTCTTTGTAGAGCTTGATGGTTTTTGTGACTGCACTTGGGGACACTTTCAAAGTTTTCCAATTTTTCAGACTGACTGACCTTCATTTCTATATGTATGTATGTATGTATGTATCTATCTATCTATTTATCTATATATATATATATATATATACATACTCTATAGGGTTCTTTAAGTCATAGCTGCAACTTGGAATAAGGAAGAAAATGGTAAATTGATTTTATTGTTTTTAATGACAAAATTTGTTGAAGATTCAAAACAAAACAAAAACTTTAGCATCATCAGCATCTTTTCCCTACCAGTTTCAGTTTCACTTCAGTTTATGACAACAGAGTCTTATCACAGTACACAAAGCGATCCTGAGTGTTATTATTTCTCTGCTCAATTTTCTTTCTGATATATTACTTTGGAAAAGTGCATCATGGCTCCCAAAAGCAGCAAAACACTGCTAGTGATAGTTCAAAGTTTCCAATAAAAGTATCTAACAATATTTTTTAAAGATGTTTTGTTTGGGACAACCATGTGTGCCAGAGGCATTTATCTTGTTCTAACGTCAAACTATTCATTTTTACATAATAACTATTATATATCTATTAACAAAAGTTGTATGAGAGCACTAGGCTGGGTTGAGGAAAGGGTCATTCCAGGCAACCAATTAGAATGGAAGAGTCATAGGTGAGTAGGCCTTGGGGGAGTGATCATTTATGAGAAATGTTTCAGACCAGACGGCTTGAGAAAACAAATGATGAAATCCTTCATGTTTTTTCAATCGGTAAAAGATAACACGAGCGACGATGTGTAGTTTTTGACGTGTTTTACAATTCTTTATTCGCTATTGTCTCTTAGTAAAGCCATTTTTACCTGAAAAGACCCATACATATGTTGAGTCACAACTTTTTATAACAGGGTCTTGGCACACAAGCTCACATCTACGCAGTGGAAAAACTTTTAAAGCCTTCCACACATTGTTTGCATGACTAAAGAGCACGAGTGCATCATACAGCCGGTATGGCGTGAGAAAGAGTGAGGTCACAAGCTGAGGGGTCTGAGGAGCACACACTTGCATACACAAACACACATGATATGTATACACCCACCCCTTTAACCCACCACACACAGACTCTCTCTCTCTCTCTCTCTCTCTCTCTGTCTCTCTTTAAAACACACACACACACACACAGATGCTGCATGTGATGCCAAACCCATACTCACTGAGCCATCATTGTCCTCGAACTCCACTGTGCGTGTGTAGTATAGCGCTCTCGCATGGCATTACTGTGGTACGACGTAGTAGAAGTAAATCTGGGAATGATTCCCAAATGTTCCTATCCCAGGAAGAGTAAACAGTGGCTTGATAGTGACTCATAGATGATACTAACCAGAGTGCAGGAGCACCATGCCAACTGGGCACCGCCCCACTGAGTCAATGAAATTTTTACAGATGATCAAGAGGAAAAAGGAATACTGTCCATATACTGCAGAAATTGTGTGTGTGTGTGTGTGTGTGTGTGTGTGTGTGTGTGGATACACGTCATAGAATTTCCCATCAAGTAATTCAGTCAAATATGGATATTGAGTACATTTTAACATTCAGTCCCCTCTAATGTGTGGCCCCTTTAGTGTGTATGTCCCGTCACACTCATGCCTTTGAGGATAGGCATACCTGACAGCTTTGACTTTTTGAGGTTCCTGCTTTAAGATAGCATTAATTAACATAATTAATAACTATATCTGGCTCACAAGATTGATAGGCCAAATGTTTGTGTGTGTGTATCTTTCTATGTTTTCGACCAAATCTCCTCACAATGATAGGATAGAATCACAGGTCCTCAAATCCACAGTGTAAAAGCCTTTGTTTCAAAGAATCAACAAGAGACAAAAGATTTCCCTTTGGTTATTGAGGTTAATGGTACGGTTAATACACACCTAATGGATGGATGAGATCTGTGAGCGTCAGAGTGAAGAAGAAACCACGTCGCATACTTTCTGTGGTTTAGTTTTAGCTGCTTGCATTGGTGCACCAATCATGAGTTTTGTCGCATAGCACGTTTACCCACGTGCTCATACCATGTTCATTACACAGCATCAGCATGATGTCATATTGTTCACAGAAGCCATGAAGCATTTTATAAGAAGTACAAATAACAATGGAGTAGTGAGTGGTGTAGTGCAAATGAGATAAGATGGCATGGCAGTAAGGTGTGATGTAGACATGACAGTAATTAGCTACGATTCATTGTCAATGGAAGATCCCAACAAAGTCTGAAACTAGTGAGTGTGTGACTATGTGTGTGGTTTGTGAAAAAGTCTTTAGCAGACTCCAGTCTCCAGCCAAGTCTAGTCTAATCTATTCTAGTCTAGTCGTTCTGATTTCTAAAGTGTGCATATAACCATTATGCATTAACAGAAGTTTGAAAACTGATCATAATTCCTCACGATGGTCCTGACAGTAAAGCAGCCTTTCTTCATAAAAAAACCAGAGAACCAAGACATTTCCTTTTTGTCTTTTTTAGCATCAATGGTATACAGTAATGATTGTGTCAATGGAACGTCCCAACAAAGTTAGAAAAACCAAGGTGTGTAGGTGTGATAAGTCTGTGCACTTGTGCATATTTTCCTTTGTTATCGCTTACTTTAAAAATGGTCCGAAATACATCACCCATTGGTCACATGAGCGTTCCTGTTTCCAACGAAAAGATCTCAGGGGGATTTTAGCCTGGAAAGCTTGAAACACTGCCAGAGAGTGAGAGTTGAGGGAGCAGACCAGCCAGATAACTGTTTAACATTATCAATAAAGAAATAAAGATTAACACTATCACTAAAATGATTCTGCCTCCAACACACTGGATGTGAAAAAGTCAGTGGTTTTTGGTAATCGTCCCAGACCACCTACTATTTTTTGCATGAAGGTACAATTTGTGGCCCGAATCAAATCTCCTGGACTTCTCTTTCAAACTGAGGTCACGCGGTCCATCATATGTCCATCTTCTAATGGTGTCGCTGATATAATTTTATATGAGAAGTGGATCAAGTGGCAGAATGATAAGAGGATCATCTGGCTGGGATCCACTCAAGATCACATCCTGGGCTGTTCCCACACTGTCAGAGTCACAGAAGCTCTGAGTTCTGTAGGACTGGGAGGCAGCGATGGGGGATGGGGGTGGGAAAGGCAGGGCTCTGATGTTCTCACATTCGGTTGGGGCTAGCTGTACGCAGACCAGATGTGTTTGTAAAGGAGATGAACACCACCGCAAGTCCAAGTGCTGCCAGTGATCAGCTCATTGCAAAGAATGCTAGTTTTTAATCTAGGCATGGTTGTACTGTAACACCTGCCGATGAAATAAAAGCCCACAAATGTAATAAACGGCAAATGTGGGTGCTAGGGGTGTAAGGGTGTAATGCAATACCACTGTCCACATCTGTAGTGTTCTAAATTTGTATCCACATTACAATTTAAACCCAAAGCTAGCATGGCCTACACTGGAAAAGTGGGGGGAAAAAAACATACAGGTATGTTGCTAAACTCACCGTTATGACTTTTTTTTTCTTGTACATGCCTAGAATGTTAGCTTAAAAAAAAAAATTAATTAATTAATTAATTTAGCTGGCTATATATATATACACACACACACACCATAATGGGCTAACTTTAAGCTCCATCCGGACTAATCGTTTATAATATATGAGTGCTGGAACTCATTCATGCTCATTTTTTAGATCATTTTTTGTTGTTCCATGGGATCCAGTTTTAATCCATGCTTTGGGAATTCATCTAGCAAGCTTCCTGAAAAAACAAACAAACAGTCACTTCTTTGTATCTGTATTTGTTTATTCTGAATAAAGTAGTTGAATTTGGATACATATTTTTTTTATTGAACCACATTCAATAGCATCGGTTAGAAGCGACCTCTGGCTACACATCAAAGAAAAGCCAAAAAGAACCCTACATGCATTTTAACCTTTTAATGTTCTGCTCAACCTTGCGTTAGAAATGTGTTGAACTCATCTTTACCACTCCACTGAGGTATGCTAAGCAAAAAAAAAAAAAGCAAAAAAAAAAAAAAAAGGTTTAAATCAAATACATTTCATTATTTTTATTTTATTTGTGCTGTTGCTCTACCACATTTTGTAAGTACTGTATAAATGTATGTGGAAATCGATGTTACTTTTCAGTGTAACTTATTTATTTATGCACTTTAGCTAACAAGCGTAAGAATCTAACCAATGATGGAAACTTCAGAGCATTTTGTATCTGCCAAACATCTAAAAATGTAATATAAATATAACCATGAAGTGACATCTTAACCATTTGGAAGAGACATATACTGGGGTCTTTATTTACAAATAAACATTAATTGTTATCACCTAAAGGAAATAACAAATGCAAAGATCAAAAATATTGCCTATTTTTTCTTTGTGAGAATATTAAAGGGGTAAGATTGTAGTAATCTTAAAAAAAAAGAGTTTTTTTTTTCTCAAAACTTTTTACATGTAATAAAATATATGAAAAAGAGCAACTTTAAGCATCATAAAGCACATGTACAATGACTTCTATAATGATAGTCTGACCTATAAATGCTAAATTACATTGTTAAATTGAAGTGAAAGTTATTTTTTTATGTACATGGTGATAGTGTCTCTACACTTTTAACCAAGAAAGGCAGATTTAAAATAGACAAAAAAAAAAAAAAAACTTTGTAAATCTGCAGACTTGCAAACCACATCTCAGTGTGCTGTGTTCAAACACCTATGCTTTCTGTGCAAATCGAATGAATGCAAGAAGAGTGGGCGGTAGTGCACAAGATAAGGAGAGAGAGAGTGAGTAAGAGAGAGAGAGAGAGAGAGAGAGAGAGAGAGAGAGAGAGAGAGAGAGAGGAAGATATGCTTGCTTCTAGGTCAATGACCCAGCAGACATTATCAGTTTAGCTCAAGGGCACAAGCTTGAGGCCTCTTGTTGCGCTGGCCTCCTCGGACTGACTGAAGAACCACGGCCTGCTGATGTGCGTTTGCTTCAACACCTTCCCTATTTAGCAGCGATAGCACTTTCACAATCTCCACATGCAAAGTGGAACATAGACAGGAAACCACCTTTATCAGGAGAACAGAGATGAAGCAGAAAAGACAACCTTTTTTTCATATCACACACACCGTCTGGATGCAAATTAGCACACATACTTCTGTTACTTGCAACACGAACGTAGTTTCAGCACATACTGATTACAGCTATTTTTACTGCATGATTTTGTTTCTATGCAAAGGCATTAATAAAATTCAGTGAGATCTGTGATTAGACCCAGGAACTTACCTCGAGAACAGACACACTACCGTGACAGAATCAGAATATTGTTGCTTCTACAAACTAATATGGAGGTTATAATTCAGTAAATGATATCACTTTGCAAAAGTATTCACCCTGCTTGAATTTTGGGATTATATGTCATGAATTCGCACAAAATACACTATATATACACATACTATATATAATACTATATATAATATATTAATGTATATACTAGTAGTAATATAATTTGCGAAAGTTTTACTTAAAAAAAAAATGTAACGTGTGATTATACAAACATTCCCTGAAACCCTTGGTTTGATTCTGATATAAATGGCCGTCATTAGAAATTGCACAGTTATGTAAAAGGAGAGGCTTTAGGCCCCACTCGATCCTGTATACAAGATAAAGTTGTGTAGACGGTGGTATGGGATGGGTGAAAAGACGGCATCAGTGTGTAAATGAGGTAGGGGTAGATAGTGGTTAAGGCATTTCATTATGGTTCGAAAGGTCCCAGGTTCAATTGTCATTGTTGGGCCCTTGAGCAAGAACTATTGGGCCCCCTTAACCCTCAACTGCTCATATGAACAGCAATAAGGGGGGGAAAAAAAAAGTTGCTCTGGATATATACATCTACTGTACCAAATGCCATAAGGTAATTGATGTGCCACATGATTATGGTATAAAAACACTGGAAGAAACAAGTGTTTAGAGAGCACATCCCAAGCCAGTGTATTTCAGTGTTCACTTCCACAGAGCACTGTTATCTTGAAGGAAACAGATACAGACTTTGCAAAGTTTTTTATTAAAATATTAACATAGCGGAGCTACTGTATGTTGAGCTAAACTGGGTTGGACTGGTGGCATGAAAGCAACACCACTGCTAAAATCACAACCACAGTATAAGGCTCATGCACAGCCACAGGCGTTTCTCAGAAAACCCTTAATTTCTGGGCACGAAGTGTTATAAACAGCTGATAAAGCGTGACTAAAGTGATGTTCACAAGTACATTAAGAAAAGCGTCAACTACTTACACTGACTGCAAGAATATCTTATATTTTGTTATGGAAGCAAATCTCTGTATTACCTGGATATTTGCAAAAAAAAATCATAGCATAAAGACTTTCTTGTAGGTAGCGTGGAATAAATGCCTCAGGCATTACGGTACCAGTTGTGGTTGAACCGTCAGAGTCCCACACATTCAACAGAAATGCCAGAGCCTGTGGTGCCAACATCTGGCACACATCAGGCATTGTGAGTATACAGGTGCAGAATGAAGAAGGTTTAGAAAACTTCTACTCCAAAATAAAAGTGTGTGTCTATACAGCTTGCTGGGCTGCCCTATGATGTATGCGTGTCATATATGACTTTGTCCGTATAACTATTTATACCACATTGCTGTTGAAAGCTCAGAAGGTGTTGTAATTTGAAATTTAGGTGCCGATGATGTTCTTTTACTTTAACAGCAGCGCAGACGTGGGGACACTGAGGACACAGTGATAGATCGATTAAAAAAAAAAAAAAAAGGTGTGAAGTTGTTGATTTGGTGAAGGTTGTTTATTTGGTTTATACTTACTTAAGATTGGTGGAAGGACACTGTAGCAGGTTAGAGATTAAGCTGTAATTTGTGACAACCCGGGCAGCTCTGGAACCTCCGCAGGCCAGCTGGGGGTTTACTGTGGGGTCTGGCACCAGGACCAGGCGGATCCTTTGGGTTGCTCTTAGTTTTGGGTGTTTTATTTCTTACTTCAGTCATTAAGTAGGTAGTGCATTGTAAATCCAAATGTGCAGTCTTAGGAAAAAGAGGATCATGAGAGACTTAGCAAGTTAAGGATCCTTAGCTTTATTAAGACACGCCACTGATTCCTTAAAGGTGCTACATGTAGCTAAGAGAGAGGAAGAAGAAAGAAAGATGAAGAGAGTAAGAGGCATGGAGAGAAAAATGAATGAGAGAGTGAGTTTCTAAAAGCAGCCTTTCTCCTCAGGAAGGAATTAATGTAAAGCATCTGTGCACAGCTGTAACGGACTGCTTCTATGTATTTTTTAGCCATGGCCGGGCTTCTCATTTACCTGCAGACACATAAAATATATATATGTGATTTATTGGTCTCAGCATTTGGCTGCTTGCTCTAAAGCTGAATTAATCAGGTGTGATACACATGGGGCCTACAGAGAAAGAGAGAGAGAGAGAGAGACACAGGAGTAGGGGCACAAGTTAAATTGAAAACATATTGTCTCAGTCTGTCCAGTTTGATTGAGTGGAAGTTGTCTAAAAGTGGAAAAGGACTACACCCTGTACACCTGGGCTGGGCTCATGGAGTCGAGGGCTTTGGCACGGTCTGCATCTTCACTAAAGATGAACGTACATCAGTGATCACCCTCCTCCTCCTCCTCCTCCTCCTCATTGCCTCCTTTGCACCTTCCACCCACTCTCATCTCTTTAAACTTTCATGTGTGGCTGGTGTGCTTTAGCCATGCTTTGACAAAGAGGCCCTATTTTTGCTGCAGAGCTTTTGTAGCAGATGCATTGTGTAAAGCGAAGGCTGGGCTTATTAAGAGAATTGAGTATCTGAGATAAGACAAAGACATTTACGTTTTTGTAAAACGTACGAAAAAAAAAAAACAGACAAAAAAAAAAAAAACATTATTTTAAAAAATGAGCATAAAATGAACCAATGGCCAAATGTGCAAATTACCATAGGATTACCAACATTCCTGGAGTGACCCCGGTAATCATTCGCTCACTCGCTCATCGTCTATACCACTTTATCCTGTATTCAGGGTCATGGACATTCTGGACAGGGGTGCCAATCCATTGTAGGGCACATACACACACTCATTCATGCACTACGGGCAATTTGGGAACACCAGTTAGCTTAATCTGTATATATCTCTGTCTTTAGACTGTGGAACGGCACTGCAGCACCTGGAGGAAACGCACCAAGCACAGGGCGAACAGGGAGCAAACTCCATGCACACAGACCTGAGGCAGGAATCGAATGCGGATCATGAAGGTGCAAGGCGACAGTGTTAACCACTAAGCCATTGTGCCGCCCTTAGCCAATTTCCAGAGAAAGAAAGAAAGAAAGAAAGAAAAAGGAGTTGGAACCACTGTATATGGCTGTGATAATGCAAGTACAAAGTAATGAAAAGTATGAGATGTTTTCTTTTTTTTTCTCAATTTTCTCCTTAATATAGGCAATTAAATATACTCAATGCAAGTCTGCTTACTTCCAGTGTTCCATGTTAGTGCACTCCCACATCAATGACAGTTAGCAACATCCTGTAGGGTACTGTAGGTAGCTCATGCACTGTTGCGGTGGCATAAAACAATCACGGACGTCCATGATTTCCTAGTGTCGCTATGATTGAAGAGTGCGAGTGTACCAGCCCTCCTCTCCCGAGAGAGTACAGCCAACCTGCTTTCTCTAGGCTCCCGGCTACAGCAATGCCCAGGAATCAAACTTGAGATCTCTGGATGACACTGTCGAGCACTTTACTGCCGTGCCCCTCGGGAGCCTAAAAGAGAAAAGAGTGGTTCTTGGATTATTAGGAACATTTCTACTGTATAAGAGAAATAAAACAGTGTTCTTGAGTATGCGAATAGTATGTGTTTGGATAAGAAAAATAAAAACGACTTCCAGAGTATCAGGTGACACTTTTACAAGTACATCTTCAGAACAAATCTAGACTATACATTACAAAATATTTCCCAGGAAACTGTGGTGCAACTTCTAACAAGACGAAAGACAGACCAAGTTGCAAAGCACTGAGTGAAAAGCCAAAGAAAAAAAGCACTGCAGTTAAAAAAAAAAAAAAAAACATTTTTCAACTATAATATTAAGAAATAAAAGTTTAAAATGAACGAATCCTAAATACTGACCCAAAACCAGTGGTGTGAAACCTGACAAAATGTTTTGCTGACTATGGTGGAAAAAGTGACTGCCATTTATAAGGAAGAGGTGCACCGTGTTGTCTACCACAAATCGTGTTGATGTACGAATCAGAAATCTAATGTGATTTTGAGATCAAAAATAAACACAATAATCATTTAGTTTTAGTTACAGGGTCAAAAGGGGCAAAGTGACCTATTTTAGCTCAACAGGAAGCATGGTGGATGCCCCTCATACAGCCTGCACTTCCCCTATACTTTGAAGTGCACACAACTCATGCACGAGGGGCAAGGTGCCACCCGAGGATCGGACGGATTTCCTCTTTCCTCAAGGACGTATCTCAAACTCCTTTTTTTTTCTTCTTCTTCTTCTACAGGGATAAAGAAAAAGCGACGCGAGAGAATTATGGAGAACTTAAAAGGCACATTAGACAAAGCGTCTGCCGGGCAGTGGCCATACTCTGAGCCAAGACGTCTGGACAGGATCTGCTCTTGGTGCTTCCATAAATATTAACTTATCCGTGTCACATATGAAAAGCAGGAGGCAGGAGGATATAAAACAAATCTGGTGCCTTAAACGCCTGTAAATCTGGCTGAATCCAGCGAGCAGCCGTGCATGACGTGCAAGACTGTACGATTTATTAGAAAAACATTCACGAGTTAACTTCAAGCAATACAAAGTAAAGTGCATAAATTAGCAAGCTCGAGCAGTTTTGTGGTAAACATTTACATGCAGGTGTGAATTATATTTCACCTTTTTAAAATAATCACCCATGCAAATACACTGGTTGCCATAGTGACTGCCAAGCAACATGACACCCAAAATAACTGTCAGCGAAATGTTTTGAAAATAAGTGAGAAACCAGTATCAGTTTCGAGCAGTGTGTACATCGAGTACATCGAGTAAGACCATGACACACACACACACACACACACACACAAACATTTTACAGCCCTTTCTGAGGACCTTCAACTGACATAAATATTAATGCAGGTCTTTAACGCGACATTTAAATCTACCTGAAACCATTAATGCCATTAACCAAAAGTAACCGAATGACTCTTTGAAACTTTTGAAATTAAAGCTAAAGTCATTTGGTTCCCAGCAAGATAGAAAAACAAGCTGGTGCATGCACGCTCACACACACAAACACCTAGACCCCTTTTTGCATGCTGTGTAGGCGTGACAGGGAGGGTAGTGGCATTTAGGTGAGATGAAAAACCACACAAACACACGCACACACACACACACACACACACATAGAAACACACAGTGTCATAGTCTAAAATTGCTACAACTCCAAGTGCCAGCGAACCACAAAACAAACCCATGAAAGTAAGGATGGGAAAATAAACTATAAAAATAGGTTTACTTCGAGTGATGTTTGAAAATGGCAATAAAAATAGACATTCATTAATATTTCAAAAAATCTAAATTTGTGTAAAAAAAATCTATCTATTTATCTAGATAGATAGATAGATAGATAGATAGATAGATAGATAGATAGATGGATATGTAGCATTAAAATGCATAAAATATATTCTTCTATATATACACTAATATTAATCTTTTGAACAGTGATACAGCTTTCCTGTTTCCTATATGTTGGGTGATAAGATTGAATTTAGATTTTTTTTTTTCTATGTGTCTTCAGACAAAAGCAGATTTGAATAGAGGTTCAGAAAGTCATGGTTGGGTGTTGACACTATACAGTTGTGTTCTCTGTTGGGGCAGACGATGCAGAACCCAACCATACAGTATGTACCATATATCATGAGGTTATTCAGCAAGTGTTAATCCGCTAACTCTAAATAATTCAACAGAATAATTACTTAGTTTAAGTGACCAACAAAATGCAGTTAAATGCCCATTGAAACAGGAATTAGTCTGTGCCATTTACTTGCAATAATTGCACCTTGTGGTCAACAATAGCGATTACAACATGCACTAATAGGCGCTCATCGGCGCAGGAATCACATGGCCCCATTCAGCTCCAAATTGTTCTCTTTTTGGGGTAATTAAGGGGTAATTAGGGGAAATTCCTTTTCTGAATGTTTGATTTAGCACAGGTTTTACACCAGATGCCTTTTCTAATGCAACCCTCCCATTTTATCCAGGCGTGGGTTGTACAATCCCCAGTGACTGGGTTTGGCGCATTGGCAGGAAACTGAGCCTGGGCTCTCACATGGCAGGTGATGAGTCTACTGCTGAACCAAAAAATGTCCACATCTAGCTCAATATTATTGGTTATTAACCAATAATGGTGGTCAAAATGGGTACAGTATTACAACAAACACCAATAAAGACCTACTGAAGCAGGACCTAGAGTGCAACCCTTGGTTGATCTTAATATTAAGACAACAATGTGATGCTATATGTGCAAATTTGTTTTGGTGTTTTTTTTTTTTTTATCACTGCTGCCCCGTACAACAATCTATTGTACAAGATCGAACCGGGACTCGTGATGAAATTACTTGTGAATGAAGGCGTAAGACCGATTGACATTTACTGAAGACTTCAGTACGGTGATGAGCCTCTTAGCTGCAGTGAAACATTCGAATGATAAAGAAAACCGTATGCTTGTGAATGACGATCCCAGCTGAGGTGGCTCGGTGCCCACTACAATCGCTCCTGGGAACATTCAGCAACTGAAATGCCTGATCCTTGAACATCGACGCATACCTTGTCACCAACTTGTGGAAGAAACGCATCTGTGCGTGGGAACTGTACAGACAATCATTCACCAACACCACTTGTTCATTAGAGGAACTCAGGTGGGAGTCACACATTCCCTCTACAGTCCTGACCTTGCGGCAAGCCATTTTCACATATTGGGCCATTGAAGGAGTTCCTGGGAGACCAACATTTCAGACATGAAGCAGGTAGTCTGATCATCGCTCTGGTGTACTTAATGGCATCCAAGCACTAGTGAAACACTGGGGTAAACACTGGATTGTTCTTCTGGTATGACTTGAATGCTCCTCGAATCACAATGCCCTCTTAATGTTAAGGATGTGAAATAAAGCCATATATAAGATATATATATATATATTTCAGATATATAGGCCTGAACAGTGATCTACCGTCCAAATTTGGTTGACGTAACCTGATAGAAGGGCTCAGTATTTAATTTGGCCTCAAAACAAAAAGGTGCAGCCAGTCACGTAGGATTATAGGCTATTCATGTCTACCTCATTGTATAAATCATAATTTAACAATGCTTACAGTCACAATAAGGCTAGGTGCATTGTTTGGTGTGGGGGGTGAAAAAAATTGACACAGAAACACAAGCTCTGCCTTGAATATTCACAAAAACGTTCTACTACACTTTTTGTTTCAATCTCATAATGAAGTCACAGCTGTGAACTGAGAGCTCGTGTGAACGGCTTGTTTAGTCTCGTATCCAGGAGACTCAGAGCAAAGCTGGCCCTGAACCTGGATCGGCGATGATGGGCCTAATGTTCAGGCAAGATCGCGGCCTGCGCGGCCTTCTCCCTCGTGTCCTCAGGAAACATCTGGAGTTGTGAGAACAGCAGATGTCCCATACTGATTGGAACATGTGAAAAATCCCCCCCCCCCCCCCCATCCAAACATATACACCACCCAGACCGCCCTTCACTCACACTCGGACCACTCTCCATCGCTCTCTCACGTCCAGGTGGGTGCTAACCTTGGCTTGAGGACCGCAGGCTTCAAAACAATCGCATGAGAATTTTTTTTTTTTCCACAGTAGGGGTGAACACCTGGCCGAGTGGATGAGACTATAACCGAGCTTCATTGTTTAGATGTTGGGTTTGATCCATTGTTACGGTCGACTCTCTAGAGGACCAAAATGATTCGATCCTGCAGCCACTCTATTGGCGTCATTTCCTCTCACACTCTGGGAGATCTGAAGTCCGAAATATGAATCAGTGGTGGGTCATTCAATAGTGTCTGGTCACTGGGTTCTTTGCTTTAGTAATCATCATTCCTGTTGTTGAGACAAACATTCATGACATGTTTAGAGTATTGTACCGTTTCTTTCTTTCTTTTTTTTTTTTTTGAGTGAGAAAGCAGCTTGTTTCATGTGAAACTAAAATAATGCTATAAATGACTAACTTTTAAGAGAAATGAGTTTCATTGTATGGTCTGGTGCACTGCTTGTTTAACGGTTTTGTGCAAAGTATATACAGTAGGCGCATTTATTCAAACATCCTTCATGTTAATGCACCGAGTGATAAACACCAAAAGAAAAGAGAAAAAAAGGAAAAAACTGTCCCAATGTATCTTATTAAGAAGTCTTATCGTGTGTAGTATATGTTTATTAGCTTATATAATTGTTAGTTTAAATTGTACTGAAACTGTAACCCACATTGTGTTACAATAAAAAAAATACTAAGTAATAACCAGAATAATCATAGTTGATGGTCTATTTTAGAATTCATTTTACATCTGTTCAATAGCACAGTGATTGACATTTATTTACTCATCTAGTATTTTATTTTCTAAGCCGGCCTCATCAAGTGAGGGCAGGCAATGATTCAAATGGTTAGCTTTCAAGGCATTTTGATCAAGGTCTGCCCTTTCACCATCCACTCCAAGTTTGCAGGACTAGCTTCTCCTTGCACTGCTTATATGGGCATCCAGTTGCCAGGCCTATTGCCAATGGCACAACAATGCCAATCCAGAAGTGGCAGGGCTCGAACCCCTGACCCTCCAATCAGCAACAAAGAGCTTCAGCCACTTGATCCACAATTGCCCCATTTCCTACTATAACTATGATTAAATAAGCATGGTATCAACCCAACAGTGATAACGAAATCCAGAAGGGTCTTAACAAGCAGCTTAAAGGGTTAATTGCATAAAGCCTATTGCTTAACAAGAAAAAGACACTTCTCCCTAGATAATGATTTCCAAAAACATAACTGAGAAACTGAAATGTGTGTAAGATAAGCATAATACAGACAAAACAGAGACAATATTGCCTGAAACTGTCATGCACAGACACAATTTCTCCCTTGGGGGGAGATACATGTGTTCCTGTATGAGACAAAAAGACGTCTTCAGGGACACCAAATCAAATACACACATGCTGTGAAGAATCGGGGGACCAGAACGTTTGGTTTAGTGTTCATTTATGATATGTACAGTACAGTATAATATATATATTAAAAAAAGATGAATATCCTATGTCCTAACATTATATGAATCATCTCAAAACAACATGCAAATTGATTAATATCTAGGATTTCCAAAGACAATGTTTCATAAATGCTTTAAAAAAAAAATATATAAAAAAAACCTTCCTGTTTTTCATCAATGACAAAGCGACAGGATATGATAGTACTATATCAATGTTCCTCTCTACAGCTCCAGTTGTACCTATTCTCAGATATTTAAGACCCAGACATGACTAAATGGTCCACACCTTTTCTAGCCTGGACACACACACACACACACATCCAGACAAGGACACTTGTACACAACTGAGTTTCAATCACCAGTTGGATTATTTAGTCAAGCACCTGTAAGTTCAGGACGCAGTGGAGTTATTGGATGAGCTACGGGAGGGGGGGTCACTGGTCACACAAACAGGAACCAGAGGAAGCAGTGGTAAATGCAGGAGGAAACCAAGCCGTAAGGACTGTGGGGTGACCACAATGCTAGAGGAGGAAATGGAGGGGTAAAAATAGAGGCAGCCTTCGTGGGGGTCACGGCCTGCAGCTTGAGACAATAGTAGACTGAATCAGGCTATAGGTTAATGCTGATTGCGGGAGTCGGGAACAGGCAAAAAGAAATTATGAATATCTTGAGGGCTAGCATGCAACACATACTTCCATGCAGACACCCTCATATACACCCATGAGAACATTCCAAAGTGATCCTGCGCACAATAAGATGATAAAGTATATAAATGAATGTGTCACATACAGTACAAGGGATATGCTGGACTTTTGTTTGCGCAGAATAACAGAATGCAGTTATGGAAGTAAAACCTTTTTATTTTTCTATATAACCCGCTGTTACACTAATGCACTTATCGGAGAGTTTTCCAATGCTTGGATACCATCAAGGTTAAATGTCTTGTGAGTACGCCGCAGCCATGATCGGACTGCCTACCTTAATTCTGAAACGCTGACTTCCCAGGAACTCCCTTAATGTCCCAAACATGTGGAAATGGCTTGGAGCAAGGTCAGGACTGTACAGTCGAGTTTCTGTAATGTGCACGTAGTGTTCGTGAATGATTGTGTGTACAGTTCCAACAGACATATGGGTCATTCATTTACATTTCATTTCATTTTTTTTTATTTGAACTTCACTTGTGTGCATGTTGATCAACTGGCTTCCTACATTACCCACGATGCCATGTGACTCTACTAAAATCAGCTCTCTTACCTCATCTGTGCACTTCAACTTCCATGATAATACATGTACTCTATATCTTCTCAATATTTATTGTGCTTTAGGGTTAACTTATACTTTAAGAATTATTACTTCCAAGATATGGGTGTGTTCAGGTAAGCAACATGGAATGTTTTTTTTTTCTTTTTTTTTTTTTTTTTTTTTCTTCAGACAGGTATCAGTGTGTTTGCATTTGAATGCAAAAGGTGTAGAAAACATGACTACAGTATATGCTATTTGCATGCATGGTTTTTAAATGTATGTTTCAATTCCACAAAACAAGCTTAGTTATGTAAGATTGGTTGAAAAAAGGGCTAATTTTGTACATTCACACTCTTAAAATGTAAATTTTTAGTATCTAGATCCTCTTTAACAAAGGAAGTGAATCTGAGGTTTGTAGTCTATGCAAAGAACTACTCTACTGAGCTTTTCAGCACCGATAGGACCTGCTGTGAACCTTCCCAAATGAATGTCACGAAAATAATACAAGACTTCATCTTCTGCAGGCCACCAGATGAAATGCTTGCAGATTTGGACATGTATGCTTAAGTGAAAATGGATGGTCACACTTCTAAACCCATTCAAGAACCTGAGGTTGAGCCATTTCCTCTTGTGGTGAAATGATTAGAATCCCATTTTGAGGGGCTGTGAACTTTGAACACAGAAGGTGGCGAGACATGTACTGCTTCTGTGTGGGAATTTAAGTCTATTACTGTGAGCGGCATCTCCGCGGATTAGACATGACGGGTATGATTTTGCAAAATGACATGGAAAGTTATTGGTTTCTTTTGTATTTGAGCATCATTTAGCAAATGGGTATTGATGCTGACAATCTGAGGTGCAGAACACAAAAAGATAATAGTTTGTGAAATAATGTAGCTGTTTCTGCCACTGCTAATGTCATTACAGCATCAGTTTGATAAATGGCCAGGTCAAACTGAAACGTAAGGATATAACAAAATGTAGTGTTTCAAGTGCTTTTGACACATAAACAAGAAAAAAAAAAAGAGAAATTTGCATCAGTTTTTCACATTTCTACAAATTTTCAGCAGCATTTCATCATTGTTTTCCTTTTGATCTTTCAACTTTGGTGCGCCAAAAATGACAATATCAGTGAAGATAATAATAAAATAATAATAATAACAATAACCTATATCCGAGGGGCATTCAAACTGCCAAACCAGTATGTTTCATTGTGCAAAACCACAGAACACAGTTATAAGATTAAAACCTACTGTACCTTCATTTCTCTCTGGAATCCCCAGCCACACTAAGCACACTGCTTGGGAACCTTCAAGGTATACATTTTTCTCAGTACGCCCGAGCCATGATCGGACTGCTTGCCACACATCTGAAACCCTGGCCTCCCTCAACCTATGAGAAAATGACTCGAGGTCAGGAGTGTACAGGGATGTGAAGAAGAAAAAAAAAGTTCCTGTAATGTGCAAGTGGTGCTGGTGACTGATTCCCACAGACAGATGCATCTTTCCACATGACAAGTAAGCTGTTGATTTTGACTGCTGTGGGCTCCAAGTAACCTCAGCTGGGATTGTCATTCACACGACATTCTTTAAATGTCTGAACCATTCAAATGTTTTACTGCAGCTAGGAATTCCATCACTGTCCTGTACTTGAGGTCTTCTGGAAATGTCAATCGGTTTCGTACCTTCATTTATGAGAAATTCCATTAAGATCGTGTTTGACGTTAAAATTCCCTTGTATTTCTGCAGTTCTTTATGGTGAATATATTAACGTTTACTTAAAATAGAAAAACCCAAATATAGACAATAGACGAATAAAAATATAGGCAACTCAACAGCCACATACAGTAAATGTCACGTTTGGTAAATCAAATCACTGTTTTTATGTGTGTGTGTGTGTGTGTGTGTGTGTGTGTGTGTGTGTGTGTGTGTGTGTGTGTGTGTGTGTGTGTGTGTGTGTAAAGTACCCATCAACTTCAACAACTTGCAACAGTTGTCTGCAAGTTACTCACTTAGGAAGGACAAGCATATTTTCATATGAAGAGATGTCTCTCTGCTGCTTTTCCACTTTTCAAATAGAAATTTGAGAGACTGAGAAATAAGACAGCAAATCAATCTGTCCAAATGGAAGGAATGTTCAAATCCTATACAAGCATTCCACATCGTTTCATGACCGCAAAAAGTTTCCGAGTCCTGATTTGGTTTGGACTCGTCCACGTTAAAAGACCGAGTAGAGGTCAGTTTAACACGAGAGAGAAAAAAAAAAAAGACGGACAGTCTTCGCCTAGTAGCGGTGTTAACAGCTGGGGTCACGAACTCAGGACCTGTTAAAGACCCCCTTGGGTTTGGTCCTGTAACCAGATACGTGGAATAACACGGGAGAAGCTCAGTGCCGTGTGGGGGAAAGAGCATGAGCTGGATATCAAATCAGAAAGGTGACAAGGGCACAAGGGGTCATCATATGGGCCGACGTAAATCACAAATACTACCAGGGGGAGGAGGGTGGAGAAAAGAAGTAGGAATCCGAGCCGCAGAGCGGAGACCCAAACAGAAGGTGTAAGTTGGCACTTCGGATTACGGCCACGGTCTGTGTTAGGGCTGAGACTGGATTCTAAAAGGTCAAAGGTGGACGCGGCCTTTGGTGCACACAAACACACTGGAGACCAAAACCAGGTTTGGTTGTAAATATCTCCCAAGCCACCTTTCACACCCCTCTGCACCATCTATAATCCATACACACACATGACTCCTGGAGAATTTGTGTGCTGGGTGGGCCTGAAACCTCCACACTCTCACTGAGCCAAAGATGAGAAATAACTGCTGTTAGTAGTGCATGGTGAAATGAAGGCCACATGTCCTAGAGTTAAGGACACCTGAGGTCATGCAGCATGGAGATCACAGCAAGTGTGACCATGTTACAAATGGCACTCAGAATACAAAACTAAATTTATACAATAAGAACACTAACGTGTAAATTACTGAAAATTTTAATCAGTATCAATTTTCTTATTTTGTGTTATTCTATGACTTTTTATTTGACTGATGCTGCATGTTGTGAGGTTTTGTTGATTTGCTCAGCTGGATTGCCGAATGTCTATTAAAATTTTCTTCATATTTCTGAGGATTTTCAGTTGTTTTTAAACACTTTATTTAAAGGATAACTTCAAGACAACAACTTTATAACGAATGGTAAAGTCTGTCTTTTGTTTAATAGTTTGGATATTAAAAAAATTGTATCACTACAGTATGTATGGATAAGGACATTGGGAGAATGTACCGATCAGCCATATCATCAACACCACATAACATAAACAATTATTATTAATTACAGTATAATATACAGCACCGGTAAACTAGTGACAGGAACCCATGTGAGGAGCAAAGGCTAGCCTGTCTGGTCTGATTACAGAGAAGCGCCATTGTAGCACAGATTGCTGAAAAAAAGTCAATGTTGGCTGTGATAGAAAGTTATCAGAACACCCAGTGCATCACAGCAGGCTGTATACTGTATGAGGCTTAGCATGCAACGATTATAATGTTTTGAAACTGACAAAAAATTTATTCCCCAGATCACAATCCAATCAAGCTTCCATGTACTGATAAGTCTGATCCAACTTATGCAGCTTTAGAGGTCTTGTGGAGCTGCTTTGGTGGTACAATACTGTGCATAATGTTTTATGGTTTTAATTTTTATTGCCAATTGGTGTAAAAGAAATATGTTATGTGGCCTGAAGTAAAGCAGCGTTATTGTTACCATCAAAAGCTCACTTGGGTGCACTCTTTTTCCCGAGGATCACAGCTATTCTCAATATTTTACTCTATAATGGTGTTGCAACATTCAATAATTGCAACATTAATGTACAAACTGAAACATTTTATTTATATAGTTCAATTTTATAGTTTAACTTTATTTTAAATGCTTTGTATATATATATATATGTTTTGTGAATTGAGATATGATAAAAATGATTTTTTTTTTTTTACCATGAACACTAGCACTGACTCCGACTGACAGGCTAAAGTAGTAGTTAAACTGCAATAAAGTACACAGATCTTGGCCTTCACCTTTTTCTCGACTGGCAATGAGTATGTTCTCATCACTGTTATTCAACACTTCTGCATGTGTTATGAAACTGATACATTAAAGATAATGATTCTTTCAATTTTTTAACGCTGGCATTTTAAAAAAAAAGAAAAATGCGCGTGCTGTGTACGCGTTGCTGCACACTCGCACCACATTTCTGCGTTTAGTCTTGAATGGAAACTAACTGAAAGGTCAGGGAAGACAGCGGTTAGCTGACACTTCACAATCTGAAAACGTGAACACAACCTGAAAAGAAGAGCAATGCTAGAGAGGAGGAAAATGTGTGTAGATATTGTTTGTGTGCCAGATAAACCATGCAAGGCTCTTATGCATAGAGCATATTAATAACACCTTCTGAAGATACAAAGGTACAGAACCACAATAGCTGCCTGCACAGCATGTAAAAGGTGCTTGTGCAAAGAAACCACAAATGTTTACCTGAGGACAATTTAGGGTGTTGTCTTGGAAACGACACACCAAATCAACAACCGCAGATGTGGATCTGTACTTGTAATGTAGGCTAATATGAAGATGCAAGCTGTGTTTGATTGCAAGAAGTCACCCTAATCCTACATATGCATGGTTTCATTGGAGTTGAGAGTTCATGTAGATTGAACCTCAAAGCTTATGATCTACATACGTTAAAAATGTCTATGTTAACTCTGTGCTACTCGATATACAGTATTAAGCAGACCTCAGCATGGGATAATGTAGAAATTCAATTATATACTCAAATACATAAAGTTATGTCTAATTTAGCAGTCTAAACACAGGTACCTTTAGATTAGTGCATAGTCCAAGGGGCATCCCTGTCAAAAAGAGACCTTTGTTTAATAACAAAATACAGTTATGAGAGTAAAAACTTCTTTATCTTCATTTCTCTAGATAATCCACTTCTACGCTTTTGCACTTATCCTAGCATTTCACTAGTGCTTGGATACAATTATTATGTAAAGTTTTCTCGGTATGATTGGACTGCTTGCTTCACATCTGAAACGCTGGCCTCCCAGGAACTCCCTTAAATGTCCCTAACATTAGGAAATGGCTTGGAATGAGGTCAGGACTGTACAAGTGATATGGCAATAACTTCTAGCCAAGTTTCTGTAATGTGCAAGTGGTGATGTGGAAGTTGGCGACAAGATATTTTCAACAATCAGGTGTTCCGCTTGCTGAATATTCATGACTGCAGTCGGCTCTGAGCCACCACAGCCGAGATAATCAATTCTTTAAAATGTTTCACTGTTCAAATGTTTCATCACTTTTCATCACAAGTCTTTTGTAAATCGGTTATACTCCTACATTCTTCTGCTCATGAGATGACAAGTCCCGGTTTAACCTGAACACCCCTCAAAGATAATACACTATAGGTTAATTACATTTAAAATGTAATGTTTTATAATGTTAGTTAACTAAAAGCTGGCTTCATATAGAAATCTTTTGGCAATGTTTTTTTTTTTTTTTTGTACTGAACATGTGTTCATTTTAGTGCAGTTTTTTTTTTTCTTCCACACTCGTGTGTATGTCAATAAATGCTAAGCATGCATAAATTACAAAAATGCATTATCAACAATAAACCTTGTTGAATAACCATTTGGTAAACTTGTGTGCAAATATTTTATAGGCCAAACCAAACCAAAAAAAGTTTACCCAAAAGTTTCTGTAACACTGATTTCCTTCACACACACACACGTGTTTGTTTTTCTTAGTGTGAAGAAAACACTCTACTGATACACAGTTTTAAAAAATGCCTTTCTGTGTGGAATTTAAGATATACTGTAGACTCAAATCATAAACCCACATTATGCCTCATGTAGTTTACCTCAAAATTTGCTAACATCACTCAGATTAATGGAAATATCAGCCCTCAGTGGTGATCTGTTTCATTTTTATTACCATATTTGCCTAAAACTAAACCTAGTCAACATTTCTTCTTCATTTACTTCATTGTAATTTATTATTAGCTAGCTAGCTATTATTATCTCTTGCTAGGTTGCTACTGTAGTTAGCCAAATCAGAACATACTGTAAGTATAAAAAGAAAAGTAGAAGATTTTTTTTCTCTACATTTAGGCAAATATTTACATGATTGAAGTAAATGTTGGTTCTTTAATTCTTTAGCTCTTCATTTCTGTATCTGGAACTTAACATATACAGTGTCAGCATCTTTGCCAAGCGTTTATTTTAGCACAGTGTTCATACATATGTGATACAAATTCAGGTCTGGCCCCACAGCATGAGTGTCTGACATGACCTAGCATCACACAGTCATTTACCACAAAACATTTTTTTACTCTGCAGTTGCAAAGCCAGCTATGTAACTTGAACATTTCTAAGCATCAACTTTATGATCTGGAGGCTGCTAGTGTACTGATGCATGTTGCTACACAATAATGTGGCAAAGGCTTGCAAGCTGACGTTTGACTGGTAGTGGGGCTAGTGTGCACTCAATAATCATAGACATAAATCTTGTTAAAAATTCTGAATTTATGGCTCCAAATAACATGACACATCCAATACTGGCAATTTGTGGTGACCTTTTAGTCCCTTTTAGACCATAGACCACTGACTAGCTTTGATCTGATCACCATTCTTCCCAACAACCAATCACTGTTGATCGTTGTTCCCTATAACCGATAACTTATCAGCACTGGTCTGATTGATAAATCATGGATCACAAATGTTTCCATGGCCAATCAGGGTCTCCATTGTTTCCAATGATAAATTGCTGATGATTGTTTTCCCCAATGACCAATTACTGATCACCATTGCTATGAATAAACAATCAATAATTACCAATGATCCCAAAGACCAATCAATCATTGATTGCCACTGTTTTGATTGAACAATCATTAATGACCAATGTTTCCAGTGGCCAATTACCAATCACTATTGTTCCCAATGACCATTCACTGAACACCATTGCTCTGAATGACCAATCACTAATCTTAATTGTTCCCAATGACAAATCAGTGATCACCATTTATTTTCCATCCCCTCACTTTATATTGAACATTCTTCTTAAACATTCACAATTAATATTATTATTTAATCTGTAACTATGTCCTTTACGTACATTTCCACATTACTGTATGCATGACCTCTGCTTTATTTTGTGTGTGTTTTTGATAGAAAGGTATTTGTAAATGTATTTTGTATGAAAAAGTTAGTTTTTAGTGCTGGGGAAAATAATATATTTATTTTTGAAACCAGGGTGTATTCATTTCCATTCTAAAGCAATATTTTCTAAAATATAAAAGATTAAGAAATATGCAAATTAGCACACGACATCATGGCATCTTTTGAATTTTTGAGCATGTATTACCTACTTTCCACTTGCAAAGAATACTATACTTTTATATATATATAAAATACACACTATTCTACAAGTACTGTTTGAAACTGAATTTTAGCCCTGTATGTACCTGCCAAATGTGTATTGTGTGCTTAGAGCACCTCTAGTGGTCACACAATAAATTGCATCATATAATGGTTCCTTTTTCAGCATCTTCAATATAACTTTAGTACTTGGGTTTATTCTGAGGAAGACAAATGGAACTTTTAAACAAAATAAATAAGAAAATAACTGCATATGCTAAATGAAAAATGAATATAATACATACTTATATTTGATATATTTTAATATAAAATTATTATATTATTTATTATAAATATATAACGTGTTAAAGTAAAAGAAGTTAGCTTTTCATGATATAGAGAAGACAGGGGGAAAAGTGCATGTGTGTGGGAGTGCTTGTGTATGTGTGTGCATGCATGCACGCATGTGTGTGTGTATGTGTGAGCATGCACCACACTGTAAACTAGTGCGTTGCTGATTAAACAGAGCGAGGGACTAGACAGTTCTTAAGTTTTAGGATTGCATGTGTGCAAACTATGCGTGTGAATGGGTGTATTTGCATGTATGTGTTAGCATGTGCATGAGCATGAGCTGGGCATGAGAACTGAAACCCCCACATGTGAAAGAGCTGAGAACTACAGTGGGGGTGGAAGAAGAAGAAGAAAAAAAAAAAGCCCTGCGAGGGGGTGGTGGGTTTGGTTTTGGTCATTTCAGCTCTAAACACTGTAAACATTATTACAGAAGCGACTGATTCACCACACTCATTTCCAAATTATAAAAGGTCTCCCTTTAGTCTGACTGGTCAAATGGTGCTGATTACTTTTCTGGAACAGCTGCTTTGTAAATAATTCTGGTTTGAAAAGAAAATCACAGGCTTATAGTAATATTTCTACAATTTCTCATTCCTTTGCATTTCTGTAGTAACAGCTTAAATGGGAGAAGCTGCACATAAACAAAGTGTTTAACTGCTGATGTGCTGATAATTTTTAGGAAAAAGACAAAGAGTCTAATTAGCATTTTAGAAGGAGTCTCCAGTGTCAGTACTTTAGTGATCCTTCAGGATGAAGGACTGAGCCTTTTATATGATTTTTTTCTTTTTTCTTCTGTTTTATTAACTTCTAGACATAAAAAAGATATGCTCGTGTTGCAATAACATACATCTTAAGAAAAAATGTATTTCACAACATTAAATGTACTTAAGAAAGGACACAAATAATAATGTCTTTTTGAAAATACATTTCACAACTCAAAAAATGTAAAGATGCCAAGTGATGGTGGTAGAATGAGAAAAACAAAACCTTGAATATTTTCCTATTTTTTTCATGTCATGTTGTTGGGTATAAAATTTGATTAAGGGCTCCACAGAAGTTTAGTGGCAGTTGTAGCTCAGAGGGCTAAGGCACTGATCGGAAGTTCCACCAGCTTGTTGTTTTTGTGCCCTTGAGCAAGACCCTTAAACCTATCTGCTCCATGGGCATTGTATCATGGCTGACCATGCAATAATGTATAAGTGATACAATAAAGGCTTAACTTAACTTTAACACCAGATCTGCCTAATGTTTTCTGGTTTATTAACAGGATAAAGAGGGATGTACAGTCATGTGTGAAAGTTAATGCCCCTCATGTAATTCTAATCCTTTTTTTTAAATATAATATGATAAATCATCTGATCATCATGAGTGTTAGTATTTGGCAAATAATACCTCAGAAGAATGACAACATACAATGTATTTTTACCATATTTACCAAACATGAAAAAAAAAAATACATGAAGGCAATACTAGTACCCACGTATGCTTCCAAAACATTTAACATGGTACTGTAAGTTGCAGCTAGGTGCTGCTTATCATCAGCCCTTGATTAGTTGTCCATCAGCAAGTGTCCAGATCTCTATAAAAGCAGAAGTTTTTCCAGTTTGCAGGTCTGGAGAAGTCAGTTGAATGTCAACACAATGCCAAGACGGAAAGACACAAGTTATGGTGTTAGAGAAGGAATTGTTGCTGCACATCAATCTAAAAAGGTTAGAAAAACCATTAACAAACAATTTGGAATTCAATGTTCTATAGAGAATAATATTATTCACATGAAAAGCAGTCAAGACAGTTGGTAATTTTTCATCTAGTGGATGTCCTAGCACATTCATTAGAAGAAAAAAAAAAAAAACAATAGCCACATCTCAGACCCTACAGGCATCACTGAGCATGTAAAATGTTCAAGTCAATGAGAGCACAATTAGAAGAAGACGTAGTAAATATATATATATATATATATATATATATATATATATATATATATATATATACATACATACACAGGGTGGGCCATTTATATGGATACACCTTAATAAAATGGGAATGGTTGGTGATATTAACGTCCTGTTTGTGGCACATTAGTATATGTGAGGGGGCAAACTTTTCAAGATGGGTGGTGGCCATTTAGAAGTCGGCCATCTTGGATCCAACTTTTGTTTTTTCAATAGGAAGAGGGTCATGTGACACATCAAACTTATTGGGAATTTCACAAGAAAAACAATGGTGTGATTGATTTTAACGTAACTCAAACACTCTCAATATTATACAATGCATCCATTGTTCATAATAAAATAAAAGCCAGAAAATCAGAATAAAAAACAGTTTTTCAAACACATAACCAACATAAAATGACTTCCAAACATACACATTAAGTCATTAATGACAATAAAAATAAACAAATACTTTCCCCTAATAATTACTTCATTATAAAATGACAATGCAATTCTTAGTTTAATTCTCCCTAATATTTATACCTATAATAATTTAATAATCACAATTCAAAATGTAGCATATCTATTGTATATAATAAAAGGAATTTGCTTTTTTTTTTTAAACATTAAAAAGAACACACAGTCACAATACTTTGGAAACGAGACTGAATGCAGAAATGTACACAAGTTCCCTTATTACCAGAAATATAGCTGATTACCATGTTTACCATGCAGGTAAATGATGCTAAGCCCTGTATATGTATATATATATATATATATATATTTTTTTTTTTTATTTTTTAAAGGTTTGCAAAGAGAAACGTAAAGCATGACCGAGGTTTGCAAAACGACATTCAAACAAAACTCAAAACTTCTGGGACAATGTGGACAGATGAGATCAAAGTGAAGTCGTTTGGTCATAATGCTCAGAACCACGTTTGGCAAAAAACCAAAACAATGTATTAGCAGAAACATCTCATATCCACTGTCAAGCATGATGGTGGACTTGTGATGATTTGGGTTTGTTTTGCAGTCACAGGACCTGGGCACCTTACAGTCATTGGGTCGACCTTGAACTCCTCTGTATATCAGACTATTCTAGAAGCAAATCTGAGGACATCTGTCCGACAGCTGAATAGAACAACGATCTGAAGCACACCAGTAAATCTACATCAGAATGGCTGAAAAAAAAAAATGGAATGGTCTAGTCAAAGTCCTGACCTCAACCCAACTAAATTCCCAAAAATCTCAATGAACTGAAGCAATGTTGTAAAGAAGAATGGACCAAAACGATGTGAGAGACTGATAAAGTCATACAGGAAATGATTACTTCAAGTTATTGCTGGGAAAAATGGATCTACAAGCTATGGGGGGTATTTAGGATTTCCCACATGATTATTATTATTACTATTATTGGCTTCACTTTTGTTAAACAAATAATGACACAGTAAAAGAAGTTATTTGTTGTTTGTCTGAGACGCTATGATCAAAAGATTTTTTTTATGTTGTTGTCCACAAAAAAAAAAAAAACAGAATTAAAGAAGGGTCACTAACTTTTACACATGACTGTATATAAGCCATTTCCTGAGTGAGCACAACGTACAAACGTGTCACGTTTATCTGGTACTACGCCGAAGAGCATGAGCCTTTCACATAGCCTATACACATCTGGAGTGATGAACCATAGAAAGTTCCCATATAAGAAATGAAGAAGAGCTCAGGAAGAAAGACAGAGGGAAGGACAGGAAAGCTTACATGTAGTGAGACACAAATATTAGAAAGCACTAATTTATAAGTACATTTCAATGTTTCATGCAAAATCTCTCTCTCTCTCCCCCTCCCTCCCTCTCTCTCTCTTTCCTTACTTTCAATCTGGTCCAGTCCAGACGCACACTTTCATCACTAGCCTTGGTCCTGGAAAGTAACAATTACAGCCCTTTAGAAAAAGAGATTGTGTGGGTAGTTTGTGTCTAATTACAGCAAAAAACAGAGAGAGAGAGAGAGAGTAAAAGAAGTTATAAATGACCTGAGTGATATAAATAGTCAGGTAGAGAATAGGAAAAGGGCTGCATTTGGTGCTGGGTGCGGAAGTGCACTCCACCACACACACACACACACACACACACACACACACACACACACACACACACACACACACACACACACACACACACACTGCACCTGAGCACTGCATCTTATCACAGCTACCTGGAAGGATTTAAGCCTTGGCTGAGCTCTGGGACATGTCACACACACACATACACACACGCACACACACTGGCTAGGTAACAGAGAACAGCTGGAGGAGGCCAGACATCCCATTCATAACCCCAGATCCTAATGAAAGAGAGAGAGAGAGAGAGAGAGAGCTTAAAGGAAAACTTTTACCCTTCATCTTAAAAAAAAAAAAAAAAAAATCAGTGACCTGTTGCCTGCATTTGAACCCTGCACTTCAGACCTGTCTCTATACTTTACTCTACCCGTCACTAACTTTCTTATGTTTCTACCTGCACCACATAATATCCATGTCCTCCATCTTTAGCGCTCTTTCCTTACCATCCATCATCTTCAAGTTTCACATGTTCTCCCTATGTCCATGTGAGTTTCAGCTGGGTTTTCTCCTTAAAACAGGCCGTTGGGTGGGTTAACAGATTTTAATCGTCCCTATGTGTGAATGTGTGTGCTTGGTGGCACCATGATGGTCTACTGTAGCACCATGGTCTGCACACTGCACTACCATCTCACACCCTGTGTTTCAGCAACAGGATCCAGATTCACCATGACCCTGACCAGGATGAAGCTCTGATCACTGTAGATTCATGGCATTTGGCAGAAATACTTATCGAGAACGACTTACATTTATCTTATTACACACATGAGCAGTTGAGGGTTGAGGGCTTTGCTCAAGGGTCTCAAGAAGCTTGGTGGTGCTGGGGTTTCAGGACTTTCTGATGACTCGTCCAACACATTAACAACTGAGCTACTCATGTCCTTAAATGAATAAATGAAATGAATGACCATTTGGCATTTTAGTTCTTTATTGATCTTTAAGCACCACCTTCTTGATTCTCACTTTGTTATTCTGTGATATACATCACGGTGCTACCCACGTTACTCTCTCATCTGTTACCTTCAGTGTCGTCTCACTACTCTACATGTGAGTCAGCCATTACGCACAGAGTCAGTCAGGGTCACCTTCATGCTGTTCCTTGCACAAATACTACTATTTGTCATACATAAAATAGCATCATCAAGGTTGCACTGCATTTTACTTATTAATATTATTCATGCATGCCTTTTAGTTGTTTTTATATTACTTGTGATTAACTGCTTTTTTATATGCTTGACATATATCTTGTAGATTTTGTTAACAGCATTGCAGCTCTCCTATCTATCTATCTATCTATCTATCTATCTATCTATCTATCTATCTATCTATCTATCATTACATAGGAAAATGAAAAATTCTTTAAAAAATTAATTTAAAATTCAACATAGGCAATGGTGGAATCAACCAGTTTTACACATGCAAAATGAGTCTTCTGAAGCTTATTGCTTGAGATATTGCTGAGAACCTCCAGAATCTGTGCCTCCAAGTCCTCCAGTGTATCCTCCAGAAGTCCAGATCTCACGTCATGTGTTTTTTTGTGTGTTTTTTTCCCTGTGGAGCTGGGCAAAGAAGGAGGTGTACAGGACAAAGCCTGACACAGTGGAGAACTTGGAGGCACGCACTGAGAATTATATAATAGAGTTATTGATTGATTGACTGATTGATTGATTGATTGTTTGGTTGGAATAAGCTTTCTTTATCTAGGGCAATTCCTAAATATTCATTCATTCATTGGATCCTGTGGAACCCAACATGCAACAAAATGCTCATAATGCACCAGCAGCATGGCATGGGACATTTACCTCATTCATTCCTACATCTTCAGAAGTGTACAATTTGTTTTAATAAATTTGAATTAGAAATATGGACTTTATTACCAATTTTTACTGTCTAGTTACTTTTAGCACACCATGTGTTGTTCTCTTTCTTCAAGTCTTAGAAATCTTCTTTCATTACCTTTTGGCTTTTTAGTAGCATCTTTCTTTCTTCGAATGATTTTTTTTGCACTTTCTACTTCTAGTTTGTCCTTGATTTTTTTTTTTTTGGCAAGGATTTACTCCACTTTTCCCTCTGTGGCATCTTCTTTTATACTTCATTTTAACTTAACGTTTTGTAACTGCACTCTTTCACTTCTTCCACTCGACTTGAACATTGTGTTATCACTTTACATAGCCATTTGACCCCCCCCCCCCCTCCCCTTTGGACAAGGCCAATTCCCTTCCAACACCTAGCTCTCCACCATCATATGACAGCCATATGAGAGCTTAAATATGCTTTCTCTATGACGTGAAAAAAGGCATCTTTTTGATCTCCTGCAGTGTCACAGGGCACACACTGACAAATGTGATCTACTATTTTCCACATACCTGAGCTCACAGACATCCATTATTGGCTAGGGATTAAGGGTGAAGAAAGAGAAATCCATCCCTCCATCTTGTGGACTTCCAGCCATTATATGGCTGTTGCATCATCAGCATTTGAACTCACACTCAAATGATGGACCATGTTTCGTCAGATGATAAAGTAAACTCCATTTTTGTTCCCCTGTTCTCCAGACTCACCAGCATCATGTACGTATTTCAATTTCTTCAACGACTCCTCCTTCCTAGGCTCTACTAACGTTTTAGTGTTGGGTAAAAAGTTGGGCCTTATAGAAACACCACACTTTGTCAGAGGACCATCAGTCAAGTCATTTGTAAAAACACTCTATTGAAAAATGTACTGTTTTACTGTTTACTTTATTTTTACATTAACTCCCACCTTGACTGACCCTGGACTTCCAGGACTGCTCATTATTTCTATACAAGGTTGGCAGATCTGCATAGTTGGAGTGTGCAAGTAATTATTTTTGCCTGCCAAAAATAATACACCAGTATGAACAGCTCAATAAAACTATACAGTATGTGTATTGAGTGTGCACAATCTATCAAAGTCATTTAGGTGTTTTATTATAAAATATGATTATATGAATCAGAACTACAGTTTGTTATATTTTACTCAGGATTTATTATACACTGGTCATTTAGTTTCATGGAGAACTGCAAAAGTGATGGTTGATCAAAACCAGAGTCATATGTTCATGGTCCCAGTGTTCTTCACACACACACACACACACACACACACACACACACACACACACACACACACACACACACACACACACACACACCTGCATGTCATGGAATTTCAGTGTCGTTACTGATTTACAGGAGTGTGTATGTGTGTGCGCGTGTGTGTGTGTGTGTGTGTGTGTGTGTGTGTGTGTGTGTGTGTGTGTGTGTGTGAGCGGGTGTTCATGTTCTAAGGATGTCATGTTCTAAGAGGGGTTATGGGTTCCAAATGTGAACTTCTAAATGTCAGAAGTTTTGAGGAAGGTTTAAAATGACTGTATATAATAGAGTTATTGATTGATTGATTGATTGATTGATTGATTGATTGATTGATTGATTGATTGATTGGGATAAGCTTTCTTATGCCAAGTCCTAATATTTTTTCATTAATTGGGAAGAAATGCATGACCTAGCATGAAACATACAGCTCATGAGACAAAAAAAGAAAAGAAAAGAAAATGCACCTGCAGCATGGCATGGCACATTTACCTTATGAATTCTCATGAGTCCCTGCTTGCACTTTGCACTAAATATACATTCACCTTATACAGTGAAACCTTGGATTGCGAGTAACATGGTTTACGAGTGTTCTGCAAACCGAGCAAAGATTTTTACTAAATTTTTAATCGGAAACCTAGCAAGTATTAGTTTACGAGCGCCAAGTATCATGTATCACGCATGAGACTCTTATTTTGACACCGAGCGGCAAGTGATCACAAGTGAGCCAATGATTTCTCTCTCTTGCGATGCTGGAATTATGTCTCCCCTGCTGGGTCCCCTGTGTCAAAATAAGAGTCCCCTGCTGCGTCTTAGTGCTCGTCTCTTATAATCAACATCTCCCTCTCTCTTCTGTTTGCCCGCGCGTAATTTGACACTGTGCCCCACACACACCGACACACACACACACACACTTATTTTGTGTGTGCGTGCGCGCGCGCGTAATTTGAGACCGACACACACACACACACACACACACACACACACACACACACACACACACACACACAGATCTCCTCGACGCTTTACACACACGCTTTATTCACACAGAAAACTCAGCTCTGTCGCGATTCTCTTCAAAGGTAAGTTGCTAGTTCATTTGTTATCCGTTAGTATGCTCACGCGAGTATCATTAGAGAGATTTCTTTTTTTCCTCGTTAAAACAGTGTTTGCATTGTGTATGTTAGTTGTGAAACTTAAAACGCGAGGTGGGGGGAGGGAGAAGGAGTTTTACTGTTTAAGACAAGGCGAGGGGCTAATTCCACACACACACACACACACACACACACACACACACACACACACACACACACACACACACACACACACACACACACACACGCATACAAATACACGGCGCCTGCGCGCACAAAAGGAAACACTTAACTGTCTGGATTTATTTTAACTTTTTTTAAAAATGTTAAGCGCAGGTTAATTTATTTATTTTTCCTTTATATGTTGTATTAATTATTTTTATGTATTTATTGTTTTGGGCTGTAGAACGAATAATTTGAGTTTTCATTATTTCTTATGGCAAAATTAAATTTGGTTTATGAGTATTTTGGAATACAAGCCTGCTTCCGGAACAAATTATGCTCGTAATCCAAGGTACATGTTTGACTGTGACCATACCTATCTGCCATCTCTCCTTCTCTCTGCTCTCTCCTCTTCTGCTCTCTCTCTCTCTCTCTCTCCCCCTCTCTCCTCGACTGATGCAGACAGCTATTCTCTGGAGACCTGTGACTTCAGTCATTTGATAGTTCTGGACTGGAATTTCTCACAGTCTACCTGAGCCTCCAGGAACAAACTGGACTCCTTTTTATTTAATTTAAGCACATCTCCTGTTATACTGAACTTCCAGTCTTGCACCTTATTATGCTGATCAATCCCTGCCATTCGTTTTACCCAAATGAGGATGGGTTCCCTGTTTACATTTACATTTAGGCATTTGGCAGATGCTCTTATCCAGAGCGACTGTTGAGTCTGGTTCCTCTCAAGGTTTTTTCTTATTGCCATCTCAGGGAGTTTTTCCTTGCCACCGTCGCCCTCGGCTTGCTCATCAGGGACAATACACATTCACATTTCATACAAACTTACTTCTTTTGATTGTGTAAAGCTGCTTTGCGACAATGTCAATTGTTAAAAGCGCTATACTAATAAAATTGAATTGAATTGAATTCCTTCATCTTCAGAAGTGCTATGATTTTAACACAAACAAAACAAGAACCCAGCCATTCTCATGTGCTGTAGTTCACACCAGTCAAAAATTAGATACACCTTCTAATTCCGTGGTCTTTCCTGATTTTTATTTCCTTCTAGATTGTAAAACAATGCTGAAAGCTTTCCAAAACATGCAATAATCTCTTTTGAAAGTTAATATTGAGACTGGCCCAGCTCAGCAGAGGATTCCCGGTGGAGTAATGACTGATTTGGCCTGCTGCTAGCCAGGCATGTTTTTTTGTTGTTGTAATATTTTTTTTTTCTATTATTGCCCACCCAAAGTACCATTTCCGAAATTGGCATTCAGTTGGTTAGATTTATATTAATAACAAAATCAATCCGGAAGGAACCAAAGGAAGCAGGAAGAAGCAGGAAGCAGGAAGAAGCAGCAAAATGTTGCTAGTATGCCACAAAAGTGAGTACACCCCTTACACCTCTGCAAATATTTAGTTATATCTTTTCATAGGACAACACTGCATAAATGACTCTTTGACACAATGAAAAGTAGTCAGTGTACAGTTTGTACAGCAGTGTAAATTTATTGTCCCCTCAAATTAACTAAAAATACAGCCAATAATAGCTGAACCTCTGGCAACAAAAGTGAGTACACCCCTAAGTGAAAATATGAAATGTCAATATTTTGTGTGGCCACCATCATTGTCCAGCACGGCTTGAATTGTTTTGGCCATGGAGTTCACCAGAGCTTCACAGGGTGCCACTGGAATCCTCTTCCACTCCTCCATCACAACATCACGGAGGTGGTGGACATTTGACACCTTGTGCTCCTCCACCTTCCTTTTCAGGAGGCTCCAGAGGTGTTCTATGGGGTTTAGGTCTGGAGACATGCTTGGCCAGTCCATTACCTTCACCCTCAGACTCTTTAGCAAGCCAGTGGTCATCTTGGAGGTGTGTTTGGGGTCATTATCATGCTGGAACGCTGCTCTGCGGCCCAGTTTCCAGAGGGAGGGGATCATGCTCTGCTTCAGTATGTCACAGTACATGTTAAAATTCATGTTTCCCTCAATGAACTGTAGCTCCCCAATGCCAGCAGCACTCATGCAGCCCCAGATCATGACACTTCCAGCACCATGTTTGATGGTAGGCAAGACACACTTATCTTTGTACTCCTCATCTGGTTGCCGCCACACACGCTTGACACCATCTGAACCAAATAGATCTATCTTGGTCTCAGACCATAGGACACGGTTCCAGTAATCCTGGTCCTTAGTTTGCATGTCTGCAGCAAATTGTTTGCGAGCTTTCTTGTGCATCATCTTTAGAAGAGGCTTCCTTCTAGGACGACAACCATGCAGAGCAATTTGATGCAGTGTACGGCGTACGGTCTGAGCACTGACAGGCTGACCTCCCATCCCTTCAATCTCTGCAGCAATGCTGGACGCTAAACCTCATCCGTCTGTTTTCCAAAGCCAATCTTTGGATCTGACGCTGAGAACATGCACTCAGCTTCTTTGGCCGACCATAGCGAGACCTGTTCTGAGAAGAACCCGTCCTCTTAAAGCGCTGGATGGCCTTGGCCACTGTGCTCCACTGAGTGTTGGCTATCTTCTTATAGCCCGGGCCATCTTTATGTAAAGCAACAATTCATTTTTTCAGGTCTTCTGAGAGTTGTTTGCCATGAGGTGCCATGTTGAACTTTCAGTGGCCAGGTTGAGAGAGTGGAAGAGCTTTTATATCAAATTTACCTCGCCTGCTATCTGGTGATACCTGACACAGTGTAACACTAATGAGTCACATGACAAAGGGGAAGGAAAAGAACTAATTGTGCTCAATTTGTACATTTTCACTTAGGGGTGTACTCACTTTTGTTGCCAGGGGTTCAGCTAGTATTGGCTGTATTTTTAGTTATTTTGAGGGGACAATACATTTACACTGCTGTACAAACTTTACACTGACTACTTTTCATTGTGTCAAAGAGTCATTTATGCAGTGTTGTCCTGTGAAAAGATATAACTAAATATTTGCAGAGGTGTGAGGGGTGTACTCACTTTTGTCACATACTGTATTTGTAGACTACTACAAGTTACTGTAGTTTTTCTTTGAGAATACTGAACTGCTAGCAACTATTAGATGTAGCGACTCTACTATCATCACGTAAAATATTCTATGTTAAAATATATTAATATTGTTTATTGTAAAGTTACATAAATATTTTAGCAGACAAAAAATAAATCACATTATATGAAGGGAGCAGGGAGACAGGTGCTATAGTGCACACATCAACAAAGATGAAACATGAAGTCTAATTTTGCAGTATTTTTTTTGTCATAATGTAGTCAGTACTGTGCATCTTTTGTTGTTTCAATTTTGTTTTTATAGTCTGGATATTTATGAGGTATAAACTTTTTTTCCCACTTTTTTAAAATGAAGGTGGAGAGACACAACCTCTTGTAGCACTAGCTCTGGTGCGGTGATCACATACTGTATCCCATTTATATACGTATATATTAGAGGGAAAAAATAAGGCTCTCTGTGGTTTCTAAATTTCTTTGAGTGCATACAGTAGGATGGCCTTGGTTGGTGTGAGATTTCCCAGCCTGAAATTGTGTCTCATTTCCGGCCCTGTATTGAGACGTGTCTGCCACTTCTGCTCTGTAACGCCATCATAATGGCTCTAATAGGAGGTGCTGGTTGTTAATTGATGATTTTTGAGGCTGGTAACTACATAAACTTCTCCTCTGCAGCAGAAGTAAGTTTTGGTCTTGCTTTCCTGGGAAGGTCTTCATGCGAGCCAATTTCATCATTGTGCTTAGTGGGTTTTGCAAATGCACTTGACAATACTGTTCTTGCAAGAACTATTCCACAACAGCTGACCTTTGTGTCTTTAAATTAGACCTGACTGTTGTTGTTGTTATTTTATATATATAAAATAATCATTCATGGCTTATTCGCTCATGAAACATATTGTGGATATCTGTGGTTTCACAGCTACAATATCAATCACATGTCCATATTATATCCATGTGTATCCACCATCTGCCCATAGAAATTTTCATTAAGATCTAAGGCCATACAAGTCTCATATGGCAGTGTTTAAGACACTCTGTGGTGTTCCCTCGCCTGTTCATGAGAACTGAACCCAAACTGTGTAGTTCTCCAATTAGTGAGGCCAGTCTCTAAGGACATTGTTATGATGGGTTCAGCTGAAGTTAAGCAGTATGTGTATGTCTGCGTGTGAGTGTTTCGCCTCTGGGCTGAGCCAAGCTGAGCTACCGAGAAGCAGCATGATGTCTGCTAGCTTTCTGTTACAGGGATCTTCTCATGGTGAAAACTTGATCCCCATTCTATAAATGAAGATGGCCACTGTGGGAGAATCAGATTCTGGGAAATACTGATGTCACATCAGTGTCCAGTTCCTCCCTGAGAACTCCCAATGCCCTTCTGCAACCGTCCACATGGCATTTATTGAAATATTTTAGGTTAGAAGGGCTTTGTTGGTGTTGTTGTTGTTGTTGTTGTTGCACTGGAGACAAAATCTGTAAATTACAATTACCCTACAATTCTTGTATAAGCAATTAATACTATGTACTAAGACATATTAAAAAAACATTTAATGGCTCTTCTGAAGCATTAATATTCATTCGGATTTTCATCTAACTCAAGAATTAATCTTCTATTTAATTGTATATTCTATATGTCTTCTCCATAAGGTAAGTTGAATAGAACTTCAAAAGAGAACCGCAATAAATCACTGAAATCATTTGCTCACTCTTTGACTCCACCCTATTCATGCCTAGTTACAGAAAGTTCCGCCTCTCCGAGTCTACAGTAGCTGTCAGAGGTAATTCTTGTTCATTTGTCAAGATGTTTTATTATGCACATGGAGATGATCCACATAGTGGTTCTGCAAGAAACATTATTTTTCTTACACGGCTCGTCTGGTAAAGGCTCTGTCGGGATTCTCTACCCTTACTGTGGAGTGCTGCAAATGGATTATAAGTGAATGAACAAATGAAAAAGGCTGTGTCTAGAACATGAATGAGAGGAATGTCTGGCCTGGGGGTGGCATGGTGGCTTAGTGGTTATCATTATCGCCTTGCAGCTCCAGGGTCCGGGATTGATTTCCACCTCTGTGAGTTTGCATGTTGTCCTTGTGCTTGGTGGGTTTCCACCCACACTCCAAAGACATTGAGATTAGGGTAACTGTACTGTAATTCCCAAATTGCTCTGTTCAGGGTGTACCCTACTTCATGCCCTAAGTCTCCTGGGATAGGCTTCAGGCCCCCCATGGGTAAAGCGGTATAGATAATAATGACAATGAGTTTGTATGTTTTTCCCACTGCTCAGTGGATTTCCTCCACAATCCAAAAAACAAGCACGATAGGCTAATTGGCATTTCCAAATGACCTGTAATGTGGTAGTGAGTAAGAGTTCTTGTGTTCCCCGTCGTTGAGTGGCAGCCATCCACCTCGCCTCATGTTCAGATTCTCCTGTGATAGGCTCAAGTACAGGAGAAGTGACTGAGTACAGTAGATAAATGAGAGTGAGTGCTCCTACAATTATATTATATTATATTATATTATATTATATATATAATTTGGATACATGAAATTATAAGAACATTACAAAACATTGACCAGTACATAGTTAAAAGTGTCCATTTTGGGTTTGTACAAATAGTTTAAAAAAGTGATTCAAGCATGTTTGAGTCAAACATGTTACATCATCTATTTATCATATTCTTCCTGAGGATCTTTTTTTTTTTTTTTTTTGTTAAATGTAACCACATAACCTGGGGCAGTAAGAAATGTTGTTGTTGGTCTTCTTTTGTATTGTATGCTTCCGTGGTTCAATGAGAAAAACATTACAGAAAATCACAGTATAGTCTATGTAAATCTTCCACTCTGAGTTAATATCTTTTTCCACACTTCTAATTTTATTTCATGTTTTTTTTTATTTTTTTTTTTTAAATCTATTGAGTCATAAGCTGCTAGATTGCTTGATTAAGGCCATGAAAACATTTGATTAGGGCCACCAAAAACCTCAGACCCACCCATTCAATATCTCCCATGATGTTAGGGACGGCCTGAGCGGAGAAAGAAAACATTTATAAGTAAGGGTGTGGTGCACTCAGTGTTTGAATGATAAGCCGGAAAAGATAGCTAGACCCACTTTGTGGCTCTCTAATAAGCTGGAAATATTTTCACCATGCCAAGTCGAGAGCTGCGGAGAGATGTAGTTATGCTGGTTTGTCTGTGTTGTTTCAGGACTAAAGAGTGACGATGATTAGGGACGTCTTGGTGGGTTACTGGAGTGACTGGACCAAGACTTTTTCCCATGGCTCGAAAGCCACAACGTGAAGATTACTGCTGGGTGGAGATATAAAGCAAGACAGAGAGGCTTAGAGATAGTAGGATGGATTGAGATACAGGCTAAAGGATCAAAAGATGCATGCTTGATATCACTGCTGGTGACAAAGGGGAGGAGGGGAATGTGTGCCTTATCAGAAAAAAAAGTAGAAGATGAGAACCTTTAACTCTCCATAGCTTTAGAAAAACCTTTACTTCTAAAAGTGTACACTAAACATAGTTATGGCTCTGTGATCCACAGTGAATCATGATACTGACCTTTCAGATGAAGAGATCATGAATGTCCCTCTGAAATACTACCTTTTTACTGTCAATCTGTCTTATATAGAAAGACAAATCTTTTTTTTTTTTTTTGACATTCCATTGTCAGAGACTAAATGGCTTAGTGTAGCCATACAGTAGTCGGAATCATGGGAAATTTCTAATCATAAGGCTGGAACAATTTCCTTCTGTTCCTTCCTTTTTTTTTTTTTTAGCAATAAAGTCTGCTATATTATAACACTATAGACTACAGTTAAGCTGTCAAATTCATACACTGTCTAATTTGAGTGGACAGATTTGAATTGAAATTGAGCTCTCTCACACCGAGTGTCCATAACACTCTTCACATGTGTATAATTTTTTTTCAGTCTGTAACTCACTTCACTGCCTTTTATGGGACACTTACGGGAACAATGAAAGATTCCTACAAACACCATGGTACATACCATCAGCTCCCTCTCATCCCTAACACAATACCATTACATAGAGCTGCAGTATGTCTCATCTACTCTTTCTCACTCATTGTCTATACCGCTTATCCTGTAAGGGTCACTGAAAATGTGGAGCCAGTCCTAGTGAATGATGAGTCCCAGATGAGGTGCCAATCCATCACACATATTATAAACATGCGCATTACGGGAAAATTGGAAATACCAATTAGTCTACACTGCATATCTTTGGACTGTGGGAGGAAACCCACCAAGCATGGCGAGAACATGCAAACACCACGCACACCCTGCCACTCGACTCTGGAGGCCACTGTGTCTTAGTGTTATTACTGTATTTAATTGTCTAAAAATGTTCATGTAATGTTGATTAAAATGCACTTATTTATCAACATTATAGTTTGCATTTGATTATATATAATAAAACATCCACCTACCCAACTACCCACGCATCCATCCATCCATCCATCCATCCACCCACCCACTCAAAGCACCATTGATGCAATACAAACTGCATCTTTCATTTTATTACAGTTCCCATTTTACAGATGTTCAGAAATATTCTCAATCCAGTGGCTGTTCCTGTCCAGCTCTCTACAATGAAGTGAGGTATAAGCAGGCACAATGACCTACTTGGGGGACCTGCATCATGCTCACCCTGACAGAAATACAATGGTAGATTGTTTTTATTTGCCAGGTGAGCATCTGGAAATTCAACATTATGTAAATTATAACAACTACTAATAGGAATAGGAATAACTGAAAGTGCAAAGTATGGTTTAACCAGATCAAGGGTTTGATAGTGGAATGCAAATAAGACGCCAAGCCAAGTTGATGAGCTCAGCATCCCAGTATGAGTCTTATGATACTAGGACATTGGAGGAGTGAGAGACTTCAATAAACATACAGTGATAGAGAAGAGAAAATAGGAGGGCTCTTGGAGAGGAAAGGTTTTGGAGAGGTCACTGACCTCTGTTCACCTTCATCTTCACTGTTTTTTTTTTTTTTTTTACTGTTTTGCTTGCAGGTACAGCTTTTTGTTAAATGTGGTTGTGTTTTGAGAAATGCTTTTGTGTTTCAGGAAATGTTTTTTTTTTTTTTCATCTTGTGAAATAGCCTTTTTTTGTGTGTTTTTAAAAAATGTTTTTGTACTTCGTGAAAAACTTTGAAATATTTTGGGAAATACTGTTTTTTTGGAAATGTTTTGTGTTTTGTGAATTTTGGGGGTTTATTTGTTTCATGGACTGTGTTTTGTAACATGCCATTGTGTTTTGTACTTCAAGGCTACCGTACACTTAGATCACAACCTTAAGCACAAGCAAGCAAAAGCAAGTAAATGGACAGAAGGTTATTGTGTTACTGTATGAAAAAAAAAAAAAAAATGAAATAAGGAATGCATATGTAATTCTATGAAGTTAAGCGTTAGGAATCAAAATCGTAACCATACCTGAATGCATTTAAATGAATCATCAAATATCATGGAAGCAGAATATGTAATAAGAATTGCAAAAGTACAATAAATAAATGTTATTTTAAAATGTTCTTTAGTCAATTGGAACCCAACCACATTGTCCATACTTGTATGATCATGTGCATATGATAACTTCCAAATGTGTTATTCCTTTGCCAAACATTCTCTCTTTGAAGATTCATAGAGCTAATAAACAGGAAAAGTGAGGAGAAATTACAATGTACACAAGACTAGAGTTCAGGTCTCAGGAGGTTAAAAGTTGTATTGAATTACATATCAGAAGAATCGAAATAATCAGATATATCAAATTCTTCCTGTCAGACTTACAGCAGCCCATCGACCAAGAGACTTATTCATGCAATGTTTCTGAAGATGTTCTTTTAGTGTCTTGCATAGCATGTAGAACGGCACTGACGCTTAACCATATGGTGAGCATAAACAAAACAAATAAAAAGGGCATGCACTCCGTGACCACAGCCGTTACAACTTGCCACTTGACAGATCACCTTTCACCTGCTAAAGCTCTCTTTATGACCTGCTAACCTTTTAATGACTGAAAATACAGTGGTGAAACCCCACAACTGATGCGAAAACATCAGTAGAATAGGGTCTCTTGAATAAATCAATATCAGGAACTGTGTTTAAACTGGATAAACATAATCTGAGACTTGAGAGCTGGATCAGTTTTTATTTTAATTGCATCCTTTTGTTTGAATAGTATCACATTGACCTTTCACAGCACACGCATAAACAGTGCATAAACATTTCATTAAGCAAAGCTCAAGGACATACACTGTCTGGCTGAAAAAAAAAAGTCACCATTTTGATTTAAATAAGCAAATACTTAAGAGCCTTTGATTAGATAATTAGTGCAGTGTTTAATAAGTTTCAGCTGGCAACAGTTCTTTCAACCGTAACTGATGCAGTGAGTAATTTCTCATTTCTTAAACAACCATGTGGGAAGAGACAAACTATTAGCTTGGAAAAGTCATGTGGTCTGATGAGTCCAGATTGGCCATATTCCAGAGCGATGGATGTGTCAGGGTAAGATGGGAAACACATCAAGCGATGCACCCATCATGCATAGTGCCTCTGGAGGCAGTGTCGTGATCTGTGGTTATTTCAGTTGGTCTAGTCTCAGCAAAGTTATATGGCAATAAAATGAAGTCAGCTGAATGTACAAAATAACCAGGTCATCACATCAATGTGCTTTTTCTTCACTAATGGTTCAAGCATATTTCAGGATGACCATGCAAAGTTCATCAAAAATATATTCTGGGAGCACAAGAGATCATTTACATCAACTGGTCACCCTCAGCGTCCTCACTTTAACCCCATTGAAAGTATTTGAGATGTGTTGTAGCATACTTTACGGAGTGGTTCGACTCTCTTGTCATCGGTACAAGATCTCTGGCAAAAATGAATGCAACTCTGGCTGGTAATAAATGTTCCAATGTTTCATAAAGTTGCTAAAAGCATGCTGTACTACAACCTAAAGCCTGTATTACATAATAAGATTGTAATGCTTTTTGACATTAAAGTGGTTTAAGCAGCATGTGAGGATATCTTGCTGTGCAGGAAAGAAGGAAGACCCTCATTTATCATTATTGTTATCATTTTATAATGAAAACATACTTATATCATTAAAGTTATTAGTTTAAAGTTTTTGAAGTTATTAGTTGTCTCATGGGATCCCAGTCCTGATGCACAGCTGTCGTCTCAACCAGAGGGCATGAAAGGGATTAGGGTGGAGTGGGGTGGGGATTGGAATAATGTATATCATAGTATTAAAGTACTAAAATGTTTATGGACACATGACCATCACACCCATAAACACGTGGACAAAATTGTTGGTACCCTTTGGTCAATGAAAAAAAAAAAAACTCACAATGGTCACATAAATAACTTTAATCTGACAAAAGTAATAATTAAAACAATTCTATGAATGTTAACCAATGAAAGTCAGACATTGCTTTTCAACCATGCTTCAACAGAATTATAAAAAAAAAAAAAAAAAACTCATGGAACAGGCCTGGACAAAAATGATGGTACCCCTAGAAAATACTGAAAATAATGTGACCAAAGGGACATGTTAATTCAAGCTGTGTCCACTAATTAGCATCACAGGTGTCTACAATCTTGTAATCAGTCAGTGGGCCTATATATAGGGCTCCAGGTAGTCACTGTGTTGTTTGGTGACATGGTATGTACCACACTCAACATGGACCAGAGGAAGCGAAGGAAAGGTCAAGCTGTATACAGTAGTCTTGATCCCCTCCCTCATTTCTTTATAATTTTGTAAAATTATTTTATGTTTAATGTAGTCTTGAGGAATAGTTCCCCAGACTTCCTGTGCAACATTTTTGCCTCTCATTTTCAGTCCAGTCTCTGTACCTGACCACTCCCAGAGGAATGTTTTTGTTTGTTAAGCCACACAGTGACCTATGAATCATTCGAGCTTAAAGACCCATTAATCATAGGGCATGAACCAGTGAGAAACAGGTGCAGATAATGACAGATGATGAGTATATTGGCGATGCTGAATGCTGATTGGTTGGTACTGACAAGAGGGGAAATGAGGTTGCTGCTTAGTCTGTGTGTAAAGCCATTTTCTTTCATTTAATCTACATAATTAAATTAAATTTATAATAAGTAATAAAAGTGGCTTTACAAGAAATAAGAAGTGTCTCAAGACTATTGCGCAGTACTCTATGCATGAATGTCAGGTGTTGACATACTTTTGGCTGTATTTAGAACATGTTCTAAAGAAGTCCATAATTAAACATAAATAAACAATATAATACAATACAATAATTTAATATAATGCGAATGAGGTACTTTTTCCTCTTGTTTTTAGTTTGTCACATCACATATTCTAACCCCATGTTTTTTTTTTTGTTTTTTTTTTATAGAGGTTTTGGGCTTTTTTTCCTTGTTAACAGCTTCACTATTGTGCAACACTGATTATAAAAAGTCCTACATTTCTTGTGAAATTATGATTCATTTTACTATGATGAATAACTAAAAAAAAAGGATTGTTCCAAAAGTGGCTGGAGAATGTTCAAAATGTGTAAAGATCAAGCAGAGTGATCTCATGTTCAGAGAAATGCTCAGTACTACATGAAAGATGAAAAGGAAACAAAGTGTTTGGGTTGATGCCGTATTACTGGTAATTCACTCAAAGGCAGGTTCACTTGGTTCACGGCTCACCATCGCCCCCTGTTCCTCTGTCTTCATTACTGCACATAATGTCTGGTCTACAGGGGTTTACAGTGGTCTTCTGTCTGGCCAAAATCTAAGTGGGCAAAATGATCATGAGCTATATTTAACCTCACGTGTATTTAGTGTTCTTTGTTTCTAATCTTTTGACCTCAATGGTTAGAAAGTTAAGTAATAAAATGTAACTTCGCTATTTGTTGAAAACTACGCAAATGAGTTTAAAACCACAACTATTGGCATTTTAGCTTCAGTACCAGACTTGGCATGGCTGACTGGCTAATGGCATCAGATTCCATCTGAGGTTTTTCTTTTTTTTTTTTTTTTTGTCACTCTGGGTCGTGTTTCTCCAGGCGGGCTGGTTCTTTTCCATGGGCACAAGTGCAGACGCTGCACTTCTGGGGTACAATGTGTCTTTCATTTGGCTTGCTACTCCCAAACTCAGCGCACATGTGGCCCAAATATGCAGCCAAAAACCTCCAATACAAACACTCTCCTACCACGTCTTTCCCCTTTTCTCTCGGCTTTCTCTACCCTCCGTATTTCTCTTTCCAGCCCAGTGTCACTCACTCAGCCTTACACAAATACGAATCAGCAATGTAAAGGATAACCACTATTATGATCATTCAATATATTATATTCTATATTTTATATTTTATTTAATTTTATTTTATTCTCTTAGGTCAGGGCAGTTGCCTAAGCATTTCACTGCATATCGTACTGTGTAGGATTGTGTATGTGACAAATAAAATTTGAATTTGAATTTGAATTCCTTAAGCCCGAATTGGAGCAGTTCCAAATTAAAACGGATGGTGGAGCCGAAATCCCCACGTCTCGTACCTGATTAGTGTCTGAGGCCAGACGCTGGGCTAATGTCACTATAATCTGCCTGATGGAGGAGGTGCTTATCACAGGGCGTGACCTCTTTATAAAGTATACATTTACTTCATTGGTATACGTAAGCAAAATAATTACAGCATTTGACAGGAATGTTCTTTATTTTAGCCCGTGCAGGATACACTAATGTTGGAAGGTGAATTTTGTAGAGTATGCACAACAGAGAAATAATGTTCGGTAAAGCTGTAGTATTTCCTATGGTAATTGACTACAAGCAGTCTGTTAGAAGTATTTACTTCTACAAACTGTTAACTGTAGTATATCCTGTAGTAATTGACTACATGCCGTAAACTGTAGTATTTACCACATCATTTATTCCATATTGTAGTAAACTGTAGTATTTACTATAATATTACCTACATTCTGTAGTAAACTGCAGGTTTTACTATAGTATTTGCTACTGTTATATTTACTATATTATTCATTACATGCTATAGTAAACCATAGTATTTACTATAATATTTACTTTACATTGTGGTAAACTGTGGTATTTATTATAGTAATTGACTATGAGCTGTAGTAAATTGTACAATTTACTATTGTATTTACTATACACTGTAGTAAACTGTAATATTTACTATGGTATCCACTGCACACCATAGTAGAATGTAATATTTACTATAGTGATTACTACACACAGTAGCAGACTATAGTTTTATACAGAAATGTATACTATACATATAGTTTGACTCTTAGTGTGGTATACTAATTCTACTACACTAAGAGTCAAAAACACTATAGTACACTTTGATATTAATAAGAATGCATTTAGTGATTGTGGTGCTAAAGCGTTGGTTGGTGATGCATTATCGTTTTGTGATAAAGGCAAGACATTCAGTGACATATTATGGAGAAACATGAAAGTAAACAGTGGACTCTAATTCCACAATGCACTGCAGCTATACAACGTATACAACTGTTCTGCATTACGGCATCTATTCAGCTATAAATGAGTGGAAATAGTGGAGTTACCACAGCAACACTTAACTATTATTTACTCGTAAACTAGAGTGCACACTACAGTATAAACATTTTGGACCCGAGCCTTCATAAGTGCATGCATTTGTTTCCACTGCAGATGCTAGGAATGCACGGCTTGCAACCAAATCCATGCAGCGTTTAGGAGTTTTGTGTTGCTTGACCTCGTGTTTCAATTACTGTAACTTTTAAAACATGGCAGAAAGACTTTTCTAACAAAAATTGTTTTTTACGCAGATTACTCCCAGACCGCTCAATGTCGAGCCAAGCTATGGAACTTTGCCATTGTGCTTTCATTCAAAAAAAAAAAAAGTTGCTTTACAAATATGCACTATATGCAGGAATAGAGAGAGCGGGAAGTGTGGCTGCTTCCAAGTGAGTGTGGGACAACAGCCAGAGCAGCTTTCAGCAGCTGGGTGACAGATACAATGAAATTTTATATCATTCTATAAATACCAGGAGCAGATGGTATTTATTAGAATGTGATGGTTATTAAGCAGTGCCCCAGATTAAGCCTCTCTTATCGAGTGGGCTGTGATTAATAAGCTTCGCAGGGATGACCCAGTCATTAGAGGGACAACAAGAAACAGTGAGAGGGCAGCAAGAACAAATGTGTGATTTGAATGCCTTTGACATGCAGTGGATTAAGAGACATATGGTTTAAAAACCCTATAAGTTGAGATTTGTGTCAACGGAAAATCCCCACCTTTGCATATTTAATCTTTATAATTGACACGATCTACAATAGTGTTCAAGATTCATTTTGTACGTTTGTAAGCGACATTCGTTTCAGTTTAAAACGTAATGCATCGACATGTTACGGTGATGAGGCAGAGCTTCAGTACTTTAGTCTGTCCATTTTTCAACACCTCTTCATCTATCCACGCCGCTTAAACAGGCCAGCTTCGAAAGCTTCAACTTTCAGGCTAACACCTCCAATCAACATCATTGCACTCGTCATCTCGTACTGTAGATCACTAAATAGTCAAGTAGAGTCTCTGCTATAACTTGGCTGCAAAATCCCCGCATTGCATTCTGGATCTTTAAATCGCTCATTCATTGCTCATTTATATGACATTGAGCATAGCTTAAAAATGTTGACTGAAGAAATAAACTTTTGCTCGTTTATTATTGGTAAAAAACAAAACAAAAACATGACAATGATCATTTATGGTTTACCTCCACTTAAACTCCATTGTACTTTTTAGAGAAAGAATGGAAGTGTCAATTGAAGATACTTCCATGGAAAGTTCACATACTCTTAAGATCTTTTGGAGTGTAGGTAATCTGCAGTTCTACCTTTTTGCTATCTACTTAACTTCTCTTTCCAGCGCAACACTGGCTCAATGGTCGTGAGCAAAAACATCTGCGCTCCTACTGTCATACATTCTCTATATATTTCAGACACACAGCTGTATGTTCACACACTGTAAAGAGATCCAGCTTTAAATGTATCCCTGTGTTATATATGGGTATAATTATTTATGTAACAAAAACGAAGCCAAAAAAAAAAAAAAAGTGGGCAATATAAAGTACAGCCTTACTGCTTTCACGGGATTTAAGAGGGTAGGTTGCAGCCAGGTGCTGCTAATCATAAACTCTTGATTAACTGATCATCGGCAGGTGTGCAGACCTCTATAAAAGCAGGAGTTTGGTGGTCTGGAGCATTCAGGTGTGTGTGTGTGTGTGTGTGTGTGTGTTAATGCAATGCCAAGAGGGATGGTTTTAAAGAAGCAATTGTTACTGGACATCAATTTGGAAAAAGCGTTATAAAAAACAAACATTAAATACAAATATTATTATACAAACATAATTTTCAATGTGCTACAGTAGGAGAGATTATTCACAAGTGGAAAGCATTCAAGACAGAAAAGACAGGCCTCCCTGATCATGTTAAATGCCAAAGTCCATAACAGCTCAATTATAAGAAGACCGAACAAGTGCAGTTTGTTTGAAATTGTTGGCAGGACAAAACGTGGAAGCAAGAATGCATCTGAACAAACATGTCTTTTGGAACAATGTCCTATGGACGAATGAGACAAAAATTGTTGTTGGGCTTGTTTTTGCAGCCACAGGACCTGGACACCTTGCAGTCATTGCGCCAACCAACTCCTCGGTGTACCAGAGTATCCTGAAGGCAACCGTGAGGCCATCTGTCCGACACTCAAAGCTCGGTCGAAATTGGATCACATACAGTATGAAAAAATGAAATGGACTTCGCATGCAGACTGTGTTTAAATTTGTAACTTAATTTAACGTGATTAAAACAAACAAAACATGAGCACAAGTTGCGATAAGATGATAAACTATAATCACAAGAGGTACAGTAGCAATGTAGCTAAATCAGTTTGCAGACGCAAGACAGCATGACTGAAAAACCAATGCAGTTTTTACCCACAAAAATACGAAACGCACTGAAAACAGGTGAATGGTATTACAACAGGAAATGAACTGGAACACAACCTGTGATCTATGAACAACAATAACAAATAATGCTCGGAAAACCGGTTCAAAATAAAGGTTGCAAAACAGATGAAGTGTGACGGAACAGTACAGCATCCAGTACAGATACCGTGACCGTTTGAATGGTTACTGAGGTTTATTGTTAGGATTAACAAATGTACCAGCATCGTTTGGATGAAATCCCCCCCCAAAACAAACAAGCAAACAACCCCAAACATGAATTCACTCTTCGTTGTCCAAACTGATGTGAAGTTTCCATGAAATCACGCCAGAAGCTGCGCGCCGCAGCAAATTTTTCATGCCAGAGTTTTCCCGGCATCATGCACTAACCCTGAGGTTAATGCTGCTCTCATGCCTGCCCCAGCTCAACTCAAACCATGATGCATCACAACACAAGGCTACTATGAGTCATTTTATTCTCTCCGTGGTGCTGTAAAACTATCCTCCCAGACTGTGATTATTGCTATTATGTCTGTGTTAAGTGTCCATCAACTTTACTGATGATAACCACAATGATATGTCATTAAAGTGGGCTAAGGCTCAAACTATAAAAACACTCAGCCCAGTGTTTGCTTGGGAAGAGAGCCATGCTAGCGCTCTTGCACTCTTTTACTTGGCTGTTACTCACAAACCCATTAGGCAGTAGGTCAAGGTAACTCTCTCTCTCTCTCTCTCTCTCTCTCTCTGTATCTCTTCCCAGCTGTTTCCTGCAGCGGTAGCTGCTACGGTCTCTCTTGCATCCCCACTTAGGCTGCTACTGGTCACCTCACAGCACTTCCTGTTTGCATTGACTCATTTCCTGTTCTGTCCTCACAGGGGAGTCTGTCCGTTTTAGTGGAATTTGGCGCGTGTCTGGAAGAGGGAAAAAAAAAATCCCACTTGTTCTCTTGCTCACATAAAAAAGTCGAGAGGTCAAAAATATGTCTGGGACTTCCAGCTATATATGCAGTCGCTTCAAAGTCCTGGAAATGCCCATGTTTTTCTCTTTGAGTGACTCACTTTTGGATGATGAGTGATTAATCTGGTGATTAATATTCCTATATATTGGATAACCGTAATGACACCTCATTCATAAATCATACTTGTTTCTCACATTTCGAAATTACAGAACCGACTTTTTCCCCCTCTCTCAGTCTTTCTTCCAGAATAGTGCATCTTGGGGAATAAAATTATGTCAAGTCTTTGCTGCCATTCTGTCTGTTCTGTTTAAAAAGCGCTCGCTGAACCTCGAGATGACATATCAGCAAACTATTCAAAATGATCCCTTGATCATGCAGCCTTAGAATAATGAAACTGTTTAAACAATATCAGCAAATGCAAACTGCTAGAATAACTGTTTAAAGAAACGCTGGCCTGAACATCAAAGTGGAGCAAATGAGCTGACTCGTAAACAGATCGGCCCTGAAAGTACGCACCACACATGCTGATTCGAGTGGCAAAAAAAAAAAAAAAAAAACCTTGTCGAACAGACTGTTTGTGACAATTAGGCCGATGCCAGATAGGGCTGACTTATCAGCGGTCCCCATCCAGGCCTCTGTTTATCTTTAATTGCAATTTTGAAAGAGATTTGGAGCAATTAGGGTCCGGGAGGGGCTCTGCCGAACACACCCTGCCCTAAACAATGGTGCTGTGTTTGGCAGCCTTTGCACGCTGAACGGCCCGAGTAAGAAATATAGGGAGTGTCCGTGCAAATCCAATGAGCTTTGATTGATACGTTGCCAGAAGCATCTCTTCACAAGCACATGCGGAGTTCATGTATAGTTCAGTAAAACTTCCAGTCAGCAGAAGAAGCCGCTTCCTCCGCTGACCCTCACACCTCACTTACACCTGGCCATACGCCCTCTGCCAGTGTTATCCTAGTGCTACGTTGCTTTACTGCAGAGTTTAACCACCAGAAACTCAATCTGAGAGAGAGAGAGAGCGAGAATGCGATTCTCCCCAAGGAGATGTGAGATTGGGCCATGATTCCTCATCAGTAATGTCACAGGGGGAGCCGAGCACGGACGATCCAACACATAAACCCACTTATTTAAAAGTCATTACAGCATGCATGGACCTGATTGGATCATGTGGCACAGGAATGTGTGGTCAGACCAAATTGTAATTCATTCCTCTCGTCTCTGACAGTGCAGATATTGAATGGCTGAATCTGTGCCGTAACATCTGGAAAACTCATTTTCTAGTCTGTTTGCAATGATCTTCAGTGGACATGTGTATCATAAATAAAGCAGAGGAAAATTCCCTATTCCAAACATTTCGTTCTTTCTGTTGAGATCAGCCTATTTGTAGTGCGGATTTAATAAATATTTACACAAATGTTTGCTTGTGGTATTTAAGTCTTCAGAAAGCCTTTACTGCCCTCTACTGTCAGTTATGTATTAATGCAGCACACTGCCTGAAACAAGGACTGTAGAACCCTAGCTATAGCAGTAAAATGGCTGATTTATAGTTGCTTACTGTGAATATTAGTGACTACAGGAAATAACTTGTTTTGTATATGTTTAACAATTTTTTTTCATTATAGTTACATTAAAAGTTGTTAATGTGTCTTTTTTTAAAGTAAAATATAATTGAGTTGTACATCTAGTTTAAGACAAATAAAACATCTAGATGTTTTATTCATGCACTGTATCATATAAGGTTGCTTCACATAAACTTATTATTGATTGTTTATTTTCCTATACCAACATGCTCTTCTTTATATTCCTCATTCAATAAAAGCAAGATATCAAATAATATAATTAATAATATATTAACATATTAGTACTGGATGCTGACAGTGATCGGCTATTTGTGTTTGAAATACATATAAAGTACATGAAAGCCAATCTCAGGTTAAACGCTCAGCTAACTCATCTTAAAATAAAGAGCATGAGGAAGTGTGCTTGAAATAAAGCAGACCTTGAACCCCTACAGGCCTACAGGTGAACCTTGTCTTTAATCCCTCCCCTGGGGCTTGGCATCCCACGCCGTCACTACCTTATCCTCCTCCGTCCAGAAATAGCAATCGGAAGGAAGTTCACTTGCTCCCGTAGCCAACTGGAGAGAGAACAGATCAGACCGGGAAAGGAAAGGGAGGAAATAACAAGCAAAGAAGCTGGCATGCCTCACTGCTTTTAATTGGTTCCAAGTGTCCCAGATTCTTGAGTCTGGAAGACTCCCCTGGTCCTCCAGTTGTGTGGAGCTCAGTTGCAATGTATATGAAGCTCGCTCTGGCTGAACACCGATACAGACTTCACTTTCAAGCTGATTCTTTAAATGAACATATTTAGTGCACTTTTAAAATTTTGGTAAAAGCTTTGGTCCTTCAATGATGTTGCTTCATGCATATCCATATACTTTATACACCAGGATCATGATGCAAACTGCTATTTTATTATTGCCTTTATAAGTGTGGCAATTTTTCATGGCAAAGATTAAACAAGGTGCTGGAGAGATTTTTACACCATTCTGTAGCATCACCAGCTGCTGCAGATTTGCAGATGATGCGAATCTCCCATTCTACCACATCCCAAAGTGTTCCATTGGATTTAGATCCAGTGATTGTGGAGGCAAAGCGAGTACAGATAACTTATTCAAGAAAGCAGTCTGAGATGTCTCTGCAACCTGTGATACTCATGTAAACTGTGGCATTTTAACAATGCTGAATTTGGACCAGGCGGCACGGTGGTGTAGTGGTTAGCACTGTCGCTTTGCACCGCCAGTGTCCGGGTTCGATCCCCAGCCAGGATCGATTCCAGTCTCTGTGTGCATGGAGTTTGCATGTTCTCCCTGTGCTTGGTGGGTTTCCTCTGGGTACTCCGGTTTCATCCCACAGTCCAAAGACATGTAGGTTAGGCTAATTGGCGTTCCCAAATTGCCCGTAGTGTGTGAGTGTATGTATGTGTGTGTGTGTCTGTGCCCTGCGATGGATTGGCACCCTGTCCAGGGTGTACCCTGCCATGTGCCCCAAGTCTCCTGGGATAGGCTCCAGGCCCCCCCGTGACCCTGAATACAGGATTAAGCGGTATAGATGATGAGTGAGTGAGTGAATTTGGACCCAAATTGCGCCATGTTATATCCCCCCCACCTCCACTACACCACCAACACCTTGAACCATTGATTACATGTTGTTTATGCCAATTTCTGACCCTACCATTCGAATATAGAAGTATAGTATACAGTATAGAAATCGAGACCGGGTCAAACCAGGTCAAATTTATTCAATCTCCTATTGTCCAAATTTTGGTGAGCCCATGCAACTGTAATTCTGTTTCCTGTTTTTAACAGACAGAAGCGTGACCCGGTGTGATCTTCTGCTGCTGTAGCCCATCTGCAGCCAGGTGCAAAATGTTTTGCGTTCAGAGATGCTCTTCGGCATACCTCGAGTGTAATGAGATGTCATTTGAGTTACTTTTGCTTTTCTATTAGCTTGAATTAGCTTCAACAAAATATTTTCGCTCAGATCATTCACTAAACCCCAGAGAAGCCTGTGCATGAAAATCTCAGCAGATCTGCTGTTTCAGAAGTTCTCAGACTAGCCCATCTGGCACCAACAACCATGCCACATTTAAAGTCTTCCGCATTCTGATGCTCTTCAGTAGATCTTCTTGACCATGTCTACATGTCTAAAAGCGTCGAGTTGCTGCCATGCTGAGTAAATATTTCCATTTGTGGCCAGTGAGTGTATACTTCACCATTTATATAAATAATCACTTTTAGTAACTGTTCTATCCTGTGGAAGGACTACACCCTAACTGTTATGCAAGTCCATTACAGCGCACTATGCACATACATCTACAGTAAGAACAATTTCTCACAGCCAATCAACCTACTGGTACATGTTTGGGTGTTGGGAGGACACCTAGAGGAAACTCTTGCAGACACAGGAGAACAGACTGCTGTGCGATAAAATAAAGCACCTCCTGGCATGACCTTTTTTGTTAACGGTAATGACCTGGTGTCTGGTTGAGTCAGGTCAGATTGCACCATCTTTATGGGTACTTACTATGTTCCCATAACAGCAAGGGTTTTGTACCATACCATTTGAAAATGGACTTTTCAAAGATGTCATGTTGACTGCAGGAGAATTTTAATAAACATTTGTATTTTATTTTATGTAGAAACAATTTAGAAAATATGTAGAACATGATAAAAAAAAGTAAACAATGGCATAAGTGCAAGTGTTTTACAGTATGTAGCTGAGAAAACCCATCTGGAAAAGTGCATTGAGGGCTGTAGTGCTTGTTTGTGTTTATATGAGTGCACACAGTGTATACATGTAAAGGTTATGCAGTAGATATAAAGAGTAAAGAGTAACAGATGGAATAATGTATAATTTATCTTAGTGCCTGCCTTGAACAGCCTCATTCTAGCTTAACAATGTGTGTTTTAACAGTCTATGCTATGTAACTTGAGATCTTGAAATTTGTATTCATGATCAATGAGAATTTATATGACCTGCCTTTTCTCCAAAAAATCTATTACCGGTCTATTTTTATACAACACATGTCTCAAGGCAAATTATCTACTCATGTGCCCTAATGAAAATGGGTTACTATTGCAGCCGCCATTGAAGGAAAGTTAATGAGACTGTCAATGCGTTCAATTTTTAGAAAATGTAACTTCATAAATCATACATTTCGGACATACAAAACCGAAAAGAACAGTGCACGACAACTTGCAATACTTCCTGATGATGTGTCTTAATATTAGTCTTTGAGACATAAAAAAAAACAAAACAAAACAAAAAAAAAAAAAACACAGCGCACAGCGTTCACAACATTGTTAGCAATTATTAATAATTCCTACAGAGAAAGTGAATTTGCTGCAGACACAACTGTCTCTGAACTTAAGGCAGTATGTTACGGCGTGTTCGTGTCATAGTGATGGTTGTTAAAATATTTAGCGAAGCACAAAGGAAAACAGACTTCCCGAGATACAGACAGCCTGCATTTGTCATCCGGCTTTTACAAAGCCCAGGAGTGCAAAGAACTGCAAATCGCTGCTACTGTCTGTATATTCCACTCCTGCCAACTGTTTATCCTGCTGGAAAAGAATGATTTCACCATTCAAACCAAAAAAAAAAAAAAAATCAAAAGACCTTAAAGTGTGGGATAACCAACATGTCAGTCATGGCTCTGTCTGCCGTCACGTTTTTTTAGTTTCATTTTACAAGCACCGAAGACATATCCAAGACATATCCAAGACATATCGAAGACATATCCAAGCTTGTGATAAGCTGAAGGTGGTATAGTGAGCGCTCGAAGCCAAATTAAGGGGCTACACAATGTTTTAGTTCAACAGTTCTTCATTCAACTTTGAGTTTAAGTTGAATGAAATCTTGTCAAAAAGGTACATTAGAAATAGATGACTCAAAAAGTACAGTTGTTTAGCAACACACTTCAGTAAAGGCACCAATCAGGCATGATGATGAACAGACAAAACACTTGCAAAGCAAACAGACAAATGAGTTACTAAGTATAGCTTTCATGATCAGTTGCTTTGACTAGTGTCTCAAGCACTGACACAAAGAGAGCAAAGCAAACAAGGACTCCTTGTTGCTACCGTACATCCTGAAAGGAATTGTATGCATTCATCACACACAGGATCCAGGGCCGTGAATGGACAGCTAGGCCACCCACGACCTTGAGAGTCGAAGGGCCATACCACGGAGCAAAATCCCTGGGACTGAACGCACAGTCCTCCCATCCTGTTTGCCGGCTGTCAGCTTCTGATAAGGCGTCTTGGCCAGGAGGAGCTGTGCTGGCCTTTGCCTGAGTCAACGGGAATCCAGGAAGCGTTCACTTGCTGTTGTGTGGAACAATGGAGGGAGGAAACGCAGGCTGCAAGAGGAAAAAAGACATACAGACAGACAGACAGACAGAAAGACAATTAATCTTTATGCAATGATAAACACATCTGCTGGTTTGTTCAATGTCCTCAATTGATATGGAAATAAAAGCAGTCCGAGCAACTTTACAGATTCGATTAACAGTCCATCAACATAGACCAAGCTCCTGTTATGACAGTGTCACATGTCTTAACTAAAGTAAAAGATTAAAATGAGCGCCACACCAATAGTATTTTTTTATTTTTTTTCGTTATTAATTTGTATGCCAGTCATACTTTTGAAATATACTTCAAACGGGAAAGTTGTGACCTTTTGCATTAATTCCAAAATCTAATCAGGTCCTACACTGGCAACAATGACGAGTCTATGAATCATCTTACAAACATTCAACCACTCATTCTTGAGATATATTAGGTAGGCAGATTGACAAACCAGTGATAAAAATGTCACACAGATAGAAAATGAATTTCTCGAACATGATGTGTTCAAGTCCAACCAGGACTTTTTATTGTGTAGAATAACAGAACACAGTTATGAGGGTAAAAACTCCCTTTATTTCTAATCTAATCTAATCCCCACTAATGCACTTATCCCTGGGCTTCACTTGTGCTTGGATAGCATGAAAAATTTGAAAGTTTTTTTTTTTTTTTAAGTCATGATCAGGCTACCTACTTCACCTCTGAAATGCTGAAATGCTGATTTCCCCCCAGGAACTCTTTCAATGCCACCAACATGTGGAAATGGCTTGTAGTGAGGGGATGTGGCAGTAACTCCCTGTCAAGTTCCTGTTCAAGCAGTGCAGTGGGCAGTATAAGATCCTGCAAAACAGAATGAGTATTCCCCTTGCTGAATGTTTACAGGAATGACTGCAGTGGGCTCCGAGCCATCTCGGCCAGTATTTGTGGATCATCCATGGCTGTACGTCATGGAGTAATGTTTTACTTCATCTTTGTACCGTGCTTGACGTCTACTGTAAATGTAGATTCGTTTTATATCTCAATTCATGAGAAATTCAGCAGGAGTGCCAGTTTGACATGAACGTCCCATGTGTGAAAAACAGGAAGGAAGCTATTGTAGAAAATTCTGCAATAACTGTAACACAATAACAGATGGGTTTCTTCCTCAGGCCATCCCATTATTCAAAGTTGGGATAATTAACAACGGTAAAATCATTTGAGGAAACCCTATGAGAGTGTAAAGATTACACTATCATAGCGTGTACAAAACAAAATGTTTCAAAAACTCTTGCAAAAAGTAGTTTACTCAACAAAAAAAAAAAAAAAAAAAACCACATGGGTGTAACTCTAAACATGCATAAGTGTTCTTTGGTTGTTCCATTGGAGGATTCTCCCCAAAATTCTCTCAACAGAGATTTATAAATAAGGAAAAGTGAATGGAATAATATATTAATTATTCAAAGAGCAGACATGAACAAATTCAAACACGAGAGATCAATGCGCAGAAAACCACGGAAAAGCTGATCCTGGCTGGACCTGAGAATCATGTTTTTTATTTCTCCAATGCATTTAACACCAAATGCTGTTGGGTAGAAACTTCAGTCTCTGCAAACTGAGCCATCCATTATGCATTGTTGTGGACTATTCACCTGGCAGGCTGCATATCAAACATGGTAGTGAGCAGCATGCGTGTTTCACATGGGGACTACAGTATATTGGTAAATTTTTTTCTTCAGTCTATACATTTCAGCATGGAACCCTATGGAACCCCTCTGTAGGTTAGGAATGGATATTGGATTGGATGGATATTGAATATACAAACCTGGTCCTTTGTTGAGTGATGAAGTTGAACATCACCAATATACGGTAAAAAGGGACAGACCCTTTGTCTTCTTTTGCCACAGAGAGTGTGTAAAGGTCGTTCATACAGTAACTATAAGCATGCTGGCGTGCATTTGAGTGACAGATTTGACTTGAAGCTGTAAACAGGAAGCGACAGTCATTTCTAATTCCTGAGAAGATTCAGATCCTTTTGTGTTTGCAAGTCACAAATGGATGGCTAGTGTGATATTTTATTCTGTGGTGTGATGTGGAAGAGGGCAGCAGGCTTAATGAACTGCTCAGGGAAGCAGGTTCTGCTGTGGGAGTGAGGATTGATTCACTAGGGACTGAAGTCAAACAGAGCAAAAGAGCACACTCAATAATAGACCGAGACATGCTCTAAGGATGGTTATAGGAGGATCTATTAAATTAATTCATTTGTAGAAGTCTAATCCGGTCACTAACATTTATAGCTTTACAAATTGATTCAAGCGAACCATTGCAAAATTGCAAGAAGGACTGCCAAGAAAGAAAAAAAATCCTACCCATTGTAAAAGATTAAAGTGGTTAATAACGTTGATGCTGTGGGGCTGTTGTGGTTGGTAATTCAGGAGGTCTTGTGATGATTCATAGCATGATTATTTCTTCTAAGAAAATCCTACAAAATCCCAACATCATCATCCCAACTGCAATCTACGCCAGTGAAACGTGGAACGTCTGTCAGGATCATGTGACGACGCAATGTCGCCCAGCAGCGGTGGCTTCGCAGAATCTTATGTGTCTCATACCATGACCGCATCACCAACAAAGAGATCCACCGCCAAACTGCGATCCGCCCCCTAAATGCCATTGTAACTGAGTGACCTATGCGATTTATGGGCCATATACTCCGTCAACTAAAATCAGCAATTCTGCGGGTGCAACCTGGCGTCAGACTTTCATGGACGATCTTCGCGCACTTGGGATTTTGTTAGATGAGATCGAAGATGTTGTGGCACACCGATCATGCTGGAGAAACATCTCCATCCAATGGCGCAGGAGGAACTAAGACTAAGTCCAAGACTACAAAATCTACCTGATAAGAGGTTCTGATAGACCAGAGACAAACCTTTAAATGATGAGTGACGGTGGAACTATTTTAATTCAATTGAAATGGATTCAATGATATTTGTATAGTGCTTTTAACGATGGGCATTATTGCAAAACAGCTTATTACGGGGTGGCACGGTGGTGTAGTGGTTAGCACTGTTGTCTTGCACCGCCAGGGTCCGGGTTCAATCCCCGGCCAGGTTCGATCCCCGGCCAGGCTCGATTCCAGTCTCTGTGTGCATGGAGTTTGCATGTTCTGTGCACCCACCCACCATGTGCTTGGTGGGTTTCTTTTTTCTTTCGGGTACTCTGGTTTCCTCCCACAGTCCAAAGACTAGGTTAGGCTAATTGGTGTTCCTAAATTACCCGTAGTGTGTGAGTGTGTGTGTGTGTCTGTGCCCTGCGATGGATTGGCACCCTGTCCAGGGTGTACCCTGCCATGTGCCCCAAGGCTCAAAGCCCCCCGTGACCCTGAATACAGGATTAAGTGGTATAGATGATGAGTGAGTGAGTGAGTGAGTGAGTGAGTGAGAGCTTATTATGGAAATGTGTACGAAATGTGTGAGAAAATATGTATGAATCAAAATGATCAGATTGTCCCTGATGAGCAAGCTGAGGGTGACGGTGGCAAGGAAAAACTCCCTGAGATGGAATAGAGAGAAACCTGGAGAGGAAACCCGGACTCAACAGGGAACCCATTCACATTTATGTGATAACGGATAGCAGGAATTGTTTTGCAGTCATACTGTGTTTTAAGCAGCTGGAAGTTCAATATAACAGAAAAAAAGTTTTTGAACTCATATGGTCTCGACAGTGTCAGTTAAAGAAACCAAATTTTGCCATATAGTTAACAGTTACAGACACCTTAGCTCAAGTTATTGAGTGTCCTAAGCATGAACAGCTCATAAACTCTCACAGAGCATAAGCTGTGGATGCTCAGAAACACTAAAGGCGGTTAGCGTGAAGACTGTGGGAGCTCCAGATGGAGTGTGTGTGCGTGGTGGCCGTTAGCTTCTGTGGCAGCTGGAAATGTGTGAGCTGTACAGCTGTAGGGACTGCGCTGCCACCGCATGCTCCGGCCGTTCCGCTCCCTCTCTGATTTACTGTCTGGCTTTTTATCAGAAGCCTGCATGCCGGGGCCTGCGGTAGACCTCCATTCCACCACGCGCTCAGGCAGTTAGGCCTCATTCAAACACACATACTGTCAACCCTCTCCAGTTTACACACACGCACACACAAAAGGCATCTCAGATTTGAATGTACTGCTTTCAGTGCAGGATCTTCACATATAATAAGTTCTATTGTATTTATGTTTATGTGTTTTGTATATTATGTGGGCAGTTTTGCAGGGCAGTAACTGCTTTTAGGAGCCTTTCCAATTCATTGTCTGGAAATATTTTGCTCCTTATACGCAGAGTTGACTAGAATTGCTGTAATGAAGTATAATAGTGTAAAATAAATGAATGAGTGAATAAACATGATTGCAATTAATTTAACCTATTCTTAAGTAACACAATTCTTTGCTCACAGAGATATTGGACACATGCTCACCATATTGTACTTACAATATGCCTGGTTTGGATATTTTTTTCTACATACTGTAGCACGCTTGTCCCCCCTCCAAATCTTCAGAATATCCCACCAATCCCACCTGCTTGCACAGTTATGAATACTACTTAATTTCCTTCTGCTTTTTTTCTTTGATTTTCACTCTTATTTAGCCTTGGACAGTTTCCATGCACCAGTTAGCTCTTCTCTGTCATATGGCAGCTACCAATTGAAAAGAGTGAACTGTATCATCGGGTTCTTCGGAGACAACTTAAGCAAGCCAACTACGTCTTTTGGAACTGCTGCACGTCACAGACACTCAATATCTACTGCATGCATAAGCATGTACTATGAGCAGATGTCCATGATTGGCAAGGCTCAATGTGATACAATGGGCAGAGATAGTTGTGGCATCACTGAGATTTGTACTTGTGAACCAAGGGTGATAAGGCAAATGCTTTTCTGTGGACCCAGTCTGTATTTTCGGGCAAAGTGATTTGGCACAATTTCCCGAAAAATGGACAAATTAGTTTTTTTTAACAGTTACTGGAAATGAACGAACGCAGGAAATGCGTCATGCATGAGCAACTCGTGCATTCAATGTTAATGAATGTGTCCTTTCATTGTCCCACAAGTTTCATATCTGACACCCATTGCTAGGAACCGATGAGACTCTTCACTTCATTAAAGCTCTTTTTGTTAAATATTGCCTCATGGCTTCCTTTAGCCAGGCCTAAAAAAGGTACATAAACACCTAAGGATCTACTACAGTGTATGCTGATTTACTGTATGTTCAAAAAGCTTAAGTTCACCTTGCGAAATGATGGCAGTTTACAGTATTAATGCATTTCTCAGATCTGCCACAGTATCCTATTCTACCCGGATTCAGTATTCTACAGTATTACAGTGTTCCATCAAGGAACTTCTTTAGTCCAACCAGGAACTGTGGAGGCCCAAGGTGATCACTGAACGCCAGTGGTGACCATTGTATTTATTCCCATTTTTACACCCATGGTAGGACCAATATTAGGCTTGGCAATTTACGGTGCTTCTCTTACACTTTCAGTAAGAAATCCCATTTTTAAATATACAGTCTAGAAGGATGTCTAATACCAATTGTGCACCCCCAGCATAAAAAAAAAAAAAAGATTAAAAAGATTTGGATGTCTTTGCACAGTTACACAGCTCCTTACATGGCCTGTCTTTAGTGTCTGTCTGTGATGTTATCCCCTCTTTCTCTGTCTCTCTGCTTGGTCCATAGCGGGCTGCTGTGCCTGCTGGTGAGGTAATGTCTGAATTTGTAATCTGTCTGTGTGTGTCTCCGAGGGGGGAAAGATTTCACTCTCAAGCAGTCTGCCTTTACTTTACAACCTGACACAAACATGCCACGGCTCCCTAAAGAATCATGCTAGCTCATGCTAGAAAAAAAAAAAAAACATTACTCCAAACCCACAATTCAGTATCAACTATTTTCTATGTACAAGGCTATTTGAAGAAACATTCAAACACACACACACACACACACACACACACACACACACACACACACACACACACACACACACACACACACACACACACACACACACACGCTTAAAGCAAGTGTATACCTCTTTGCAAGTGGCCTCATTAGATATACTGAGGTCAGTGCGAGGCCAGATCACCTCGATGACACACAGGCTGCAGAATCCTGGGTTTGGACGCGGTGGTCAGAAACAGAAAAAAATCCAAGTCTGTCCTAAGTAGGGAGCTTAAGAAACCACTAATTTGAGGTCAGTATTGGAGACCACCATGTAAACACACCATAACTCAGAGCACCCATAATCTGCTCAGTCGAGAGGACGGAGTGGTAAAAGCTGCATTCTGCATAAATTCCTATGCTTTTTTGTGTTGTGAGTTAGCAGAATGCAAGTGAATATATTTAAAAAGTGAAATTCTCATATATTCCAATAGATTGATTTACATGTAAAGTGAAATATTTTAAGTTTTTTATTTTTTATTTTTTTTTTATTTAGATGATTATGGCTTATAGCTGGTGGCAGAGTGGTTAGCCTTGCAATTCCAGGATTGTGGGTTCAATGCATGCTCACTTCAAAACATTATGCAATGTAAAAAAAATAAAATAAAGACGTAATATAGATACAAAACATCATGTTGCAAAGTGTTTTATTCCAAAAGGAACATCATACATTTTATTTATTCGTTTGTACCTTTTTAATTATACTGCCTAGCACCTGTAGGGTCTGGGATCGATTCCCACCTTGGGTCTGTGTGCATGGAGTTTGCATGTTCTCTCCATGCTCTGTGGGTTTTCTCAGTGTACTCTGGTTTTCTTCCACAGACCAATGACATGCGCATCAAGCTAATTGGCGTTCTCAGTGTGTGAAGTGTGAGAATGTTGACTGGAGGTCCAGTCACGATTGTAAAAATAGGAACAAATACAAAAGTCACCATTGGCCTTCATGGTACCTAGTTGGACTACAGAGGCTCCTAGATGGATGGATGGGACGTTATTAGTTTACACTTAGATTAATAATATTATGGAACATTCATAAAGCAAGTTAATTCCTGTTATCTTGTACATTATAACAGGCCAGTAAATATATATAAAGCTTATTATCTTACAGAGAATCTACAATTGTGTCAGAACAAAAAAAAACATCTCTGACACTGGAGACTCCTTCCCTAAATGATATGATCCTCACCATATCAACAAATATACATGCTCTTATGTGGAGCACATTCTTGTGTTAGTTGTTCCCAAATAATTATTGCCGTATTTCTACAAAAGCATCAATATAAATGTTGCAGTCAGCACTACTGCCTGAGCTGCTTCTGCCCAATCAGAATTTAGAATTCAGCAGCACTGTAGTATAAAAACAAATTATACCCAGTAACTCAATGCTGCTTTAAAGCCCTCTTTGATGGCATGCAAATGAACTGAGCTAAACGGAAATCTTAGATCGGATGGAGACAAAGAAAAAAGAAAAAGAAGAAATCTTTCACACCACACATGCCTGCCATTCGCCTCATGCAGACAGAGCCTGTTTAGTTTGATATGCTGAGAATGTCAGAAAGGTGCTGCTTTCAATTACGGCTGCATATAAATCAGACCTGCAACTTTTTAAAAGTCTAAACTTTGTTATTCCTGCACCTTAATCAGCCATTTGAAAGCTTTGGATTTCTGGAATATTGTTGCTGTTTTTGCTGTCAAAAAGAATTTCTGTGAATGTGTGTGTGTGTGTGTGTGTGTGTGTGAGAGAGAGAGAGATGGCTAGATTCAACAAGGTGTTATTCCCAGCGGTGTAATAGAACTCAAAACTCATTTAGGATCAGTGGTGAGAGGTCCAGGCAGTTTAGTATCTGCTCATGCCTCCATTTTTCTTTTATTCCTGTTTTTCTGGAGATAGCAGGGATTGAAACGAAAGCCTTACTGTAAAGGATTATCCCTCCATTTTGAATAGGAAATTATTTGATTATGATGCTGTGGCACGCTTTCCTGAGGGAGTGGAAATACACTAAACCTTTTTTTTTTTTTTTTTTTCTTAATCTAAGACAAACATACTGTAGTCACTGCCTAAAACATATATAGGCCAGCCCTTTGGGCATTCTGTTTTGCAATATATGTCCACATGGGTGAATCTGTTGAGGACTCTGCTAGTGCTTCTGGCTAGAGAATCAAGAGGAGGAAATTAAACAGATTCAAAGAGGAGCTTCAGCCCATTTATACTTCCAAGCAGCAGTGCCACGGAGGTGGTTCATATCGGATGTGAGTATAGATTTATTAAAACAGACAAACAAATCCAAAAGGCCATTCAAAAACCATGGTCAAAAAACCTACACGGATCATATAATCAGCAAACAGCATCCAGTAGGGGTGAAGACAAGAATCTCGTTGCAAAAAAAAAAAAAACATAAGAGCAAAATGAGAAAACAAGGCATAGTATGAACCAGAAGCAAGACTTGGCAATCAGAGAGAATGCATGAGTGTGGGACTGCAAACAGGTGTATCCTCGTAGCTGATGGGAAAGGGAATTAAATGTGGAAGTGTTGTTGCAGAAAATGTAACGCAGTGCTGCTTAGCCAAAGTGGTTTGCATTTAATAATGAATTCCCACTTTGTTGTCCCAGTGCTGCTGAATCAACTATCTGACAATGTCGTGTGTTTCATTTGAATGAGATTCTAACAATTTTATTCACACTTTACAAAGCCTTGGACAATCAGGAGATTGTCCCGGGAACACTGTATTGGAAAAAGCAGAATACACCCTTGGTGGAAGTGTCGGTTCATCTCAGAGCGAGTTATAACTGTGATTGCTAAAATAAAGATTTAAGCATTAAAGCGCTTGTTCTCAACCTTATTCCTGGAGGACCACAGCCCTGTGTATTTTAGTGCTTTCCCTGTTCTAAAAAAATGCTAATTGTTTGATTAGATAAATCAAATATGCTGGCAGCTCAGAAAGCACTAGGAACAGAGCTGAGAACCAATGTGGTACAGCGAGACCTAGAGTCTATGCAGTGGGTGTGGCTCGAGGCAGGGTACACCCATACCAGTTATGCTAACCTGCATGTTTTTGGACTGTGCACGGAAATTGGCGTTCGCAGAGAAAACCCACCAAGCATGGAGAGAACATGTAAACTCTACACACAAAGGGGTTATGTAAACCCAAGACCCTGGAGGTGCAAGGCCAAAATGTTAACCATCACACCATGTCACCAAAAATAGTATTTAGTCTTTGAAAAAAAGTGCATTAAATTCCTGAACCAATAACGTCCCTATCATGTGATGAATCTGGGGGGGGGCGGGGGGGGGGGGGGGACACAACATATATGACTCCATTCAACTGCACATTGGCAAATAGGTCTTCTAATAATATTCATAATAATCAGCAGTAATACTCATAATAAACTTCATGTCTGCCCCAAGCTAATGTATGTTTGCATGATGATTAAAAAGTCTGCATGGGTTCCAGTTGTGCATTTTTATTTTTCATACAAATTAATTTTGTCTTGCTGTATAACTGATGATGCTATCTAGATAATTACTTGTAGACTTTTATCTGCTTGCTGTGCTGTGGGAATGTTGTGGGTCTGCCATGCTGGATTGATGAGGTCTAAAACAACTGGCCTCCAGCAAAGCACCCAGTGCAGGCGTTGGTCTGAGCAATGGCCTCATTTCCTCTGAGTATAAATTCTCTCTGCACTGGGCACTACCAGAGAAGCCTATTACAGCACGCAGGGCCGGCCAGACCTGACAATTACAACCCAGATGCTTGTGTCTGTGGTCTGGGTTTAAAAACATCTTTACTCCATTAAATTGCAATAACTCAAGATCTGTATTTATTTATTGATTTATTTTTCCATCATGTTTAATATTTTTAATAAGTTATGCTGTATTATTATTTAATTATTATAATTGATCTTTAAAAATAAAAAAGTTTTACTTCTCTTTTCTAATTATAATATAGAAATTAATTCTCTTAGAACTTAATATTATGCCTTCTCGTCCCAACTTCTCATGTACACACGTGGACAAAATTGTTGGTACCCTTCGGTCAATGAAAGAAAAACCCACAATGGTCACAGAAATAACTTTAATCTGACAAAAGTAATAATAAATAAAAAATGTCCAGGCCTGGACAAAAATGATGGTACCCCTAACTTAATAGTTTGTTGCACAACCTTTTGAGGCAATCACTGCAATCAAACGATTCCTGTAACTGTCAATGAGACTTCTGCACCTCTCTGCAGGTATTTTGGCCCACTCCTCATGAGCAAGCTGCTCCAGTTGTTTCCGGTTTGAAGGGTGCCTTTTCCAGACGGCATGTTTCAGCTCCTTCCCAAGATGCTCAATAGGATTGAGGTCAGGGCTCATAGAAGGCCACTTTAGAATAGTCCAATGTTTTCCTCTTAGCCATTCTTGGGTGTTTTTAGCTGTGCGTTTTGGGTCATTGTCCTGTTGCAAGACCCATGACCTGCGACTGAGACCCAGCTTTCTGACACTGGCCAGCACATTTCTCTCTAGAATCCCTTTATAGTCTTGAGATTTAATTGTACCCTGCACAGATTCAAGACACCCTGTGCCAGATGCAGCAAAGCAGCCCCAGAACATAACATAGCCTCCTCCATGTTTCACAGTAGGGACAGTGTTCTTTTCTTCATATGCTTCATTTTTCCATCTGTGAACATAGAGCTGATATGCCTTGACAAAAAGTTCCATTTTTGTCTCATCTGTCCATAGGACATTCTACCAGAAGCTTTGTGGCTTGTCAACATGTAGTTTGGCATATTCCAGTCTGGCTTTTTTATGATTTGTTTTCAACAATGGTGTCCTCCTTGGTCGTCTCCCATGTAGTCCACTTTGGCTCAAAACAACGACGGATGGTGCGATCTGACACTGATGTTCCTTGAGCATGAAGTTCACCTTGGATCTCTTTAGAAGTCTTTCTGGGCTCTTTTGTTACCATTCGGATTATCCGTCTCTTTGATTTGTCATCAATTTTCCTCCTGCGGCCACGTCCAGGGAGGTTGGCTACAGTCCCATGGATCTGAAATTTCTGAATAATATGTTCAACTGTAGTCACAGGAACATCTAGCTGCTTGGAAATGATCTTATAGCCTTTACCTTTAACATGCTTGTCTATAATTTTCTTTCGAATCTCCTGAGACAACTCTTTCCTTCGCTTCCTCTGGTCCATGTTGAGTGTGGTACATACCATGTCACCAAACAACACAGTGACTACCTGGAGCCCTATATATAGGCCCACTGACTGATTACAAGATTGTAGACACCTGTGATGCTAATTAGTGGACACACCTTGAATTAACATGTCCCTTTGGTCACATTATTTTCAGTATTTTCTAGGGGTACCATCATTTTTGTCCAGGCCTGTTCCATAAGTTTATTTTTGTAAATAATTCAGTTGAAGCATGGTTGAAAAGCAATGTCTGACTTTCATTGGTTAACATTCATAGAATTTTTTTTAATTATTACTTTTGTCAGATTAAAGTTATTTATGTGACCATTGTGAGTTTTTCTTTCATTGACCGAAGGGTACCAACAATTTTGTCCACGTGTGTATGTTGTGGTAAAGTGTAGCTTTCTCTCTTTACTCTTCTTTGGTTAGACAGTGTGAAACCCTACCCTGTTGTTACACCCTCACTCACTCCATCTTTGCACACATTGCAATAGTTAGAAGCAGACCTAACCCCGTGACCCTGTGACCTAGCCTCTTCTGACACGTCTGTGCAGCATGCTTCAGACAGCCCCCAGGGAGGCCACAGATTAAGCAGGGGAGTCAAGTGGCCCAGTCCCCCAGTCAGGCGTATCAGCCTTGGGCTTGTGCTTTTCCATCCTCCCCTTAATCAGGCATCAAGGGAGGAGCGAACACATTACTGATTATTGATGATTGGAGATAGGAATTAGGCTGACATTTGGTGGGAAGTCCATGCACTTGATAAAAGAACGTGAGGAGCCCCAGATCTCAGCTGTCTGTCTCAGCGAAATGGGATTTATTCAATTTGGTGCAATGTAAACACAAGACATAAGATTTTATATTTTATTCTTGCAATTATTAGCAAACAATTAGCAAATTCTTCTTTTACAATCATGCACCACTCTCACATTAACACTTTTGCTTTCTCTCAATTTCTCTCACCCTCTTTCTACCACTTTATTCCCATTTGCAGCACACTCAGACTCAGCTCAGCACCCCAGTGGTCTAGTTTTCATTACCCCAAGTTCTAATAGTTGGACTGTGAAATCATGCAGCACTCTTCACCACCTCCCTTTCCTCCACACTTCTTATACCAGATCTTTAATATTTATAGCTCTGAAGCCAGGGGAGCGGAAAGAAAGGGGGGGGAGGGGGTGACGGCTGACTGCTTCATGGGTCTAGTGTGTGTGTGTGTGTGTGTGTGGGGGGGGGGGGGGGGGGGGTGTAGTGGTGTGCGGTGTGGTATAATTTGGAGGGACGGGGGTGGGGGGGGGGGGGGGGTTTCTAGGTGGCAGTTATGCAGCTCATGCTGAGGCCTTAGCCCTCCATGTTGAAATGATTAGGACACAGGAAGCTGAACCTGACACTGCTGACACCAGTCCCACCACCACATCCTGCCCGCAAGAGCCTCACTACACATCGATGCTCCATTTGCCATGACAGGCCAGTCTGATTTATGCATTTTGATAAGAGGAACTTGTGGGAAAATATGGATGTTTATGGGCGTGGACATGAGTTGCAGAAATTGGTTAGAGTCCATCAAAAACATAACCTTCTATTTCAGCATTCAGCTATTGATAAAATATTTACTTAATACATTTTGTCACAGATATTATGACTGCTTTTTTATTTACAGAATGCAGAGAACACGCAGCTCTCAAAACGTCTCATATTACTTTGAAGCAAAAGATTTTTTTCCTTCCTGAAACCTTGGCAAGCTTTCAGCATTCGATTGGTTAATTTACATTTTTTTTATGCCTTTGGAGACCTGGAGGGGTCTACAGTTACAGAGAAAAAAAATGAAGAACTTTTTCTTCATTCTGCATCAGACATAAATCATGCCTAAACACAGAACTATACTGCCCCCTGGAGTGGAGGTGGAAAAACTGCTTTTTTACACTATTTTTTTTTTTACACAGTTACACTATTGACAAACTAGATAGCAGAAAAAAACATAACTTTTAGACTCAGATAATGTTTTAATATGTAAATAATATTTAATGTAGTCATAATGTTTTATTATATTTATTTATTACAAATATATCTAATATATATATATTTATATATATATATAAAATAGTACATCATTAATACAGTCATACAATGAGTGTCACAATATTTTATGATATATTTTCAAGGAAAACACTCATCTGTCATGCATATATTAATTAAATGATATTTACTTCAAAAGTAAAATACACATACAGGGCCAGAAGAACAAGAAAAAGAAAGAAAGAAACAAATAAACCTGTTGAATTACAATGTGACAGTGCTACTCAGTAAAGAATGATCTACTTAGAAGAAAAAAAAACACATCTCTTTAATACATCATTTGAAAACTAGATTTTGGGAAATTCTCATTTACTTTCCACAAACAAATAAATAATATTAATAAAAAAAGATCAACAGGTATTTACCAAAGTTTCTAGACAGTTATAATATACATTATATAATATATACAATTACATACATACAACACATACACTATATATATATATATATATATATATATATATATATATATATATATATATATATATATATATATATATAAATATATATATATATAAAATATAAATAAATAAATATATATATATATATATATATATATATATATATATATATATATATATATACACATACACACACACACACACACATACACTATAACTGTCTTATAGAGACTTATAAATAGCATTTCTTTGTTCAGTATTAATCAATCAATCAAATCAATTATTATTATTATTAAAATCATAATTCTTAACAGAAAATGGAAATGTACAGCAGCTTTAAAATACAAGTAAATGATACTATACAGATGAATTCAAATTGAGAAATGTACAAATTGTTTTCAAACATTTTAAAAGATTAAAAATTTAAAATCATAAACAAGGATACAATAACAACAGCAACAACAACAACAACAACAACAACAACAACCCTTGACCGGTATGCATTTGCTGCTACACAATGTTACAATGTACTAAATTCTCCATTACAGTCATTTTAATGGTGTTGCTTAATGATATTTTGTTTTTAAGGTCTACACCACTAAACTCATCTGTAATTCACTCTGAATAATTGTGCTAGCTAAATGCGGCAGGTGTAAATGCGCACTTCTGTGCCTGAAATCACATACTAACTTGCTTTTCACCTATAAAATAATAAAAGTCAGCAAACATTATCTAAAGCTAATGAATGACTGCTAATACTGCATATACAATGCTGATGATAATACAATATCTCATTTGACATTAATCAACATATTTTTTAATAATAATAATAATAATAATAATAATAATAATAATAATAATCATAATAAATAACATTAATTTATTTGTTCTCTATAATGTTTATCCTGTACAAGGTCGCAGAAAGCCTGTGCAAGGTCGTAAAAAGACTATGCTTACTCATTCACACTCTATGGCAAATTTGGGAACTCCAATTACCCTACTTTGGACTGTGAGAGGAAACTGGAGTACCCATAGAAAACCCACCAATCACGGAGAGAACATGCAAACTCTACATACACAGACCCTTACCCTTGGAAGTGCATGGACACAATGCTAACAGCTACAGTATGCCACTGTGCTAATGCCTTTTCTTGTTTATTTCTTTCTTTCATGACTATTTTTTTTGTCAGCAGAGCATATATGTTTTTACTTTCCCATGGTAAATACATAGTCAAATCATTTCACATGAGTTCACTTCTTATTTCCAGACCATAGCACAGTAACATTTGAATATGAAATATGTGATCATTTGTGAGTTTATGTTATTTTATCATAAGGGATTTTAAAAATAGCGATTTGGAAGCGATGTCTGACTGTGAAAGGAGCTATCCTACATAAGATTATCATCTCCATGCAATGTTTTCTTTAATAATAGCCCTTTGCTTTGTTGCCTTAGTGATACATTACTTTAGAGGCCAAAGAGCATTGTGTTTGCCTGCTTGTGGTTAGTGGCCAGGCAGCCACTGTGCCACCATGCAATTATTGCCCTTAACTGGCATGTTTGGTGTTGTTCCTTTCCCTGGAGTATGCAACTCTTGTGAAACAAGACCACAGTGACAACAAACTCAAATTGTTCCTCATCTACTCACTTGCTTTGATTCCTAAAGTTAAACAGCTGTTGCATGCAGCTCAGTGTACCGATAAATCTGTTCCCTCATCACTCAATAACTAATAAATTAGCTTAAAGGGCCTGGAGGTAGTTCTACAGTAAGTGTTACATTTGCATTTGTTGGCTGTTCACTCAAACTCTCAGCGTGAAGTCCAAAGAGAATTATCTATGTAAGCAATGGTGTCCCTTTTTAGAAAGAGCAAAAACACTGGGGATGTCCATTACAACAATTTGGAACATAGCTTAAAATCTAAGGAATTACCTGGCAGGCTTAGAAACATAAAAAATAAAAAACCTGGAAGACCATGGAAGACAACTAAAGTGGATGACTGCAGAATATCCATGGTGAAGAAGAACCCTTTCACAACATCTAAACAAGTCAAGAACATGGTGGAGGCAGCGTAGTGCATGGGCATTCATGACTGCCAATGGAAGACTTGGGTCACTGGTGTTTATTGATGAAATGTTACAAAACTGATAGACTGCTGTTTCATATTGCAGATGGATCATGACCAAAAACATACAGTGAAAGCTACCCAAGGCAAAATATCTTGAGGGAGGAAACTCAGCGTTTGATTATTTTTTCAATGGTTCAAAAAGTGTTATAAAGGCATAAAAAAAGGTGTGTTTTCACCTGCATTTTCAACATAACTCATTATGTTTGTAATTACAGCATGCGAGTTTGTCCATTATTTATGAGTCTCCCAAAATGTGTGAAAGAAAATGGATATATTTTTCTTAATGGTTAATGGCACATTTTGTTAAACCTCCTTGAATTAAAGATGAAAGTACTCACTGATCATATTATTTGGTTCACCTGTACACCTGGACTTATGCAATTATTCAGTTAGCATTTGCATGTAAAAAAAAAAAAAAACACACACACAACAAGAACTTCAGTTCATGCTTACAGTACATGAAATGTCAGGATTTGTCAAAAGAAAGTGACAAATAATTGTTTGAGCTGAGTTTAAAAATGTGGTGAGCAGAAAAACCTCTCAAAAATGCACAAAACTTGACATCTTAAGGTAAATAGGGTATGAAACACCTAATTGGGCTCCATTCCTGGCAGCTATTTTTTTTAACAGCAGTAATTACATTTATTATTATTATTATTATTATTATTATGCAAAATAAATAATAAGCAGTTATGTTTTCAGAAGATTTTTTGTCCAGAATAAGCAGACACACACATGCGCGCACACACACACACAACAATTATTATTCATAAACTAACTGATCCTGGTTTTCTCCCTCGGCTTTGTTGATCTGGATATAAACTGTTTCATCTACTAAAACAGAAGTGAAGCTGCATGCACTTCACGCTTCAGGGAAAAAACAAAACAAAAAAAACAATCAGTATAAATGCACATGAAGTCCAAAGGAGAAGAGTATCAATAACAGTAACACCCAGGAATACAAACTCTTGAGAATAAAAAGGAAGTCGAGTTGATGTTAAAATATGCAGATTCACCGATGCAGGCTCACATTGCAGTCTCACATTCCTGCAATCCACTGAGGATTTCTCTGCCTGGTCTTTTTTCCATGCATAAGTCATTTATATTAATATGGAGCAAACATACATACAAACTGAGCAAGTTAGAATTTCAAGGGAGAGCTTATAAAACATGTCTGGCCAGCAGTCTTTAAGAAAGCCACATTAAAATGGCCAAACAGCAGCACTTTTTAAGAAAGAAAGAAAGAGAGAAAAAGAGAGAGAGAGAGAGAGAGAGAGAGAGAGAGAGAGAGAGAGAGAGAAGTTTAAACTGAGAAAGCACAGCGTGTGCAGTGTAGCAGTGGGGCACAGGGAAACGTTTCACTCCAGAGCACAGACGAAACTGACAATTTGGCTTCACATGGGAATTTTCAGAAAAGGTCTCCACCTTGTGGGCATCTGTCTTTATGCGAGTGAGTAAGCTGTTGTCTCGAAGGACATCAGACGTCAGAATCATGGACCGCACGTCATAATGCAATGCTTCTGGGACACTAATGACAAAGTTCCCTCGTTAAACATCTGGCGATGGAAAGAGATGAAAATGGAGACACGAGTGTTGGAGAGTTTAGGTGAAATTAGGAGCTTGATTTTTTTTACCTGAATTTGGGGAAAACAGTGCATTATCGAGGACTATATTCAAGTAATGGCTGCTTATTATGGTCAGTAACTAGTAATTATTCTACTGTATAACTACTGAAGTGGAATCATATAGCGTAGGTTCTTATCACCGGCATAAAACAAGTGTTCTCATAAAGGATATATATGAACATTTGATTATGCATGTGTAAATCTAAAAGAACAAATAGGGTAAATAGAGGAGTTTTGCTTGCTGTTAGCTAGAGTTTCCCAAATAAAAATAGAACACAAAAGAAACAGCGTTGTTATTTGTGCCTTGTTTGCTTCATCTATGTAATTTATCCTCCATAGGAATTGTAAAAATTGAATAATCACAAACATATCCTGTCCTCCTGGACTTGGTTTCACAAAAAGAAAAAGAAAGTGAATAAATAAATAAATAAATAAATGCAACCAAGCATGGACACTTATGAGTTGGATGATTTGATTGATTGATTGATTGATTATCTAACTGACTTGCTGGTTAATTTGCACCAGCCTAGCCCTAATACTGATGGTTACATCATCCTGAGTTGAAAGAAAGGGATTTTAAATTCTTATTTTAAGAAGTTCATATGATCATTTACTTTTAATAATGACAACATATTTAAATCTCTAAAAGTTTCCTAATCTCAAAATAACAGCCATCTTCCGGGTGTTGTAGCTTCTCAGTTTAAGAAATAAAATAATAATAATAAAAATAAAAAAAAAATACTGCCAACTTAGGAATAATAAATAAGCATTTAATCTGTGTCCATATCTAGCTTTTCAGTGTTTTACTGTAGCTTTCAGATAAGGAAAACCACTCTTAACTCCAGTTTAAATTTAACAAAATTATAGACTGAAGGTACACCAGTGGTTCTGTAGAGGGCAGCACAGAGCAAATCAGTGTACAGCAGATACAAACCAGCCTTTAATTATATACTGGACATTTACTCACTCACTCACCCACTCATGCAATTTATCTAATCAGCCAGCCAGTTACATACAATCATACAGATGCAGACCAATATTGTAGCCTCCACGTCAACCATCAAAATAGAGGTAAAATATAATCTCATGATTTTGATTGTGGAATATTTTTTTTGTGGTTTGGATGGAGAATCACTGTAATTGGAGATCTCTTTTTTTCAGACGTGTCAGTCTCTGAAGCTTACTAAAAATGGTGCAATAAACAAAAAGATCTAGTGAGTTGCAGTTCCCTTTCAAAAGCTACACTCGATGCTGCGTGAAAACGCTATGGGAACATCTCTTTGTTCTCCGGTTGTGAAGCCTGTGTATGTCAAAACCGCCGAATAGTTCGGCTTATAACCTCTGCACCTGCAGGTTATAAATAGGAATGAACCAGAAACATCCTCAGATCTTTTTGTCTTCAGGACCGCTTTGTGTTTGTGTGTGTGTGAAAGCAAAAAAAAAAAAAGAAATAACAGCATTAACTCACCGATATGGCAAAGTTGGTTAAGAGATGCGTGCCTCCGTGTGATAGATCTCTTCATCTATCAAAGGGCTTCATACCCTTTCTATGTGGTTCAGACCCCGGTTTCTGACTTTAGGTCCGTCTTGTCGTCGCAAGATGCTAACGACAGACGCTTCCCTCATGGGCTGGGGTGCGGTCTTGGATGGCCGTCCAGCACAAGGGAGCTGGAGAGGTCATCTTCTCGCATGGCACACCAATTGCCTCGAAATGATAGCTCTGTTTCTGGCCCTGAAACACTTCCTCCAGCAGTTGAGAGGCTACCATGTCCTAGTGCGGGTGGACAACACTGCGGTAGTCTCGTACATAAATTGCCAGGGTGGAATGCGCTCGTGCCGCTTGAACAAGCTAGCACACCAGGTTCTGCTTTGGGCACAGGACAAGTTCCTGTCCCTCAGCGTGATTTACATTCCAGGGCATATGAATGTAGGAGCGGACTTGCTATCCAGACAAGCTGTAACATATGGGGAATGGAAACTCCACCCCAAAGTAGTCAGTCAAATCTGGGAAAGATTTTATGTAGCAGAGATGGACCTCTTTGCCTTGCAAGAGGCAGCACAATGCCCCCTTTACTACTCTCTGACTCCTCCAGCTCCCCTGGGTCTGGACGCAATGGCCCACACGTGGCCCAGATTACACCTTTATGCATTTCTACCCATAGTTCTGCTCCCAACAGTCCTGGCGAGGGTCTGTCAACAGGGTTTGCGCCTCTTATTGATAGCGTCCCATTGGCCGACCAGAGTGTGGTTCTCGGATCTAATATCTCTCCTCGACGGCTCACCCTGGGTGATTCCAGTGAGGAGGGATTTTCTGTTTCAGGCGCAGGGGACAATATTTCATCTGCGGCCCGAGCTCTGGAACCTTCACGTTTGGCCCCTGAAGCGGACCAACTAAGAGATGCTGGTCTTCCAGCCAGCGTAATTGAAACCATTTTAAGTGCCAGGGCTCCCTCCACTAGCAGAACTTATGCCCTCAAATGGAGTGTGTTTGAAAATTGGTGCATGGCAAGACACATAGACCCAGTTCACTGCTAGATTGTTTCAGTGCTGGAGTTTCTGCAAGAAAAGTTGTCCTCGGGCTTATGCCCGAGTACTCTCAGAACGTACGTAGCTGCTATTTCAGCTTGTCATGCTCTGACCAATGGGGTTTCTGTGGGGAAGCACCATTTAGTTGCCCGTTTTATTTGTGGAGCTAAACAGTTGAGGCCGCCCACTAGAGCGACGGTCCCTTCATGGGACTTAGCTATCGTACTCGAAGGCCTGGCTGACACCCCTTTCGAACCACTAGAGTCAGCGCCTGTCAGGCTTCTGTCTCTTAAGATGGTTTTTCTTATGGCTATTACTTTACTTGAAGAGGATTGGGGATCTGCAGGCTCTGTCAGTCTCCCCATCCTGCCTAGACTTTGCCTCTGGGCTAGTCAAAGCTATTCTGTATCCTCACTCGAACTATCTTCCCAAGGTTCCATTCTTGACCATGCACCCAGTAGTTCTCTAAGCCTTCTGTCCTCCGCCTTTCACAGCTTCGGAGCAGGAAAGACTTCACTTACTGTGTCCAGTACATGCTCTTCAGATTTACGTCCACCGCACTAGCCAGTGGCGTAAATCAGAGCAGCTCTTTATTTGCCATGGGGGTCACAACCGAGGGGTGGCTGCCACTAGACAGACTCTGTCACACTGGGTGAGAGATGCTATTGCCCTAGCCTATAAGGCGCGTGGTCACACTTCGCCTCTGGGAACCAGGGGTATTGCCTCATCAATTGCTCTGGCAAGAGGCGTCCCCCTGCAGCAGGTGTGTGATGCGGCAGGCTGGTCCTCTCCACACACGTTTGTTAGATTTTATAGTCTGGATGTCAACGCTACTCCGGGCTCGCTGATCCTTGAGTCAGCATCCCAGAGCTAGGTCTGAGACCTCCTTGGCTATTGTGCGCACATGCTACACAACATGGGGGTCCAGACACTTGCAGTGCGGCGGCGTTGGTATTCTTGTTCCCATAGCATTTTCACGCAGCATCGAGTGTAGCTTTTGAAAGGGAACGTCTCGGGTTACTTAGCTGTAACCCTGTTTCCTGATAAAGCGGGAACGAGATGCGTTTCAATGGTGCACTGCTGGCGTGCCTGGACATCCTTTAGACAAAATTGACCTGAGGATGTTTCCGGTTTACTCCTATTTATAACCTGCAGGTGCACCTTATTCGGTGACGTCACCTGGCAGAGGTTATAAGCCGAAGTATTTGGCAGTTTTGACATACACAGGCTTCACAACCGGAGAACAAAGAGCAGCATCTCGTTCCCGTTTTATCAGGGAACAGGGTTAAGGCTAAGTAACCCGAGATGTTCTGTGGATGGAAATGCCTTGTTGATGAGGTTGGTCAATGGACAATGGCAAGACTGGCAGAAAGACTACAATAACTCAAATAAACAATCTGTAAAATGGTGCTATGCTCAAAGCATCTTAGATACCATGTTACTGTACATTTCATGTCTATCACCCTAGAACAGAAACCTAAAGCTACTACGGGCACAGGCTCAAGTGTGGCCATGTGAAAAAGAAAATAGAAACAGTTTGCCTGGTCTGATTAATCTTAATGTGTACAAAGGCACGCAATAGTAGCATGAATCCATGGAGCCAACCTGCCTTGTGTCAACAGTACAGGCTGGTGGAGGTTATGTGGAGGTTATGTAATGTGTGGAGAATAATTTCTTGGCACATTTTAGTCTATTAATACCATTTAATAATTGACTGAAATCCATAGTTAATTGGCATATTGTTTCTGACCATGTACTGTACAGACCTTCATGGACACATTTTATCCATCTTATCCACATCTAAGGGCTACGTCTAGCGTGATCATACAGTGCGTCACAAAACAAAACTCAAAGTGTTCAGGTGTTTTACACAGTGCAGTGGCCTTTACAGTCACCAGATCTAAATTCAATAGAACAAGTTTGGAATGTGGTGGAACAAGAGATTAACAGCATGAAAGCACACCTGAATAATCTGTAGGAAGTGAGTAATGCAATCATATCAACATAGACCAAAAATGTTGTATACAATAATTATCCTCAAAGGGATCTTTCCAACAAATTTGTACTGCAAAAATTTGAGGAGGCAAAACCTAGTATTACTATAGCGTTTCTATTAAAGTGTCCAGTGAGTGTATTGTTTGTATTAGTTTTTCAATATTATTTATATTGTGTTATGTATTCTAATAATAAATCAAATAATGAACTGATATTTTTATTTCCTATCCAAAAGTTTGGCTCAGTTAAATTAACAAACAACAAAATAAAATATTTATGGTTGTTAAAGTTGTAATTTGTTAACATTACACATAATCTTACTTATTATTTGCTGCTGTAGGTTAATAATTGGGTATTGATCTACCCAATAATAATAATAATAATAATAATAATAATAATAATAATAATAATAGCATTAGTTAAGGGAATATCAATGTGCAGTGTTTCAAAAATAAATTAAAAGAGTCAAGTTTGATCTGTTATGTGTATCAAGTCAAAAATTTTAGTCTGGTCTTAAATTTTATGGCACAAATACTACATATTTATGCCACACTGGAGTATGGTCCAGGAGGTCACAGGTTCAAACCCCACCACGAACAAATTGCCCCTGTTGGGCCCTGAACCCTCACACACATAATCAGAACACAAAAATGTAAGTCGCATTGGATAAGTGCATCTGCCAAATATGTAAATGTAATAAACCTGTATATAAAAAAAGTGTAAAACAGAATATTTATACTACAAGTTAACCAATACATCACTATGCATACTGTATTGATACATTTTAAGCATGATACACAAAATTATAATTGTGTATTTAGTAAACTGCCAAGTGAGTAATACATTTTAAAACTGAATGCAAGGTTTAGGTCAGATGAAAAAAGAAAAAGAAAAAACTAATATAAAAATGATGCAATAAAAATCAAATTTTAGCTGAAATGACATCTTATGTTTTGTTAATAATGATACGCATTATTTAGACAATGTGTTGTAAAGTGCAATGCATTTCAATGGCAAAAGCAAGCAGCAGTTCCAATGTGTAGCTTTTCTAATCAAACCCATATATGCAAATTATTTAGCTGATCACAGCCTACTGGACCACAAACTAATTATACGGATGGAGATTTTTTATTTTCTCAACTGTTTCAACAACTTGTCAATTTATTTTCATTGTAGTTGCCTTCTCTATTTAGTTAGCAAGCTACTTATGTGGAGTATTATTATTATTATTATTATTATTATTATACTGCAGTCGCTCAGTAGCTCAGGACTAAAATTTCCTAAAATAGTCTACAGACAATGACCATTGCTAAAAGCTCTATATAAATAAAATACAATTTAATTTAACTGAATTATACTACAGAAGATGATCAGATAGTTCTGACTTTATTCTCATAGTTTTAACTTTCATTTTAGAAGGTTTTATCTGACATAACTCTGAAAAAATAAATCTGAACTGAAATAAATGATTAATGGTGGCCCTATTTCTCTTCTGTACATTTAAATCAACAGATCAAAGATTTTTTGCAAAATGAAAAGACAAATATATTATGTTTTGTTATGTTGGTCAAACTGGGTAGTTGTATACAGAAAAAAATTCCCATTTGGAGAAGAAGGGGGCTTTATTAATTAAACTAAACTCAAACATGAAGACAAATCTATATATAGGCCCACTGACTGATTACAAGATTGTAGACACCTGTGATGCTAATTAGTGGACACACCTTGAATTAACATGTCCCTTTGGGCACATTATTTTCAGTATTTTCTAGGGGTACCATAATTTTTGTCCAGGCCTGTTCCATAAGTTTATTTTTGTAAATAATTCTGTTGAAGCATGGTTGAAAAGCAATGTCTGACTTTCATTGGTTAACATTCATAGAATTTTTTTTAACTATTACTTTTCTCAGATTAAAGTTATTTATGTGACCATTGTGAGTTTTTCTTTCATTGACCATAGGGTACCAACAATTTTGTCCATGTGTGTATGTGAATTGTAGCCTTAGTTTTATGTAGCACCCAGTGTGTTCCCTTTCAAAAGCTACACTTGATGCTGCATGAAAACGCTATGAGAACATCTCTTTGTTCTCCGGTTGTGAAGCCTGTGTATGTCAAAACCGCTGAATACTTTGGCTTATAACCTCAGTCAGCTGACGTCACCGAATAAGGTGCACCTGCAGGTTATAAATAGGAGGCAACCAGTAACATCCTCCCATCTTTTTGTCTTCAGGACCGCTTTGTGTTTGCGTGTGTGTGTGCAAGCGATAAACGAAAGCAAAAGAAAAAATAACAGCATTAACTCACTGAAATGGCGGAGTTGGTTAAGAGATGCATGCCTCCGTGTGCTATATCTCTTTCGGAGGGCGATCTTCACGAATTGTGTTTTCAGTGCTTGGGCTTAGAACGTCTCGGGTTACTTGACTGTAACCCTGTTCCCTGATAAAGCGGGAACGAGATGCTGCGTGAAAACGCTATGGGAACATCTCTTTGTTGCCCGGTTGTGAAGCCTGTGCATGTCAGACCCGCCGAATATCTTCGGCATATAACCTGTGCCAGGCATGACGTCACCGAATAAGGTGCACCTGCAGGTTATAAATAGGAGTGAACCGGAAACATCCTCAGGTCAATTTTGTGTGAAGGATGTCCAGGCACGCCAGCAGTGCGGCATCGGAACGCAGCATCTTGTTCCCGCTTTATCAGGGAACAGGGTTACAGTCAAGTAACCCGAGACGTTCCCTTTCAAAAGCTACACTCAATGCTGCGTGAAAACGCTATGGGAACGAGAATACCAACGCCGGGGCACTGCAAGTGTCTGGACCCCCAGGTTGTGTAGCGTGTGCGCACAAGCCGAGGAGGTCTCAGACCTAGCACTGGGATGCTGACTGAAGGATCCGTGAACCCAGAGTAGCACTGACATCCAGATTATAAAATCTAACAAACGTGTGTGGAGAGGACCAGCCCGCCGCATCACGCACCTGCTGCAGGGGGACGCCTCTTGCCAAGGCAATCGATGAGGCAATCCCCCTGGTTGAGTGAGCCCTGATTCCCAGAGGCGAAGTGTGACCACGCGCCTCATAGGCTAGGGCAATGGCATCTCTCACCCAGTGTGACAGAGTCTGTCTAGTGGCAGCCGCCCCCCGGTTGCGACCCCCATGGCAAATAAAGAGCTGCTCTGACTTACGCCACTGGCTAGTGCGGTGGACGTAGATCCGAAGAGCACGTACTGGACACAGTAAGTGAAGTCTTTCCTGCTCCGGAGCTGCGAAAGGCGGAGGACAGAAGGCTTCGAGAACAACTGGGTGCATGGTCGAGAATGGAACCTTGGGAAGATAGTTCGGGTGAGGATGCAGAATAGCTTTGACTAGCCCAGGGGCAAAGTCTAGGCAGGATGGGGAGACTGACAGAGCCTGCAGATCCCCAATCCTCTTCAAAGAAGTAATAGCCATAAGAAAAACCATCTTAAGAGACAGAAGCTTGACTCTAGTGGTTCGAACGGGGTGTCGGCCAGGCCTTCAAGTACGATAGTTAAGTCCCATGAAGGGACCATAGCTCTAGTGGGCGGCTTCAACCGTTTAGCTCCACGAATAAAACGGGCAACTAAATGGTGCTTGCCCACAGAAACCAAGTTGTTCAGAGCGTGACAGGCCGAAATAGCGGCTACGTACGTTCTGAGCGTACTAGGGCATAAGCCCGAGGACAACTTTTCTTGCAGAAACTCCAGCACTGAAACAATCTGGCAGTGAACTGGGTCTATGTGTCTTGCCTTGCACCAATTTTCAAACACACTCCATTTGAGGGCATAAGTTCTTCTAGTGGAGGGAGCCCTGGCACTTAAATGGTTTCAATTACGCTGGCTGAAAGCCCAGCCTGTCTCAGTTGGTACCGTTCAGGGGCCAAACGTGAAGGTTCCAGAGCTCGGGCCGGGGATGAAGTATTGTCCCCTGCGCCTGAGACAGAAGATCCCTCCTCACTGGAATCACCCAGGGTGAGCCATCGAGGAGAGATATTAGATCCGAGAACCACACTCTGGTCGGCCAATGGGGCGCTATCAATAAGAGGGGCAACCCTTGTTGACGGACCCTCGCCAGGACTCCCGGGAGCAGAAACTATAGGTGGAAACGCATAAAGGCGTAACCTGGGCCACGTGTGGGCCATTGCGTCCAGACCCAGGGGAGCTGGAGGAGTCAGAGAGTAGTAAAGGGGGCATTGTGCTGCCTCTTATGAGACAAAGAGGTCCACCTCTGCTACGTAAAATCTTTCCCAGATTGACTGACTACTTCGGGGTGGATTTTCCATTCCCCATGTTTTACAGCTTGTCTGGATAGCAAGTCTGCTCCTACATTCATATGCCCTGGAATGTAAATCGCCCTGAGGGACAGGAACTTGTCCTGTCCCCAAAGCAGAACCTGGTGCGCTAGCTTGTTCAAGTGGCGCGAGCACAGTCCACCCTGGCGATTTATGTACGAGACTACCGCAGTGCTGTCCACCCGCACTAGGACATGGTAGCCTCTCAACTGCTGGAGGAAGTGTTTCAGGGCCAGAAACAGAGCCATCATGTCGAGGCAATTGATGTGCCACGCGAGAAGATGACCTCTCCAGCTCCCTTGTGCTGGACGGCCATCCAAGACCGCACCCCAGCCCGTGAGGGAAACGTCTGTCGTTAGCATCTGGCGACGACAAGACGGACCTAGAGTGGGACCCAAAGTCAGAAACCGGGGTCTGAACCACATAGAACGGGTACGAAGCCCCCGGCGCGTAACCCTTATTAGCCTCTGGGGGTTGGCCCTTGAATGAAACCCCCTGGCTCTTAGCCACAGCTGAAACGCTCTCATGTGCAGAAGGCCCAAAGGTATCACCGTGGACGCAGCTGCCATGAGGCCTAAGATTTCTGAAAGTGATGAACGGTGACCTTCTGGCCTAGCTTGATTTCCTTCAGGGTGTTGAGAATGGATTCGACACGAGCAGGAGACAACTGTGCCCGCATTGTGACCGAATCTGATGTGACACCTTAATATGTTGTCCTCTGAACAGGAAGGAGAACGCTTTTTGTGGCGTTGAGTCTCAATCCTAAGAATGAAGATGGGCTAGGACGACATCCCGATGTCGAAGCGCTAGCTCCTGAGACTGGGCCAGAATCAGCCAGTCGTTTATGTAATTCCAAAATACGGATGCCCTGGAGTCCTAAAGGAGCCAGAGTTGCATCCATGCATTTTGTATATGTGCGGGGTGACAGAGCTAGGCCAAATGGAAGGACCCAATACTGGTAAGCTTCGCCCCCAAAAGCGAACCTCAGGAACTTCCTGTGCTGTGGCAATATTTCTATATGGAAATATGCGTCCTTGAGATCGATTGTCACAAACCAATCCTCTAGTTGGATTTGAGAAACAATCATTTTGACAGTCAACATTTTGAATCTGGATTTCTGAGATAGCGGTTCAAGCCACGAAGATCCAAGATCGGACGCAACCCTCCCCCTCTCTTGGGCACCAAAAAGTACAGAGTGTAGTAGCCCGATCCTCTGTCTGGGAGGGGAACATGTTCTATGGCCCCTTTGCCCAGCAGAGTCTGTAACTGCTGGGCCAGCAGATGTGCTCGATCCGGTTTCACGGAAGTGGAGACCACGCCGTTGAAACGCGGAGGACGATGTGCAAACTGAATCCTGTAGCCTGTGCCTACAGTCCTTTATACCCAAGGAGATACACCTGGCAGTAGTCTCCACGCTGCCAGCTTCTCCGAAAGGGGCACGAGCTTTGACACTTCGGCTAGATGGGGGAGGGGGGGGGGGTGTTAGGTGTTGGGAGATGAAGTGTGGCAGGAGATGCCTGAACACCCAACTTTTTCCTTTGGAGACCGGCGCTCCCCGAACACCAGTGGTGGCGGGGATTGAACACCGGCCTCCCGGGAGTGCCAGGGAGGAGGCCCTGTTTTGTGATGAAAATCCAGGCGCCCCTCCCCAGGGGGAGACACCCCCACAACCCCAGGCGCACAAACTCAGGGCTTCTTCTTTGAAAAGAGGAAGCTCCTCAGATCCGGTCTTTTCGAAGCAGATTTTTGAGAAGAGCGGCGAGCCCCACCCCAGTCTTTACGGGGGTGTGCGCGACTGGTCACGCTCTCCTTCTGCACCTCACGCCTGATAGAGGCCAGACCTGGCCGGGGCCGGGTGGCCGACGGTCCCGGTTCTTGAGCACGGCGGGGAAGGAACCTCCCAAAGGCCTGTTCATATAGCTTTGCCTCCCGAAACCTAGTGGCAGCGGAATTAACAGCGTCGCCAAAAAGGCCGGAAGGCAAGATGGGGGCATCGAGGAGGGCAACACGATCCTTATCCTTGATGCCCGTGAGGTTCAGCCACAGATGCCTCTTCGTGGACACCATGGCAGCCATGGAACGGCCCACAGCACGGGCCGTCCGCTTGGTTGCACGGAGAGACAGGTCTGTGGCTCGGCGCAGCTCTGCAAACGCCCTGTCATCAATAGCCCCGCCGCTGCTCAGGTCCTTCAGCAGGTCCTGCTGCCTGAAAAGCTTTACCCACCAAAGCAGATGTCAATCTGCACGGCTTGGAGGGGAGAATAGGCTTTTTCAGGGAGGATGATGTCCCAGGAGAGAGATAGCCCGCAAGCGTCTCTTCTATCTGGGCATCATCATATAACCGCGTGCTTTCGCACCAATGATATTCGAATAAGTCGAAGTCGATGGTACAAAAACACGCGATGAATACGGCTTGCTCCATGAAAGAGTTAATTCCTCATGGATGTCACCAAAGAAGGGGAGAGAGAGACGTTAAGGCTCCTCCCCCCGGCCACCCGACAGACACCTGTCGTTCAATCTCGAACGCTTGGGGGAATCTCGCTGCTGCGGCCAGTCGATATGCAATCGCTCGACCGCACGCGTTATAACAATAATTCCTCAAAAGCTCTGTCAGCACTGGAGGAGCGTTGTGAGGAGGCTACTTCCATGGAAGCGAGAGAGGAAGATTCTTCCGCTCCTTCACAAGAAGCGCCGGAGCGCGCTTGCGAAGCGGAAGCTAAAACTTCCTGATCCGGAGAGAGCGCGAGAGAATGGGGAAATTCCGTCTCGTGCGCGTCTGCCAGATCAGCACGCGAGCCCCAGGAATGCGCCGCGGCTCACGGTTTCTCTTTAAAGAAAGCGAGCCGCGCGCGAAGCACCTTAATAGGGAGAAGATCACAGTACTCACAGTCTCCCTGAAGCCCGAGGCGAGCGTGTTCTTCCCCAAGCACTCGAGACAAAACTCGTGAAGATCGCCCTCCAAAAGAGATCTATCGCACGGAGGCACGCATCTCTTAAGCAACTCCGCCATATCGGTGAGTTAATGCTGTTATTTTTATTTCGCTTTCGTTACGGCTTGTACATGCACACGCAAACACAAAGCGGTCCTGAAGACAAAAAGATCTGAGGATGTTTTCGGTTCACTCCTATTTATAACCTGCAGGTGCACCTTATTCGGTGACGTCATGCCTGGCACAGGTTATAAGCCGAAGGTATTCGGCGGGTCTGACATGCACAGGCTTCACAACCGGGCAACAAAGAGATGTTCCCATAGCGTTTTCACGCAGCATTGAGTGTAGCTTTTGAAAGGTAACAATACAAATGAGTATTGCAATCTTCTCCCTATTAAGGTGCTTCGCGCACAGCTCGCTTTCTTTAAAGAGAAACCGTGAGCCGCGGTGCCTTCCGGACTCTTTGGCGACGCTGTTAATTCCGTCGCCACTAGGTTTCGGGAGGCGAAGTTATATGAACAGGCCTTTGGGAGGTTTGTTCCCCACCGTGCTCAAGAGTCGGGACCGTCGGCCACCCGTTCCCGGCCAGGTCTGGCCCCTATTAGGCGTGAGGTGCAGAAGGAGAGCGTGACCAGCCTCGCACCCCCTCGTAAAGACTGGGGTGGGGCTCACCGCTCTTCTCAATCTGCTTCAAAAAGACCGGACCTGAGGAGCTTCCTCTTTTCAAAGAAGAAGTCCTGAGGCTCGTGCACCTGGGGCCATGGGGGTGTCTCCCCCCGGGGAGGGGCGCCTGGATTTTCTTCACAAAATAGGGCCTCCTCCCTGGCACTCCCAGGAGGCCGGTGTTCAATCCCCGCCTCCACTGGTGTTTAGGAGAGCATCGATCTCCAACGAAATGTTGGGTGTTCGGTCATCTCCTGCCACACTTCAGGATACCGAACACCTAACACCCCCCCATCCAGCCGAAGTGGAAAAACTCATGCCCCTGTTGGAGAAGCTGGCAGCGTGGAAACTACTGCTAGGTGTATCTCCTTGGGTACAAAGGACTGTAGCCACAGGGTACAGGATTCAGTTTGCACATCGTCCTCCGCATTTCAATTGCATGGTCTCCACTTCCGTGAAATCGGACCGAGACTCTGCTGGGCAAAAGGGCCATAGAACATGTTCCCCTCCCAGACAGAGAGTCGGGCTACTACAGTCTGTACTTTTTCGTGCCCAAGAGAGATGGGTGGTTTAACCGCTATCTCAGGAAATTCAAAATGTTGACTGTCAAAATGATTGTTTCTCAAATCCAACCAGAGAATTGGTTTGTCACAATCGACCTTAAGGATGCATATTTGCATATAGAAATATTGCTACCTCACAGGAAGTTCCTGAGGTTCGCTTTCGGGGGCGAAGCTTACCAGTATCAGGTCCTTCCATTTGGCCTAGCTCTGTCACCCTGCACATATACAAAATCCATGGATTCGACTCCAGGGCATCCGTATTTTGAATTACACAGACGACTGGCTGATTCTGGCTCAGTCTCAGGAGCTAGCGCTTCGACATCGAAATGTCGTCCTAGCTCATCTCCATTCTTTAGGATTGAGACTCAACGCCACGACGAGCGTTCTCTTTCCTGTTCAGAACATATTTAGGTGTCACATGGGATTCGGTCACAATGCGGGCACAGCTGTCTCTTGCTCGTGTCGAATCCATTCTCAACACGCTGAAGGAAATCAAGCTATGCCAGAAGGTGACTGTTCATCACTTTCAGAGATCTCTAGGCCTCATGGCAGCTGCGTCCACGGTGATACCTTTGGGCCTTCTGCACATGAGAGCGTTTCAGCTGTGGCTAAGAGCCACGGGATTTCATTCAAGGGCCAATCTCCAAAAGCTAATAAGGGTTACGCGCTGGGGGCTTCATACCCTTTCTATGTGGTTCAGACCCCGGTCTCTGACTTTGGGTCCCACTTTAGGTCCATCTTGTCGTTGCAAAATGCTAACAACAGATGCTTCCCTCACGGGCTGGGGTGCGGTCTTGGATGGCCGTCCAGCACAAGGGATCATCTTCTTGCATGGCACACCAATTGCCTTGAAATGATGGCTCTGTTTCTGGCTCTGAATCACTTGCTCCAGCAGTTGAGAGGCTACCATGTCATACTGCGGTAGTCTCGTACATAAATCACCAGGGTGGACTGTGCTCGCGCCGCTTGAACAAGCTAGTGCACCAGGTTCTGCTTTGGGCACAGGACAAGTTCCTGTCCCTCAGGGTGATTTACATTCCAGGGCATATGTAGGAGCGGCCTTGATATCCTGTGACACATGGGGAATGGAAACTCCACCCCAAAGTCGTCAGTCAAATCTGGGAAAGATTTTATATAGCAGAGGTGGACCTCTTTGCCTCGCAAGAGGCCTGAAAGGGACCAACTAAGAGGCCTGAAGGGGACCAACTAAGAGATGCTGGTCTTCCAGTCAGCGTAAATGAAACCATTTTAAGTGCCAGGACTCCCTCCACTAGAAGAAATTATGCCCTCAAACGGAGTGTATTTGAAAACTGGTGCATGACAAGACATGTAGACCCAGTTCACTGCCAGATTGTTTCAGTGCTGGAGTTTCTGCAAGAAATGCCCTAGTACTCTCAGAACATACGTAGCCTCTATTTCGGCTTGTCATGCTCTGACCGATGGGGTTTCTGTGGGGAAGCATTATTTTGTTGCCCGTTTCATTCGTGGAGCTAAATGGTTGAGACTGACCACTAGAGTGACGGTCCCTTCGTGGGAGTTGGGTATCGTACTCGAAGGCCTGGCTGAGACCCCTTTCAAACCACGCCTGTCAGGCTTCTGTCTCTTAAGACGGTTTTTCTTATGGCTATTACTTCTTTGAAGAGCATTGGGGATCTCCAGGCTCTGTCAGTCTTCCCATCCTGCCTAGACTTTGCTCCTATTCTGAATCCTCACCATAACTATCTTCCGAAGGTTCCATTCTGGACCATGCACCCAGTCATTCTCGAAGCCTTCTGTCCTCCGCCTTTCACAGCTCCGGAGCAGGAAAGACTTCACTTACTGTGTCCAGTACGTGCTCTTCAGATTTACCACCACCGCACTAGCCAGTGGCGTAAATCAGAGCAGCTCTTTATTTGCCATGGGGGTCGCAACCGGGGGGCGCCCGCCACTAGACAGACGCTGTCACACTGGGTGAGAGATGCTATTGCTCTAGCCTATGAGGCGCGTGGTCACACTTCGCCTCTGGAAATCAGGGCTCATTCAACCAGGGGGATTGCCTCATCAATTGCTCTGGCAAGAGGCGTCCCCCTGCAGCAGGTGTGTGATGCAGCAGGCTGGTCCTCTCCACACACGTTTGTTAGATTTTTTAGTCTGGATGTCAATGCTACTCCGGGCTCGCGGATCCTTGAGTCAGCATCCCAGAGCTAGGTCTGAGACCTCTTTGGCTATTGTGCGCACATGCTACACAACATGGGGGTCCAGACACTTACAGTGCGGCAGCGTTGGTATTCTTGTTCCCATAGTGTTTTCACGCAGCATCGAGTGTAGCTTTTGAAAGGGAACGTCTCGGGTTACTTAGCTGTAACCCTGTTCCCTGATAAAGCAGGAACGAGATGCTGCGTTTCAATGCCGCACTGCTGGCGTGCTTGGACGTTCTTTAGACGAAATTGACCTGAGGATGTTTCCGGTTCACTCTTATTTATAACCTGCAGGTGCACCTTATTCGGTGATGTCACCTGACTGAGGTTATAAGCCGAAGTATTCGGCAATTTTGACGTACACAGGCTTTACAACTGGAGAACAAAGAGATGTTCCCATAGCATTTTCACGCAGCATCTTGTTCCCGCTTTATCAGGGAACAGGGTTACTGCTACACACGTGGACAAAATTGTTGGTACCCTTCGGTCAATTAAAGAAAAACTCACAATGGTCACATAAATAACTTTAATCTGACAAAAGTAATAATTAAAAAAAAATCTATGAATGTTAACCAATGAAAGTCAGACATTGCTTTTCAACCATGCTTCAACAGAATTATAAAAATAAATAAACTCATGGAGCAGGCCTGGACAAAAATGATGGTACCCCTAGAAAATACTGAAAATAATGTGACCAAAGGGACATGTTCATTCAAGGTGTGTCCATGAATTAGCATCATAGGTGACTACAATCTTGTAATCAGTCAGTGGGCCTATATATAGGGCTCCAGGTAGTCACTATGTTGTTTGGTGACATGGTATGTACTACACTCAACATGGACCAGAGGAAGCGAAGGAAAGAGTTGTCTCAGGAGATTCGAAAGAAAATTATAGACAAGCATGTTAAAGGTAAAGGCTATAAGACCATTTCCAAGCAGCTAGATGTTCCTGTGACTACAGTTGCACATATTATTCAGAAATTTAAGATCCATGGGACTGTAGCCAACCTCCCTGGACGTGGCTGCAGGAGGAAAATTGATGACAAATCAAAGAGACGGATAATCCGAATGGTAACAAAAGAGGCTTCTAAAGAGATCCAAGGTGAACTTCATGCTCAAGGAACATCAGTGTCAGATCGCACCATCCATCGTTGTTTGAGCCAAAGTGGACTACATGGGAGATGACCAAGGAGGACACCATTGTTGAAAACAAATCATAAAAAAGCCAGACTGGAATATGCCAAACTACATGTTGACAAGCCACAAAGCTTCTGGGAGAATGTCCTATGGACAGATGAGACAAAAATTGACCTTTTTCCAAGGCACATCAGCTCTATGTTCACAGACGAAAAAATGAAGCATATCAAGAAAAGAACACTGACCCTACTTTGAAACATGGAGGAGGCTCTGTTATGTTCTGGGGCTGCTTTGCTGCATCTGGCACAGGGTGTCTTGAATCTGTGCAGGGTACAATGAAATCTCAAGACTATCAAGGGATTCTAGAGAGAAATGTGCTGGCCAGTGTCAGAAAGCTGGGTCTCAGTTGCAGGTCATGGGTCTTGCAACAGGACAATGACCCAAAACACACAGCTAAAAACACCCAAGAATGGCTAAGAGGAAAACATTGGACTATTCTAAAGTGGCCTTCTATGAGCCCTGACCTCAATCTTATTGAGCATCTTTGGAAGGAGATGAAACATGCTGTCTGGAAAAGGCACTCTTCAAACCGGAAACAACTGGAGCAGCTTGCTCATGAGGAGTGGGCCAAAATACCTGCAGAGAGGTGCAGAAGTCTCATTGACAGTTACAGGAATCGTCTCGGGTTACTTGGCTGTAACCATGTTCCCTGATAAAGCGGGAACGAGATGCTGCGTGAAAATGCTATGAGATGTTCCCATAGCGTTTTCACGCAGCATCTCGTTCCCGCTTTATCAGGGAACAGGGTTATAGCCAAGTAGCCTGAGACGTTCCCTTTCAAAAGCTACACTCAATGCTGCGTGAAAACGCTATGGGAACATCTCTTTGTTGCCCGGTTGTGAAGCCTGTCCATGCCAAAACCGCCGAATACCATCGGCTTATAACCTCTGCCAGGCATGACGTCCCCGAATAAGGTGCACCTGCAGGTTATAAATAGGAGTGAACCGGAAACATCCTCAGGTCAATTTTGTCTGAAGGACGTCCAGGCACGCCAGCAGTGCGGCATCGGGACGCAGCATCTCGTTCCCGCTTTATCAGGGAACACTGTTACAGAATACCAACGCCGCTGCACTGCAAGTGTCTGAAACCCCCAGGTTGTGTAGCGTGTGCGCACAAGCCGAGGAGGTCTCAGACCTAGCTCTGGGATGCTGACTCAAGGATCCACGAGCCCGGAGTAGCATTGACATCCAGACTATAAAATCTAACAAACGTGTGTGGAGAGGACCAGCCCGCCGCATCACACACCTGCTGCAGGGGAACGCCTCTTGCCAAGGCAATCGATGAGGCAATCCCCCTGGTTGAGTGAGCCCTGATTCCCAGAGGCGAAGTGTGACCACGCGCCTCATAGGCTAGGGCAATGGCATCTCTCACCCAGTGTGACAGAGTCTGTCTAGTGGCAGACCCCCATGGCAAATAAAGAACTGCCCTGACTTACGCCACTGGCTAGTGCGGTGGACGTAGATCCGAAGAGCACGTACTGGACACAGTAAGTGAAGTCTTTCCTGCTCCGGAGCTGTGAAGGCGGAGGACAGAAGGCCTCGAGAACATCTGGGTGCATGGTCGAGAATGGAACCTTGGGAAGATAGTTCGGGTGAGGATGCCGAATAGCTTTAGAAGTAATAGCCATAAGAAAAAACATCTTAAGAGATGGAAGCCTGACAGGCGCTGACTCTAGTGGTTCGAAAGGGGTGCCGGCCAGGCCTTCAAGTACGATAGTTAAGTCCCACGAAGGGACCGTCGCTCTAGTGGGCGGCTTCAACCGTTTAGCTCCACGAATAAAACGGGCAACTAAATGGTGCTTGCCCACAGAAACCCCATCATTCAGAGCGTGACGAGCCGAAATAGTGGCTACGTACATTCTGAGCGTACTAGGGCATATGCCCGAGGACAACTTTTCTTGCAGAAACTCCAGCACTGAAACAATCTGCCAGTGAACTGGGTCTACATGTCTTGCCATGCTCCAATTTTCAAAGACACTCCATTTGAGGGCATAAGTTCTTCTAGTGGAGGGAGCCCTGGCACTTAAAACGGTTTCAATTATGCTGGCTGAAAGCCCAGCATGTCTTAGTTGGTCCCGTTCAGGGGCCAAACGTGAAGGTTCTAGAGCTCGGGCCGGGGATATTGTCCCCTGCGCCTGAGACAGACGATCCCTCCTCACTGGAATCACCCAGGGTGAGCCGTCGAGGAGAGATATTAGATCCGAGAACCACACTCTGGTCGGCCAATGGGGCGCTATCAATAAGAGGCGCAAGCCCTGTTGACGGACCCTCGCCAGGACTCCTAGGAGCAGAACTATAGGTGGAAACGCATGAAGGCGTAATCTGGGCCACATGTGGGCCATTGCGTCCAGACCCAGGGGAGCTGGATTTAACGTCCTACTTCGGGGTGGAGTTCCCATTCCCCATGTTTTACAGCTTGTCTGGATAGCAAGTCTGCTCCTACATTCATATGCCTTGGAATGTAAATCGCCCTGAGGGACAGGAATTTGTCCTGTGCCCAAAGCAGAACCTGGTGCACTAGCTTGTTCAAGCGGCGCGAGCACAGTCCACCCTGGCGATTTATGTACGAGACTACCGCAGTGCTGTCCACCCGCACTAGGACATGGTAGCCTCTCAACTACCTGGAGGAAGTGTCAGGGCCAGAAACAGAGCCATCATTTCGAGGCAATTGATGTGCCACGCGAGAAGATGACCTCTCCAGCTCCCTTGTGCTGGACGGCCATCCAAGACCGCACCCCAACCCGTGAGGGAAGCGTCTGTCGTTAGCATCTTGCGACGACAAGTCGGACCTAGAGTGGGACCCAAAGTCAGAAACCGGGGTCTGAACCACATAGAGAGGCTACGAAGCCGCCGGCGCATAACCCTTATTAGCCTCTGGGGGTTGGCCCTTGAATGAAACCCCCTGGCTGAAACGCTCTCATGTGCAGAAGGCCCAAAGGTATCACCGTGGACGCAGCTGCCATGAGGCCTAAACTGAAAGTGATGAACAGTGACCTTCTGGCCTAGCTTGATTTCCTTCAGGGTGTTGAGAATGGATTCGACACGAGCAGGAGACAGCTGTGCCTGCATTGTGACCGAATCCCATGTGACACCCAAATATGTTGTCCTCTGAACAGGAAGGAGAACGCTTTTTGTGGCGTTGAGTCTCAATCCTAAAGAATGAAGATGGGCTAGGACGACATGTCGAAGCGCTAGCTCCTGAGACTGGGCCAGAATCAGCCAGTCATTTATGTAATTCAAAATACGGATGCCCTGGAGTCATAAAGGAGCCAGAGCTGCATCCATGCATTTTGTATATGTGCGGGGTGACAGAGCTAGGCCAAGTGGAAGGACCCAATACTGGTAAGCTTCGCCCCCAAAAGCGAACCTCAGGAACTTCCTGTGCTGTGGCAATATTTCTATATGGAAATATGCGTTTTTGAGATCGATTGTCACAAACCAATCCTCTAGTTGGATTTGAAAAACAATCATTTTGACAGTCAACATTTTGAATCTGGTTTCCTGAGATAGCGGTTCAAGCCGCGAAGATTCAAGATCGGACTCAACCCTCCCCCTCTCTTGGGCACCAAAAAGTACCGACTGTAGTAGCCCGACTCTCTGTCTGGGAGGGGAATATGTTCTATGGTCCCTATGCCCAGCAGAGTCTGTAACTGCTGGGCCAGCAGATGTGCTTGATCCGGTTTCACGGAAGTGGAGACCACGCCGTTGGAACGCGGAGGACGATGTGCAAACTGAATCCTGTAGCCTGTGCCTACCGTCCTTTGTACCCAAGGAGATACACCTGGCAGTAGTTTCCACGCTGCCAGCTTCTCCAAAAGGGGCACGGGCTTTGACACTTCGGCTGGATGGGGGGGGGGGGGTGTTAGGTGTTGGGAGAAGTGTGGCAGGACCTGCCTGAACACCCAACTTCTCATTGGAGACCGGCGCTCCCCAAAACACCAGTGGTGGCGGGGATTGAACACCAGCCTCCAGGGAGGAGGCCCTGTTTTGTGATGAAAATCCAGGCGCCCCTCAGGCACGAACCTCAGGGCTTCTTCTTTGAAGAGAGGAAGGTCCTCAGATCCGGTCTTTTCAAAGAAGATTTTTGAGAAGAGCGGCGAGCCCCACCCCAGTCTTTTACGGGGGGGTGCGCGGCTGGTCACGCTCTCCTTCTGCACCTCACGCCTGATAGGGGCCAGACCTGGCCGGGGCCGGGTGGCCGACGGTCCCGGTTCTTGAGCACGGCGGGGAAGGAACCTCCCTTCATATAGCTTCGCCTCCCGAAACCTAGTGGCGATGGAACTAACAGCGTCGCCAAAAAGGCCGGAAGGCGAGACGGGGGCATCGAGGAGGACAGCATGATCCTTATCCTTGATGCCCGTGAGGTTCAGCCACAGATGCCTCTCCGTGGATACCATGGCAGCCATAGAACGGCCCACAGTACGGGCCGTCTGCTTGGTTGCACGGAGAGACAGGTCTGTGGCTCGGCGCAGCTCTTCAAATGCCCTGTCATCAATAACCCCGCCGGTGCTCAGGTCCTTCAGCAGGTCAGCCTGGTAAGCCTGCAAAACCGCCATGGTGTGCAGTGAAGCACCAGACTGTCCTGCTGCCTGAAAAGCTTTACCCACCAAAGCAGATGTCAATCTGCACAGCTTGGAGGGGATAGTAGGCTTTTTCAGGGAGGATGATGTCCCAGGAGAGAGATAGCCCGCAAGCGTCTCTTCTATCTGGGGCATCATCATATAACCGCGTGCTTTCGCATTAATGATATCCGAATAAGTCGAAAGCACAAAAACACGCAGTGAATACGGCTTGCTCCATGAAAGAGTTAATTCATCATGGAGGTCACCAAAGAAGGGGAGAGAGAGACGTTGAGAAGATCACAGTACTCACATACTCCCTGAAGCCCGAGGCGAGCGTGTTCTTCCCCCAAGCACTCGAGACAAAATTCGTGAAGATCGCCCTCCGAAAGAGATCTATCGCACGGAGGCACGCATCTCTTAAGCAACTCCGCCATATCGGTGAGTTAATGCTGTTATTTTCCTTTTATTTTCGCTTTCGTCACGGCTTGCATATGCACACGCAAACACAAAGCGGTCCTGAAGACAAAAAGATCTGAGGATGTTTCCGGTTCACTCCTATTTATAACCTGCAGGTGCACCTTATTCGGTGACGTCGTGCCTGGCAGAGGCTATAAGCCGAAGGTATTCGGCGGTTTTGGCATGCACAGGCTTCACAACCGGGCAACAAAGAGATGTTCCCATAGCGTTTTCACGCAGCATCGAGTGTAGCTTTTGAAAGGGAACGTACCCTGTTCCCTGATAAAGCGGGAACGAGATGCTGCGTGAAAACGCTATGGGAACATCTCATAGCGTTTTCACGCAGCATCGAGTGTAGCTTTTGAAAGGGAACGTTTGATTGCAGTGATTGCCTCAAAAGGTTGTGCCCCAAACTATTAAGTTAGGGGTACCATCATTTTTGTCCAGGTCTGTTCCATGAGTTCATTTTTTTTTTATAATTCCGTTGAAGCATGGTTGAAAAGCAATGTCTGACTTTCATTGGTTAACATTCATAGAATTCTTATTTATTATTACTTTTATCAGATTAAAGTTGTTTATGTGACCATTTTGTCCACGTGTGTAAGTAACCCGAGATGATCTTCTACTGCTGTTGCCCAATTTGGTGCTTTCAGAAATGCTCTATGGCATTGTAACAAGATGTTATTTGAGTTCTTGTTGCCTTTCTATCAGCTCAGGACAGTTTGCCCCTTCTCTATCATCAGCAAGGCATTTTTTACCCAGACGACTGACACTCACTGGATATCTTTTCCTTTTCAGACCATTCTCGATAAACCCTAAAATCCCAGATGATCAGCAGTTTCAGAAATGTTCAAATATGTTTTTTTTTGGAAACCCATTGGGATATACTGTAGGCTTAATGCTATGCAGTAAGGCACTTTTCTAAAGTAGATGTATGACACATTGCAGGATTTATAGATATAGTTGGATGAGCACACTTTTTTTTTAACCTTACCATATGTTATGTGTCCATTTTTGTTCCTCAAGCTAATTAGCAGCAACAATGAAATCCAACACACTAAATGTGTTGTTTCTAAAAATGAAAACATTTAAATCATATTTACTTTTTTTGTGCTCAAGTGTATGAATAGTGGATTCTGCATTTTCCGTATTCTTGGTAGTAAATTCTTATTGTCAGATTCACCTTTAGCTTTTCTGCGCATAAACTTCATTAAATAGCTACAATTCTTGTATTTCACTGTTATTGGAAAATAAACAACCTTGGGGTAGGAAACACAGTCATTGATTATTTTCCTGCATCATGTCACGTTTCTGGTGTAGTGTGGCATAAACGCAGGGGATCCAGGTTTTAACGGAAACGATGTTTATTTCAAACACAAAACAGGGAAACTCAACAAAACAAAGATACTTTAAATGACACTGAAACAAAAACACGAATAGACGAAACAAAAGACACTAGGAAACAGGCTGACATGACTAATATAAATGAACAGTTGCAAGACAACACAGGAGAACTAAAACAAACCATTTATAATAAAACTAATAACCAACTCGGTTCAGGTGAGCGCCCCCTGGTCACCTGACCGAGTTGCCCCATGGGAACTGAAGTCTAAACAAAGGAACTACAACCGAAATTACAGGGCGCTTTGGCGCCCTCTAGGGGTTATCCCTGACATAACCCCCCCTCAAAGGGCGCAACTCCGGGGCGCCACAGGAGGTCCAGGGCATCCCCCCCAGGGTCCAATGTCCGCCCCTCTCACCCAGAGGCTGGCACCTATGGCCAGTTGTTCCGGTGGCTTCATGCCCCCGTTGAAGCAGGGCGGCGGAGACGGAGGAAGCTCGCCGTCCTCTTTGACGCTGGGCGGTGAAGGCAGTGGGTGCTCGCCGTCCTCGGTGACGCAGGGCGGCAGAGGATGAGGAGGCTCGCTGTCCTCGGCGGCGCATGACAGCGGCGGCGGAGAAAGAGGATGGAGCTCGTGCTCCTCGGCGGCGCATGAAGGCGGCGGCGGAGGAAAAGGAAGCTCACTGTCCTCAACGGCGTACGAAGGCGGCGGCGGAGGAAGAGGATGGAGCTCGTGCTCCTCGGCGGCGCATGAAGGCGGCGGCGGAGGAAGAGGATGGAGCTCGTGCTCCTCGGCGGCGCATGAAGGCGGCGGCGGAGGAAGAGGATGGAGCTCGTGCTCCTCGGCGGCGCATGAAGGCGGCGGCGGAGGAAGAGGATGGAGCTCGTGCTCCTCGGCGGCGCATGAAGGCGGCGGCGGAGGAAAAGGAAGCTCGCTGTCCTCAACGGCGTACGAAGGCGGCGGCGGAGGAAGAGGAAGCTCGAAGTCCTCAGCGGCGCATGAAGGCGGCGGCGGAGGAAGAGGAAGGAGCTCGTGCTCCTCGGCGGCGCGTGAAGGCGGCGGCGGAGGAAGAGGAAGGAGCTCGTGCTCCTCGGCGGCGCATGAAGGAGGCGGCGGAGGAAGAGGATGGAGCTCGTGCTCCTCGGCGGCGCATGAAGGCGGCGGCGGAGGAAGAGGATGGAGCTCGTGCTCCTCGGCGGCGCATGAAGGCGGCGGCGGAGGAAGAGGATGGAGCTCGTGCTCCTCGGCGGCGCAGGAAGGCGGCGGCGGAGGAAGAGGATGGAGCTCGTGCTCCTCGGCGGCGCAGGAAGGCGGCGGCGGAGGAAGAGGATGGAGCTCGTGCTCCTCGGCGGCGCAGGAAGGCGGCGGCGGAGGAAGAGGATGGAGCTCGTGCTCCTCGGCGGCGCATGAAGGCGGCGGCGGAGGAAGAGGATGGAGCTCGTGCTCCTCGGCGGCGCATGAAGGCGGCGGCGGAGGAAGAGGATGGAGCTCGTGCTCCTCGGCGGCGCATGAAGGCGGCGGCGGAGGAAGAGGATGGAGCTCGTGCTCCTCGGCGGCGCATGAAGGCGGCGGCGGAGGAAGAGGATGGAGCTCGTGCTCCTCGGCGGCGCATGAAGGCGGCGGCGGAGGAAGAGGATGGAGCTCGTGCTCCTCGGCGGCGCATGAAGGCGGCGGCGGAGGAAGAGGAAGCTCGAAGTCCTCAGCGGCGCATGAAGGCGGCGGCGGAGGAAGAGGAAGGAGCTCGTGCTCCTCGGCGGCGCATGAAGGCGGCGGCGGAGGAAGAGGATGGAGCTCGTGCTCCTCGGCGGCGCATGAAGGCGGCGGCGGAGGAAAAGGAAGCTCGCTGTCCTCAACGGCGTACGAAGGCGGCGGCGGAGGAAGAGGAAGCTTGTCGTCCTCAACGGCGCATGAAGGCGGCGGCGGAGGAAGAGGATGGAGCTCGTGCTCCTCGGCGGCGCATGAAGGCGGCGGCGGAGGAAGAGGAAGCTTGCTGTCCTCAACGGCGCATGAAGGCGGCGGCGGAGGAAGAGGCGGCTCGTCGTCCTCGGCTGCCCTGTGCAGCGACGGAAGCTCGCCGTCCTCGGCAGCACTGTGCAGCGACGGAAGCTCGCCGTCCTCGGCAGCACTGTGCAGCGACGGAAGCTCGCCGTCCTCGAAGGCACAGTGCAGCGACGGAAGCTCGCCGTCCTCGAAGGCACAGTGCAGCGACGGTAGCTCGCCGTCCTCGAAGGCACAGTGCAGCGACGGTCGCTCGCCCTCCTCTTCGCTGCAGTGCAGCGGCGGCAGCTCGCTGTCCTCGGCGGCGCGGTGCAGCAGTGCTACCTGCCCTTGGAGCTTGGCCACCTGCTCCCACAGGTCACGAATGCGCTCTTCATTTATTTTAGCGCACCGCCGAAAGCTGCTCCTATCAAGCTGGGAGGTTGCTCCCTGCTGCACGTCCCGCTCACACTCCGCTCTCTTGCCGCTACGCCGTTTGGTTCTCCGGCTACCTTCCACGCCGGCTCCCCAAACTCCAAACATCGTTGCCCCCCCCAAAAAGAATCTCCCCGGGGAAGGGCTCCTCTGCTATGCCTCTTTTTAGGTCTTGCAATCTGTCACGTTTCTGGTGTAGTGTGGCATAAACGCAGGGGATCCAGGTTTTAACGGAAACGATGTTTATTTCAAACACAAAACAGGGAAACTCAACAAAACAAAGATACTTTAAATGACACTGAAACAAAAACACGAATAGACGAAACAAAAGACACTAGGAAACAGGCTGACATGACTAATATAAATGAACAGTTGCAAGACAACACAGGAGAACTAAAACAAACCATTTATAATAAAACTAATAACCAACTCGGTTCAGGTGAGCGCCCCCTGGTCACCTGACCGAGTTGCCCCATGGGAACTGAAGTCTAAACAAAGGAACTACAACCGAAATTACAGGGCGCTTTGGCGCCCTCTAGGGGTTATCCCTGACACATCAGCACACATTATGCATACAGTATTAGTACTTATTACTTACTATGAACATAATGTGTACACAGATATACACAGCTGTTTCCCTTACAAATAATTGAGAACATTTATTGTAGGTTGCTCATGCACCTCAACATCTCTTATATATCTCTTAAGATATCTTCTCCAAACTATCCTTAATTAATGCTAGACTAATTAGCTTGCACATCGTTTGTTTGTATGGTGATGGGAAAGGTTGTTTTTAAATATTTGACTACATCTGACTTAAGTTAAAGCTGGGAACTAGGAATTACATTACATATCTTCAACTTCCATGTGTTTAAGCTGTACGAAAATGTACAAAGACAAGGACAGCTCCATGTTTGTCTTTACACATAGCTTTAGGCATCATAACACTGAGGCATTCTAACTTCACACATAGTTGTAGGCATACCTGTAGGTATCGTAACACAGAAAAAAAAAATCAGCTCTCACTGTCAGAGATCTTACAATAATTGATCTCAAAGATCCCTAGAGCCCTTTGGTTATCTAATAAACTCAATCCGTAGAGAAGCACACTGATGTATCAGTGAAGACAAAAGCATGTCTTTTCAACAAGGCTTTCTGTTTTAGCATTTTTAGTGATTTTTTGCTATCAGTTTTCAGAAATACAAGATGTCTATCCAACTGTGTTATCTATAAACCAGCATTTTAAAGCGTTTTAACACAATTGAAGCCGATAACATGAATGTGCAAGTATTAGAGATTGATAGGGAAAGTATTTTACATTAATTAACCAAATTTCAGTTGTAGTGGTTAGCACTGTCGCCTTGCACCTTCATTGTTTGTGTGTGATTCGCGTGCTTAGTGCGTTTCATCTGGGTGTTCCGGTTTCCTCCCAGAGTCCTGCAGATTAGGCTAATTGGCGTTCTCAAAGTTCCTGTAGTGTTTTAATGAGTGTGTGTCTGTTTGTGTGTGCCCTACGATGGATTGGCACCCTGTCCAGGGTGTACCCTGCCTCATGCCCTAAGTCTCGGATAGGCTCCAGGCCCCCACGACCCCGAATACAGGATAAAGCAGTATAGATGACGAGTGAGTGAGTAACCAAATTTCAGCAATATAGCTTAGCTAGCTGCTACCATTGCTGTATAATGTAAGTGGTCTATGCAATAAAACATAAACATATGCTTGCAACCTAATACAACTAGTTTAAATGATGCACCAAAAGATTATAATAAGCTTGTTATTAAAAAAAAAAAAATCATACTCATTGGCATGAAACCTGAATCGAATGTGTAAGAGTTCACACCTTTGTTCATAATGTTAGCTAGATTGTTTCTAATCTTACCTTGATAAGGAAGAAGTCCACCTCTTTAAAACGTTTTTAAAAAAGAGCCAAAAGTATCTGCACCTCTGAGACCAAGCGGACAGGGCGCGTTTCCCTGGTAACCGTCAATCACATTGGTGCGCTAACCAATCTGAGCTTTCATAATGACCCGTCAGTCATTTCCGTGAACTTGTACTGGTGTAATTGTTTTGTTTCTGTTCTTCCCAAATGCAGTGTAGCTCAGTCACAGCGTAAATACTTATGTTTAGATCAGAAAATTTATGCACTTCAAGTGTGATCATCACCTGAAAAGAAACAAATCTCTCCAAAAAAAAAAAAAAAAAAAAAAATGCATGAATAAAATACTCAAGTAAAATACAGATGCATGAAAAAAATATTTAGGTAAAGTAAGAAAATAGTTCTACTTTGCTCTGTGCCACCTCTGGAGATATGCGTCACTGATTGCATAAAGTAAGGACATAAGACCTACAAGTTATGCTACTTTTTCTTCCTACTAATTTATTTTAAAAACATGCTTATTTCCAACTATTCAGCAAAATAGTTGGCTAGTTCTTCCTTGCGAACTCTTAAATCTTAAATGTCCCGGCAGTCATTTTTTAAACCTGCTATAATTAAATAAACAAAGAACTGAAAATACTCAATAAGCCGATGTAATTGGCACAAAATTATTGAAATATTGCCACTCTAGGTGGCTGCATATTGCAGTTTCCCACCCGATTATAGAGTGTCCTACATTTTCCAGTCCTTACCAACCAGATAATTGTGTCTTAATCGGATTTGCGCATTAAAAGTGATGGGATGCGCCTTTTTGCTTTTTATAATTAAGCCAACTTTGTTGGGATGGTGCGCATCACAGCAAAAGCTGCAGCAGATATTTCAGGGCTGCATGGGCCTGATTATAATAAGAGAATAAGAAAAACATTTCCACATTATGTCTTAAGGCAAAATGTATTAATATATACAGCTGTCTGAAAATATTTATCTAAGAAAGATAAGGGTAATTGAGTAAAATACTGTATCATGTTAGTTTAATATTGTAACTTTACCGAAAAAAAAGGAGTCAGGATATTTGCTATAAACTATGTAATTTATATATAATCAAAATAAAGATATTTGTTATGTACATGACTTATTCTTAGCAACAACAACAACAACAACAACAACAAATACAAATAAAAGTCAGAAAATGTTCAAACAAAATAGTGCACATTTGATTTGCAAAAAAAAAAAAGAGTTGGATTCAGTTTCAGTGGAAAAAGCTGTAATTGTTTTTTTTTTTTTTTTTTTGTCTTAAATGTCAAGCAAAGGTCAAGCTGACCATTTTGACACACAATGAGAGGTCATATGAGAGCTCAAAAGACTTGAATGTACCAAGATGAGTCTTACCTATTTATATAGATCTGTACACTTACCCAGATTCACACACACAAAAAAAATAAAAATAAAAATCCAGCCGCTAAAGCAATGGTTTATGTAACTGGAAGGATCAGCTTTCCTCTACGCACACTGCCATCAAGATCTAACTAAAAAGTACACATACAGTGGATAGAAAAAGTATAGACACCCCTATTACAACTGGAGAGCAAAAAGGATAATTCATATCAGACCACCCTCTCTTTCTTCTTAACATGATACACTATAGACGTCAAGTAATTTCACAGGTTTCCAATGCAATTTGGATCTGGGCTTTGATCAAATCAAATCAAATTGCCAAATCAAGATGTGCTACAGTATGTTAGCAGACACCTAATCAGTGCTTTAATTGTTTTCCCCAACACAATCACACACTCATTCACTCTCTATACTGCTTTAACTGTACAGGGTAGCAGGAGGTCTGAAGCCGACAGGATTGTGTGCCAGTCCATCACAGGACACACATGCACACACAATCACACACTATGGGCAGTTTGATCATGAATTAACCTAATCCTTATGTCTTAGGTAAACTGGAAACCCAGAAAGCATGGGGAGAACATGCAAACTCTATGCACGCTGACCCGAGCCCGGAATCAAACGCTCGACCCTGAAGGTGCAAAGGCATACATTTTGTAATGATGTTTAAAATTTTCATAAATATTTCTAATTATGTATATTCAAACTAATAAGTATGCAATATGATTAAGAAATTATAAATAATAAGTAATGAAACTGAACTGATTAAACTAATCCATGGTATTTACACAAGGTGAAATTGTTCATTAATCATGGTTGCAGTTAAAGGTTTGGAAGAATTGAAGTTTTTCACATTTCAAACTGGGCCAAAGCCTTGCTATGCTTGTCAAATATTTAACATTTTTGTTATTGGCTGCTACATTAAAGGTGGAAAAGAAAATGTGCATGGTGTATGACAAAAACCTGCTATTTTAACATTGTGCATAAACATTTATATCCACTGTATTTAAAGGTTTAAAAAGGCAATGCATTTGTCTTGTTCCCGATCTGTCTTTATTCTGATGTTCTTCTGGTTGAAGAGCAGATTTGGCCCGACAGAAGGTCATTAACTAATTGATTTTTTGACACTTTTCCTTTTTCCCGAGATACATCCGGCTGATAAAAAAAAAAAAAAGTTATAATAACCTGAATCACGGCTCACTTCATGGGTATGCCATTAATGTGGCAGTTCCATGTAGCTCATACAGTAGGTTGGGCACCATTTGTAAAGCCTCCAATATCCATAAACAGAAAGAGACTAGTGAATAATATTTAAGCGATGGATTTTTGCACCCCCATGTTGACATTGTAGTGGCATTTTCCTGGATGCTGCTCCAAACACACCTTTATAGATGTTACTGATTTCCGTTACAGCACCATCCTGTTTTAATTAAAGCGTTCCACATGTCTCGATCGTATTGATGTATTTTACATGTCAACAATTGGAATCTCAGACACAACAATTTCAAACAGATTAGATCCAGGTAAGGAAAATCATTTGTGTTGGGAGCTCTTGTGAAACACCAGGAAGAAATATTTGTCTGAGGTCTGACAGTCCTAACTTTTGCAAGCAGTGTGTGTGTGTTTATCAACTCTCAGGAGGGATGGAGTGAGCCATCAGTTCAGAGCAATTCAAGAGCTTCCCTGGGGCGAGGTCAGGTCTGAGATAATTCATATGAAATGTCTTTCAGCCTCAGGTACGCCACAGAATAGCTGAGAGAGAGAGAGAGAGAGAGAGCAGTAATGCTTTTATGACAATCTCGCTAATCAATGTGGTTGCCATCAGCTCTGTGATTAAATTTCAGTGTGTGTGAATGTGTGTTAAGCGGGATTAAACCGCATGTGCTGACTTTCTAAATCTGCTTCTTCTGTATTAGGGCCGATTTGTTCTTCATTCACTTTGGAAATGACAATCAATGACCTTGAAAAGAGCTCAGTAAAATATTATTTTAAGTCTATCTCCAGGTTCCACACTACATCCCTGTTGGTTTAGAGATAAACAAACTGAAGAGCAAACTTGGCATGCACTCTCCTTTTTCATTCCAGTATGTTTGAAAGTTCTAAGATTGAAGACAAGGTACCTACTGTACTGTCATGCACATTTCTACATATTTTGCTTCCAAAGAGCCAGACGTTTTTGTATTTTTAATGTAGTCTTGAACAAAGCCTTCATGAAGGATTTATTTTTTTCGACAAGTGTCTGGCTCTCATTTTCAGTCTAGCCGTGTACCTGACCAAGTTTGGTGGAATGTTTTTCTGTTTGTTCAACCACATACAGTAGAGACATGTGAGCCATTCAAAAGGTGGTAAACAAGTAAACAAATCATGCACTTAAGTTAAAAGTATAAATTTCCTATGGCGAATATTACTTTAGTATGGTAAAAGTAGAAATCCTCAATTTAATTGGAAACTTACTTACCTTCAAGTGTCAATAGTACAGAGCTTCTATTAGCTCATAGTATCTCTCTCTCTCTCCTGGTGAAATAGTTGGAATTCTGTGGATTTCATATATATATATATATATATATATATATATATATATAAATATGAAATATGCACTTAAGTACAGTAATGAAGCCTTCAAGCATAAAAAAAAAACATCTTCTGTAACTTGGCACAAACCAGTGAAAAACCGGTGCAGATGATGATAGATGATCAGGCCAGTGATTAGTAGACTGGTGATGCTGAATGCTGAGTGGCTGGAACAGACGAGAAGGGAAATGAGGTCGGTGCTGAGGTTGTTGTTGTTACATAACCAATTTTTGTTATTTTATCTTTAGGCACTTTGCAGCCTGTCGCAGTAAAAACATTTGTTCCCATTTCTTTCATTTATTGTTTGAACACTAGTGTTTGACTAAAATCAGTAAAGGTCCAGCTACAACAAATTCTATACGGTACTTAGAAAAATGTGGATAAGCAACTAACATGCGAATGACAATGGCATTTATGTTTTAATGCGTAGTGATTAATCATTAATTAAAGTTATATTTTCCACTAGCAGTTTAAGGCATCAAATAAACAGATAATTTAAACAAAGAAAGAAAGAAACAAACAGACAGACAAACAAACCCTAAAAGCTAAAGCTTTGACATATTGTTCAATCATTCTGTTGATTCATTGTTGATTTTCTTCACTTCACCAATCTTCACAAAGTACAAAAAATTCAAACAATCCAAAGGTAAAAATAAGTGTTGTGTTTACCTGAATTCCACTGAAGCAATGTTTAGTTTATTGTTCCAGAGATTAAAAAACCCATGACTAATTATGTAATAAAAAATAGCAATATTTTAATTATATAATTATATAAAGCTTTTTTGCTGTTGATATTATACATTGTATATATTTCAAAGAAATGATGTAAAAATAACTCAAAATTACCAGTTAGTATAGTATATTAAATAATAAAACAACGCAAAACAATGAATTAAGCTGTAGTAACAAGTAGACAAACATGACAAAATTCCCGGTCTTGAATGAACCATATACAGTAGTATTTACAGTATATATGTCCCAGTTGGATTTGAATGGACTCTGAACGAGTTAAATCAACACTGTAAATTTTCCAGCGAAGTCTTGCTTCACTGGAAAGTCTTGCACGTCCAGGGTCCAGGAGGCGATTCCCACTACAGGTCTGTGTGTGGAGTTGCATGTTCTCCCCATGCTTGGTCAGTTTCCTCTGGGTACTTTGGTTTCCCTGCACAGTCTAAAGACATGACAGGTTAGGCCAATTAACATTCCCAATTTTCATTGGCACTTTTTCCAAGGTGTACTCCGCTTCATGTTAGATAAGCTCCAGGCGTTCTGCGACCCACGATGAGCGATATAGAAAATGGATGTGTGAATGTGAACAACACAACATATTTTTGACATGTTGCAGGTCATGGCTTATATACGATTCAGAATAGAATGCATAAATGAAATGCAGTATAATCTATAAACGCCTTTAAAAATGTTTTTCCCCCTTTACGAGCTGCTAAATAATTAACAGAAATGCTTGTCATTGTCTGTAAGAGACATTTTGCTACAGAAGTTGTGGGGTATGTGGGGTTCATGTCAGAAATGGCTGAACTATGGTATTTCCTTTTTATCTATCTATCACACCTTTATCAGTTCTGCTCTAGTTTATTTGCAGCGCAGGGTAAATACACTGCTAGGTCCACATCTGGAACGCGCTTCACCAGCCGATGACCCCAATTTACAATGTGTGCTACACAACCTTTTAAAAGGTTGCTAATAGAAGACTTGGCAATCTGAAAAAGCCTGCTGTGCAAAGCTTGCAGCTGCATTTACGAACCCGCTCGTAGAAATCACATTTAGTTTTAAATGTTAGTGAGCCGAGCCATTATGATTCCAAACATGTTAAATCAAATTTAATAAACTTATTTAGAGAGGCAGCAAAGAACGTTCGGCGTAGTCTGTAGTAAGTGCAACCACCAATTTATTTATGTCTGTGGTGAATTAAACAGCATACCGGAGGCAACGGGATGTTCTTTGATGAAACACAAAGAGTTGCGTCTAACGCAATATCCACAATCCTTGCGCGAGAGAATGCTGCACGTAATTATTCATCTGTGCGACTGTCAAAACGAGGTCACTCTTTTTCATCTTCCTGCCTGCCAATGGAAATGAACGTCGATAAAGTAAATATTTCATGTATTCACTCGGCAGACTGTTTTGATATGAATATACATATTTCATGTTCCAATTAGCTTAATGGAAGACCGGCTTTAGAAAACACTCCAGAACGCAAATGAATTGATTCTCATAGGCACTTATGTATTTCTATTGTTCCGGGCTCATACTTTTATTGTCTTCCTGAAGTCTGTGGGTGTAAATCAGCAGGCTGAGGCAGAGGCTGGATGCTGGCCTTGAGGTTCCTCGTATGGAGAGGATTGTATAAGGGTTTATTGTGGATGATCTGTAAAGTGACTTTTTTTTTTTTTTGGCAAGTGTTTCTCTCTGCAGTCAACAACAATGTTTTTTTTTTTTTTTTTTTAATGTAAAGAAAATTCCAAACAAAAATACAGTGTGTGTGTGTGTGTGTGTGTGTGTGTGTGTGTGTGTGTGTTTGTGTGTGTGTGTGTGCTCAGAAACAAAATGTACCATGTCAAGATCAGGAAAACAGTCATGACAGTGCACAGGACTGTTGATGTGCTTCTATGTGCTACTTTTTTGGAAACATTTTGCCTTTTTCGTTGTTGTTGTTGTTGTTTTTCTTTAACTGTCTGTGCCAACTGCAGACTCAGATTTCAGTTTTGGCTGACAGGATGTGGTCTTCTGAAGCTGTAGCCCATCTGCCTCAAGATTTCGTTTTTTATGCAGAGAAATACAGTAACTGTTCATCTGAGTAGGTTTATAAGGAGGGATTATTTGAGATAACTAAACTGCTTGTCCTTTTCATTACTGTAATGCTGCCATAAGATTGGCTTATTGGGTAACCACACAAATAATCTGGGGTACAAGTTTTCCTAGTCGGTGTTGAGCGAATTTGTTATCTAAGATGTAAAGCAGTCAACGGTATGCTGTTATACATGATGATGTTCAAAATCAAAGCAGGTCTTTTGATTGTGCAGAGTAACAGAACACTGGTTATCTGATAGTAAATCCTCTCTTTATTTCTCTATATAATCCTCTGCTACACTAATGCACTTACCCCAGCTTTTCACTAGTGCTTGGATACCATTACGTTTTCTCAACATGCTGGAGTCATGATTGGACTGCCTACTTGATTTCTGAAACGCTAGCCTCCCAGGAACCCCTTTAATGGCCATTTTCTTTAATGTGGAAAAAAATTTGGGAAAAAAAACAACAACCTGGGTTGATTGCCAAATGGAAAACTTGCACATTACAGGAACTCGTGTGGCAGTTCTCTGTACTGTCCTGTCCTTTGTCCAAGTTATTTCCACATGTTTGGGCCATTGGGTGTGTTCCTTGGAGGCCAGCATTACAGACATATTAGTGGTCAGCACTGTCACCTTACAACTCCAGGGTCTGGGTTCGTTTCCTGCTTCAAAGTTTGCATGTTATTCCCATTCTTGGTGGATTTCTTCCTCCCACAGTCCAAAGACATGCAGATTTAACTAATTGGCTTTCCCAAATTGCCCATAGTGTGCGTGTATGTACAGTATGTGCGCCCTGTGATGAATTGGCACCCTGTCCAGGGTGTACCCTGCCTCATGCCTTCAGTCTCTTGGGATAGCCTCTGCAACCCAGAATACAGGATAAAGTGGTATAGACAGTGAGTATGAATGAGTATCTTGTCAAACAGAAATCCCAGTTTGACTTGAACAGCCATCATATATTAACATTTAATGCAGTTTTGTTGTTAGAATATATTTTTTTTTATTGTTTGAATGGTTTAAAGCACTGGAGACTGCCATACTTCCATAAATGTTAAACCAACATGTCTACGTGAAGTGCTTCACCGTATCAGAGAGTATAGAGCTTTCTTTACATAATTACAGTTTCTAAACAATCATATTCAAGAGTTGAATGAGCTTTCGGGATTTTTTTATGAAATGTCACAAAAACAATTCTAGTTCGTTTGTGTGTATGCGAGTAGCAGTGTGTGTTTGTACTGCAATATGTACAGCGTGAAATGAGAGGGTGGCATTGCAAAGAGATGACAGTTCTGGGGTAGTGATGCATTACCACTTTGCCCCAGGCATAATTAAGCTCTCCGAGAAAGTACATAGCCACCTACCCACCTTCTGCTCCAGCTCTGGTCTCAGCACGCACACACACACACACACACACACACACACACACACACACACACACACACACACACACACACACACACCCTTAGGATTTATGGTGTTTTCCGGACAGATATTTATTAGTGTACACTGATTACATGTAATGAGTGGATGAAAGAAGTAGGACACAAGTGAAGCTACAATGAGTGTGTTTTATTTTGGTCAATGTGATGTTAATAATCACAGGCCATATTATGGGTCAAAGCACCACCCAAGCATCAAATATGAATAAAGCTATCAAAACGCAGCGCACAACCACGAAACACGAATCACTGGAACTAAGGCTTAGACCCAAAAACCACAACAGGGCATAAATAAACAACTAGAAATGCATTTCTGTAAGAGAATGCAAAATGTTTGTTGCTCAACAGTAGCAGAGCATTCTGGACAGATGGCAGACCAGGAGAACAATGGATAAATGTTCAACCATTTATTTCCATGGGAAATAAAGAGAAAGAAAAAAAAAACACATCAATAACAAAAGAACGACAGGGGGCATTGCAAACTCACAGTGTGTATACCATCACTACAATAGATCGGAATAAAACTACCAAAGCTGGAGAAGTGTCAGTATGTCAGTAGCACTACAGTAGGAGCTAAAAAAAAAAATTGTCATGCAATCACACTAATAATGTACAAATCAACACAGAACAGATAAACACCACAAAAAAAACAAACAAATTCATAGCAACATTTAAATCCAATTAAAATCTTTTGGAGTTGAAGATTCCATCTTAACTGTTTACATGGATGCTGATCTGATCAGATGTGTTTACATTTAATCAGAACGCAGCTTTTTTGACATGTGGAGAAGAAGATGGTGTTTTCTTAGGTTAGGTTAGACTTCTCACCTTTGCTCATAAATCCCGCCTTGTACTGTATGTTTGGATTGTTTGTGAGAATTTAGTCTCACCTATAACTGGTTGTATGCTTTACTACGTGTAAAATGGGAGCTAATCAGTGCTCCTTCCTCATCAGGAGACCCGGTGGATGAAGGTGAAAAATGGTTGTTCTCACTGATCATCAATGGAAGCAATATTTTGCTCCCAGAAACTCGCAGATGCATAATCTGTTCGATTCCCATCTCTGTGTGCATGGAGTTTGCATGTTCTCCCCATGCTTGGTGGGTTTCCTTCAGGTACTCCAGTTTCGTCCTACCTGCAAATTAGGTTAATTGGCGTTCCCGAATTGCCCGTAGTGTGACAGTGCTAACCACTAAATCAATGTGCCAGCAATATTAGGAGCCGTGTACAATAAATGAACCTGATGACAGGACAGGGTAGAGATAAGACAAGAATGAAAACAATGGCAAAACCAATACTGTACATGCACCTGAAGCATTAAAAGCACTGACACATATCTCACACGTTTTCTTTTCTGCTTTTTCTTACTTATTTTTTCCTAAATTTAGTTGACGGTGGGTTTACCTAGCGGCACTGTGGTGTAGTGGTTAGTATCTTGGTCATTCACCTCCAGGGATAAGTGGTAGAGTTCTGCCTTTGGGTCGTGTGTGTGTGTGTGTGTGTGTGTGTGTGTGTGTGTGTGTGTGTGTGTGTGTGTGTGTGTGTGTGTGTCTGGAGGTTGCATGTTCTCCCCGTGTTTGATGGGTTTCCTCCAGCCACTCCTCCCACAATCCAAAGACATGCAGATTAAACCAATTGTGTGAGGTTGGGTGCCATGCAATGGGTGAGTATGTAATAATAATAATAATACATGTCGTCAGTCTCCATAACGGATTTAAAAGCAAAAATGATTCAAAGGCCGCTCAGATGATCTAAAAGTCGCCCAGTAACTTGCAGCGCAAGTGCTAAGATATTCATTAGAGAATATTCATACTGCTTTCAAAGAAGGAGATGCAGTATTTAAATTGATAAGAGTTTCATTTTTCCTGCACCAGTGTATCAGTTTTATCTCGTCGGCGTGTTTGTTTGCTTCTCAGTATTCAGTTTCGCTGCTCTGTTCTCCTGATGGTATGCACCTGTTCCTCGGTTCCCCTGATTAGTTTGTGTATACACACCTTATGTTCCCCTTTGTTTGTAAAGCCGTGTTGTGCAGTTGCGCATACAGTTGTATTTCCCAGTGTTTCTAGTGTCCCTGATCATAATCATAGTCTGTTCACCTGCTTTTTAATCATATGCAATCCATCTTACCTTGTCCGAACTTTGTCTAACTGTGTTCTCAGCCCCTCTATGAATGTTTTTTATTCGTTTGATTTCCACCAATAAACAGAATGTGGAGCGTACACATGTTTATCTTGTGTCATAAGTGACTGCATATTGCACACTATTTTTACCTTTTTTTTTTTTCTGATAATGTTGCAACATCTGTAAACCCTAACACATTAAATGTCTTGTTAATTGAAGTAAATGCATTGCTGCTTCACAGCTTCATCCCTGGATGGCTCCTGAGTTACATCTTATGGTGTCACCGTGGTGTTTTGCTCGTTCTCAAGCCCCAATCCTAGATCCAACTCCTATTTAGATGTTCTTTTGCCAGAATGATGTTAGACTACACTTGCATTACTATTCTGTAGCTTAGCTTAAAGTTAAAATTATTAGATTAGTGCCAACATTAAAAAAGATTTTCCCCACCTTGTTTCTATTTCATCTTATTTTGTCTTTCTTTTCTGGCTTCCACACATAAGTCTCGAGTCCCATCAGCTCCTGCAGAACTCTTCCTACATAGCCTACATAATGACTGATTTTTATCTCCTATTCTTCCTCCTGAGTGTAGTTAATGATGGCCTGTATACTTTGGGACTGGACTTACTAGCGTAAGGCTTTAATGTTTTTTTAAGTAAAGACTTATCATTTTTTAATAGAAAGGTTTCCATACCTCCCAAAAATTATACAAAAGTATCACATTTTAACGATATGATTTTTAATAACCAATAACTTCCTAAATAGTTTTTTTCTCATGTCCAGTTCATTTATTATTATTATTATTATTATTATTATTATTATTATTATGCTTTTTCATTTCTTTCTTTTCCTTTTAATACAGTACAGTACAGCTTCCAGATGTCATGCAATGTCTTAGACGCTCATGGCAAAATCTCCTGTTCTTTATTTGAAATTTTCCTAAATAAATAAATAAAAACCTGGGCCGCACATGGCTTTGTGGTTAGTACTGTCGCCTTGCACCTCCAGGGTTGAGAGTTTGATTCCCACCTCAGGGTCTGTGTGCATGGAGTTTGCATCTTCTCCCCGTGCTTGGTGGATTTCCTCGGGTACTCCGGTTTTCTCCGACAGTCCAAAGACATGCAGATTAGGCTAACTGCCATTTTTCAATTGCCCCACTGTATGTGAATGAGTGTGTGGTGTGTGTGTGTGTGTGTGCACGCTGTATGGGCTCCCTGTCCAGGGTGCATCCTGTCTCATGCCCTAAGTCTTCTGAATAGACTCCACGTCCCACCGACCTGAACAGAATATTATTATTATTATTATTATTATTATGTTTTTTAACCTTTTCTACATGGCGAATAATAACTGTTGCACTTAAATGCATTTCTGTTCCCTGGAGCAAAATCTATTCATCTATCTTTGTCTTCGTATCATATTGACTGAAGTGATGAAGATGGCATTGTTTCAATCCACATCTCTCTCTCTCTCTCTCTCTCTCTCTCTCTCTTTCTTGCTCTATTTCGCTTTCTGGTTATTGTGTGCACATCTGAGGAAAGGCCCCAGCTTACAAGCAGTCAAGATGTAAAGTGTTGGGCTCAAATAGCATTTTATACAAAAAATGAGAACAGAGAGTTTCACATGGATGCCTCATGCATATCTGCTACACTGTTTTATGAGCCACTCCATTTTTTTTTTTTTTCAAAGCATTTACTGTGTGTGCGCTCTAACTGTCTTCGGGGTGTCCCACATGATGCCTGCATCTGTTTGCCCTTTCCACTTTGCATGGTTTCTAATCACTCAGGGATTTATCTGATCAGCTCCCATACAGTATATTTGTCTCTCTCTCTCTCTCTCTAACACATACACATACACCACACACCACACACACACACACACACACACACACACACACACATCCACACACACACAAGCACACACACACACACACACACACACACACACACACACACACACACACACACACACACACCACACACACACACACAGACACACACACAGACACACACACACACACACACACACACACACACACACACACACCAACCCCCCATTTCAGCTAATTTCATCCACTGTGTGGGTGTACAGCTTTTCTTTTAATGTAGTTAGGACAAAAAAATTATATTCTATTTTATGACAGTAAAAAAAAAAAGTGTTCGGGGTGTTACAAGGTGCATGATGGCTGGCAAATTTATAGATGTAGCTGGATATGCACACTTTCTAACTTATTTAGCTCTTTTTTTCTTCAATAATAATACCTTATCATATGTTATGTTCCCTTTTTTATTTCTCAAGCTAAAGTAAAACCTCACACACTCAACGTCATTTGCTAAATAATAAAACTTTTGAATCTTTTTTATTCTATTGTGCTTCTATTGTATGCGATTGCTTCATTTACTGTAAGTGATAACACATATAAACATTCACTGACCAGCAACTGAAGCACTATCATCCCTATAGTTATTTTATACTTTGGCACACACATAATTATGGATTCTGGATTTTTGCCAACTATTGTTGGTAGTAAATTCAGATTGTCAGAATCACTTTTAGCTAGTCTATGTATTACTGTATATGCTACGTATATTTAAACCACAGTTAGTTCCAACCATGTAGTCTGATTAGACATGGGACATTCCGACTCCCTGATATACAGTTCAGTCCAACAGTTGTGGGATCACTCCACTTCCATCTTCTAATAATTGTTAACTATTCTGTCAGTCACCAGTCTCGGTCCAGTTGCGTTTGGAGTTATTTGACACGATGGAGCCAAACAACTGATTAGACAAGCTTTTAATAATATCTGGTATTTTTAGATTTGTTTATTTTAGTTTTTATGTAATTTTAGCCGTTCACAAGCTTCTTACAATACGTTTGTGGAACTTTAGACCATTCCTCCTGACAGAACTGGAGTAACTGGGTCAGGTTTGCAGACCTCCCTGGTTGCACATGCTTTTTCAGTTTTGTGCACAAATTTTCTATTGGATCGAGGTCAAGGCCACGCCAATACGTCAACTTTATGGTCCATAAGCCATTTTGCCAAAACTTTGAAGGTATCCTGGGGCTTACTGTCCATCTGGAAGACAAATTTGCAACTAAGCTTTAACCTTCTGGCTGGTATCGTGAGATTTTGCTTTAATATATGCACATACTCTTTCACCAGACTGAACCAGTTCCTCCTGCAGCAAAGCACCCCCACAAAAGGATGCTGCCACACCCATGCTTCACGGTTGGGATTGTATTCTTCTGCACCCATTTTACCACCTGACATAAAGCAATGATGCCATTTGATCTCATTTATGACCAAACAGTTACATTTTTTATTCATCAGAACAGAGAACATTTTCCCTAAAAATAAGATCTTTGTACCCACATGCAGCTGCAAACCATAAGTGGGGTTTTTTTTTTTTTTTTTTAATGGTTTTAGAGCAGTGGCTTCTTCCTTACTGAGCAGCCGTTCAGCTTATGTCTATATACGACTTATTTTAACGTTGATGTAGATACTTTTGTACTTGTTTCCTCCAGAGTCTTCGCAGCGTCTTTTGCTGTTGTTTCAGGATTGATTTCTACCTTTTGTATCAAAGCACATTCGTTTTTATGAGACAGAATGCGTCACCTGAACAGTATGATGGCTGAGTGGTCTTTATACATGGTGTTTATACTTGCACAGCATTGTTGCAACAGATGAATGTGATACCTTTAGGCATTTGGAAATTGCTCCCATGAATGAACCATACTTATGGAGGGCCACAATATTTTTTCCTTTTCCCATGATGTGAAGATAAGCCATAATAAAATATACTGTATATTCACAGGTAGACCTCGAGTTGACTCAAATGATGTTGATTAATGTCTTTCAGAAACTTCTCAAACCATAACATTATTATTTTGTTATTTTTCAAGGTGTTTAAAGGCACAGTTCAAGGAGTGTTGGTAAGCGTTTGACCCTCTGGTATAGTGATATAGGGAATTATAAATTAAATAATATATCAGTAAACAATCCGAACTGAATTGCCAAAACTTTAGTTTGGTAATATAACGACTTTAGCCTAAGCGAATATAAACTTCTGACTTTGTTGCCTTGCATTATAACACAGCCACTGGAATAATACCTTAACTGCAATACATAAAGCATACTTTTAGTGTTATTATGCATTACCCATAACATCACTTTCTACAATGTTATAAAGCACCATCATTTGTTTTCAGTGACTTTCAAATAAAATGCATGCTCAAAACAAAATAAGACCCTCAGTTGCTTGGCATAGTTCACATAAGTCAGTTCATCCATCCTCCATGTTTATCTGGAGGTGTATTTGTTCTACAGACAAAGGAAAAACCCGTAGGAAAAAAAAATGTACATAAAAACCTTTTCTATAATAAAAGTTTCAAGTGTACTGTAACTTATACCTTTCAAATTATTAAACATAATTTCGATGTATCAACAATAGAGACTAACGAATATGATTTTGCAACAAACAGAATATTTTTCTCTTTTTCATCGTGAGTTCAAGTCGGCTTTTATTGTCTTTTCATCCATATACAGTACAGTTTAGTACACAGTAAAAAACGAAAACAACATTCCTCCACGACCAAGGTGCTCCGTACAACATACTGTAAATGACCTAAACTAACTCGCTAACTAAGAAACCTAATTAGCTTGACTAGCTGCGACAAGACAGATTGACATTTTTAAATTAACAGAAAACTATCTAAGTTCTATACAAAAAAAGACAACATAAAGTCCACATGCAAATGTGCAAACAAAAGCGACGAAATGACAATGCGACACTTTGAGTGATCGAGACTTTGATTCTTTGAGTGGCATGTTGGTCTTTTCAGTCTTTATCAATTCTATCTCGCATATTGTGGTGAGGGATGTACAGAGAAACAGCCTGAGTAATTACAGAAGTGAAGGCAACTGACATTCAACAAACAAGTCATCTCCTTCATGTTTTCTCACCCTCGTGAGCTCACAGCCTTGACTGTCGGCTAACATTTAATAAGCCCCACCCTTTTTGTTTTACTTTTTTCTTCTTCTTTTAAATTTTTTTTTTTTTATCCATGCCAAGCCTTCACTTTCTCACAGCTTGCCTTCATTGCAATTCAGGGCATAGTGGCTTGCCATGCCAAGCCCTGTAAGAAATACCATTTAACTAGATGGGGGGGTGGAAGAAAGCAAAAAAAAAAAAAACAGAAACTATGAATAAAACATGAAAGCAGACAGGCCTTCGAACCAAACAACAGTGTATAATTAGTTCATTATTTCTTAAAAGATTTTTTGCATAGCACCCTTAGTCCTTCCCGTATGGTTTTTGTTTCTCCATGTGAACATTGTGTCTAATTTATTTTCAGACTCTGTAACCGTGTGTCTTCATGTGTTTTTTTTTTTTTCCCATCCAGTCTGCAAATGATTTGAGGTGTCAAAACTTTAAAACAACAATAAGAAATTTGCTATGTTGACTTAAACTAAAGCTATTTGTGAATGTTACACATGTATCAGTTGGCTTTTTGAATACCAAATTCCGCTAAAAACGACCGAAACCCTGCTGTGTGACTCCCTGCTGTGAGAAAAAGAAAAAAAACATGGCGACAAAATCACTCACATAGATAAACTTTCATCTATGATATGAACCCAACAATAGTTACTGTATGCAAGTTAGCTGAGGTTATGATCCTTGCTGAGCCTGAGAGTACATGGCAGCAACCATCGGCTTCAATCAAATGCATGACCACTGTGAACCACAGCTTTATTATTCATCTGCACTTTGACTTTTGGGATTGTTTATGTGTATGGATTTATGCTTTTGAAACCACTGAGAGATCATACAGCAGCCCATACAGAAATGTAGTATATGGACAGAGGAATTTTTCCTTATATTTCAAAAGCACAGATTAGGCATAGCATTAACATCACAAAATATTAACACACTAACATTCATTAACAATTACAGATGTAGCCATTAAGAACGCACGTTTAGAGAAAAGGGATCTCGCGAGCTGCCGCGGCAGTGCGCGGGAAGCTATGAAAATGACCTTTATTACCTGTAGGGGGCATTCATGTTTCAATCTGAGGTATTATGTGTCTATTGAAGCCGAAAATGTGTTAATCTCTCTTCGGCACCCATTGATAACCGTAAACAGTTTACAGGATCATGGGCATCCAAGGGTCCTTTATATAGGGACCACAGGCCAGCCCGTCAAGTTTAGTCTCACAGAAAAGCCAATGCTGCTGAAAAAAATCAATGATGCCCCTTATAGAAAAGTATCAGGACATGCAGTTAATCACAACCTGCTATATACGATGCTTAGCAGGCAAGGGCCCAAGTTTGTTGACCCGGCCTCCAAATTCACCCTATTCCTATCTGACCAGGCATCCTTGGAATTTGCAAAACAAGTCCAAACTGCTGATGCCCCACCCAAAACCCATAGCACTCAAAGGATCTGCTGCTAATGTACTGGTGCCAGCTATTACAGCACAGCATCAGAGGTTCTATGCCATAACTGCTGACCATGTGGCACTACAGGAACCTACACAATATTGGGGGTAATGTTTTCTCATGGTAGTGTTATGGCCTGATCAGTGTGTGTGTGTCAGACATATTACAAATTCATATATATAAATATTGGGTCTGTGTGCACGGAAATTGCATGTGTGTGGAAATTGAATGTGTGTGAATGTTAATTGGGGTCCTACACTGGTCAAACAAATGGGAATAAACACAATTGGCCGCCACAGTCTCTAGTTGGACTAGAATGGTTCATAGATGGATGGATAAAAAGATATGTATATCTCCATATGGAAGAATACAGATTCAACATGATGCATCTGGACAGAGAAAGGAAAGGAAAAAAAAAACATGTTGAAAAAAAGACGCCGATCAGCAGCTAATAATTTCAGCAGTAAATTGTATAATGGTGAAGCCAGAGTGTAATTAATTACAGAGGATCCTGAAATGTTCTCTATGTAGGTGGAAACCTGAGCACCCAAAAAGGAATAAGATGAAAAGCACTATACAGAAAGTACCGTATGATCAGGATCCAACCAAGAGTTATGTAGCTGTGTGGCAGCAAACTTACAATGCCATGATATTAACATCCTATGAGAAATCGGTATGAATATAAAGGAAATTAATAATTGTGTTAAAGCTGGATTTGTTTTGTCTTTGACACACATAAAATCATAATAAAATGTACAAGCCTTAGCCTCACCCTTAGCCTTAACCTTTCACGCTTTTGCACAAAAGTTGTCTGAATCAGTTACAGATTGTGCAATCTGTGATGCAAAACAATATGATTTTTTTCCCCCACAACCAGTGAAATGTGAGTATTTTAAATAAGAATGTCAACCCACACTGTAACTGCGAGTCTGCAGCACAAATGCTCTTTACACTCATTAGTTCACATCTGTTTCTTTCACCTTTTTCACATATTTTCTGTCTATACTTTAACTTTTCCAGCTCAGCCTGTCCATTTTCTACCAAGCCATATGCATCTTTGCATTTATCAAGCCAATTATTTACAAGTCCACCTAACTTTAGTTCTAAACAGGTACAAATGCACACACAATAAGCATTTGTTCGATGGAAATATACACCTAAAGCTATTTGTTAAGTTATTTTTGTATGTTCAATAAAATAAGAGCGATTGAAAGTACTTTATCCACAAAAACAACAAAAGCAGAAAACTCACTGTTACCATGGTGATGAGCATGAACATGTTTCTGTCTATGCTGCTGTCCTGTCATTGCCTTGTTATACTGTAGTGTTCACCTGCACTCTGTTGGTCCTTGATTAGTTTGTCTACATGTACCCTGTTTTATTAAGCCCCCTTTATAGATACATGAGTCTGATAAAAAAAAAAAAAAATCTCATAAAGAACGAGAAGAATTTCTTTCTATGTCCAAAGAAAGAGGAGGAGGTGGGTGTGTGTGTGTGTGTGCAAATTTGAGGAGAGCTTTGACAAGAGCCAGGAGTGAATGTGAATGTGCAGCAAGAACAAGGAATACTGTATGCCCCGATCTCATGGTTTTGTGGGTACGGGAATAAGGAAAGGCAGGGAATGCTTGATAAGACCCCCGTGACTATCAGGACAGCTTGGAAAGGGCAACACTGACACTGCAGAAGGTATTTAGAGAGACACCTCTGAGAATTTCTTTTTTTTTTTTTTTTTTCTATGAGATCGACGAGAACCAGGAGAGCCCTGTGATTTTGGGGCGTGGCCAGGAGTGTGTCTATTAGTGCCAGGATGGTGCTATGAGCGAAATGTTTCGATTTTTTCTTCTTGTGAATAGTGCACAGAAAGAATTGACGTCCAATAATTCCACAGCCAAGATTTGTGAGATTGAAGAGAGAATTCAGGAGTTTGAAGAGAGCACCTACGAGAGTTCCAGGGAATCTCCAAGAGTACGTCAATGTTCTCATTTAAATTGCTCTTGTTGAGATTTCTTTTCAGACTATTGTATGAAAGGTGTCTTGACATATCATTCTTAATTCTTAGCCTATTTTTATATACGTAAATCAGAGACTCTTATTTTATTTATTCACATTCTTATGGATTGCACTAAATAATACCTGGCTGTGTTCTGACCATTGCCCATCATGGATTCTTATCAAAGTTCTTGAATTCTTTCAAATAAAAGCACTACTGAGTTTACAGTCTTATATCTTGCCACTCTTTTCACTCAATAGTCAATAGTCCAAGTTCCAAAGAATAACATTTTAGTTCCTTAGAGAAAGGAACTTTTTGTGCATTTTGCATCCAATTTGAGTTGTTCCGGAAATGTTGTGAAACTGGACCGGTGCAATAAAGCTTATTTACCTGGGCCTGGGAACCAGCTCTAATCTTTGGGGCTGAAATTCACAGCACATCAACAGGCATGTCACGCTTCCACTGAGAGAGAGAGAGAGAGAGAGAAAGAATAACATGACATGACTATGGCTGAATCACAGCAAACTCTCTCTGCATTCTGCTCAAAAACTAGGACAATTTTTGTTTCCATCACCGTTCAGGTGCTTAGAAATCTCAATGGTGCCCAACAAGCTAAAGTTGAATACCGGCATAGCAGCCCTTTTAGGGCACTTTCTTCTTCCAAACTCAACGCTAAAAGTGGTCCAGCATTGAGGTTTGGGCAAAAGGAAATCATACAATCTGTTGTCTGAGTGCAATCGTTCCCGTAATTTGTTCTGTATGTGAAGGAAATAATGTGTTTGTGTGTGTTTGTGCTCTGTTTGCACTATGCCATTGTAAGCCTCTGTGATAATCATGAGTACTGGTGCATATAAGAGCGGTTCCTGGGCAATACAAAGAGAATACCCATGTGGTTTTTTACAGGCAAACTCGCACGTAATCAGATAATGGAGCAGGAAGAAAAGCCGCCAGAAAAAGCTTCAGAAAGCAAGCTGTGTCATTAAGGAAACTCACAGGTATGGATATGCATAACGGAAACGGAAGGAAATCTCCAGGTGCCAAAAATAGAAAGAAAGAAAAAGAAAACGTCAAAAACCAGCACAAATGAGATAAAACACACACACACACACACACACACACACACACACACACACACACATATGCGCACACACACACACACACACACACATGCGCACACACACACACGCGTGCATGCACAAACACATGTGCACACACACACACACACACACATGCGCGCACACACACACACACACACAGAAAATTAATGAAATGTATTTTGTAGAGTTTACAACAAACAGTGCATTTTCTATGCACTTGCTTCCTCATTTGACAATTTGTTTGGTTCTACCTAAAAGCTTTAAGAACAACTGGAGAACTTGAGGAAAAGTCTATCCTAAAACACACTAAAGATGTTTATATTAAAAGTAGCTGTGATGTACTTAACTATTTCGGTGATGATTTGCTGTTTGGTGCTGTAGCATGGGCTAATTGTACTGGCATCATTATGAGCAGGTTGTCAAATAGCATTATGGGTAAAAGAGTAGCACTGAAGCAAAAAAATCCATCCATCCAGCTATCTTCTGCTGTATACCGCTTATGCTGTGCATGGCCACTCAGAGCACAATCATGAATCCAGTTAAACACAATGGGAATTTTGGAAATACCAGTCAACCTTTGTACTAGGGGGGAAACCAGAGTAACAAAAGGAAACCCACCAAGCACATACAGACAGACTACAAGTGAGATAGAAACCCCCCAATCCTGGAGGTGCAAGGCAACAGTGCTAACACAAAGCCTCCATGCTGCCCATGGTGAAAATAAAGGAAAAAAGTAGTATAAAAGTTAAGTATCATTGCCAACAAAAAACAAACAATTAACTTGGACACCAATGAAGATCACATGTTCATTCTAAAGATTAATATACAAGGTATGCAGGAATGCGTCAGCCACTGTGAAATTTATTCTAGCAAGTTAATTTTTAAATACTAAAGTGCATACCAAAAGATGTTTCTTTGAAGGCAGTTATGATGAGATTTCTGTCTCCTGTTTCACATTTTGAGAATCCAATCCTGTCCTGAAACATGCACTTTTAAATCTGTCCAGTAGGTGGTGCTCCAACCATTTCATGTGTTCTGCCAACTTTATGCCATGATCTTACCTTTAAGGCATTTGTGATTTATTTTTTTAATTTTTTTATGATCCTCTGTTTATCAAATCTCATTATCAGATATTAATATATGCAAGGGTTTTTATGTGTGCATGTGATTACTTCATCAAACATAAACTTGCTGAGACACAAAACCCAGATGAGGAAAAGCAGCTGTTAACTCTGATATCTATCATAATGATGCCGAGTGGATAGGCAACTTGGCTATGTTATATAAATCCATTTTTGTGATCCCTCATAGAGATGATGCAGCAGTTTATCTTGGTAAAGCAGCGCCTCTCAGGAGCACAACACAGTTTTTCTCCCCACGTAACTTAATCACTCGTACAAAAACAACCTAGTTCCCACCAGCTTTTGCTAAGACCAGCATTCTTTGTTTAGAGCCGTGGAGATTAGAGCAGAATTAAGCCTGCACTCTGGGCCACATCAGGGCGATGATCAGAGAAAATTAATTAGCCTGTGAGACAAGGTTTCGGCTATGTAATGAAAGTTATTGGCCATGTCAGTTCATCACACCCCTAGCCTTTCCCTTAATACTCTCAATCAGCGCATCCAGCCATGAAATGGGTCTTGGTGTGATGCTACAGTCGAAAGTGTCACATCATGAACATCGCAAATGAACAGGCAGTTTTGCTAGTCCAGGAAGCATTTACAAGCTAATATGGGAAAAGTCGAACATTTCCGGCTTTTGTCCTCTCTCTCTGTTACCGCACGGTGCGATCTGTTGATATGTCTGCAGTGCTGTAGCATCGCCTAGATCCTGTTTGGTCAAAAAGTGTTGATTAAGGTGCTGCAAGGTTTCAAGCAAATATTGTAACAACTAAAAATCTTTAAAAAAAAAAAAAAGTCAATTGTTAGCACTATGGCTTCGCACCTCTAGAGTCGAGGGTTTGAGTACCTTCATGGAGTTTGCATCTTCTCCTGGTGGGTTTCCTCAAGCTACTCTGGTTTCCTCCTAAAGTCCAAAGACATGTAGAGTAGACTAATTCTCATTTACAAACTGCCAATAGTGTGTAAATGAGAGTGAGTTTGTGCCCTGTGATGGATTGCCAACCCCATACAGGGTGTACCCATTGTATGCCCCCCTGGGATAGGGATGGGATGAGTCCCCTGGGATAGGCTCCAGGCTCCTCCTGACCCTCTACAGAATAAGTGGTATAGAACCTGTGTGAGGAAAATAAAAACACCAAGAATAAGGCACGGTATACGATACAAATGCTATGCATGCAGACTGGAGGCAAGATTCAACCCCTCCAGGCCTGGATGTTGTGAGACAGCAATGCTAAACCACCATGCCACCACCCCATAACAGCACTATCCTAAGTATTCTATTCCTTACATACTGTAGAAGGATGAATATCGTGAATCATCTAGTTAGTGGTCAGAAAATCTGGGAAGACTTAATCTTAAAGATAATTCCATTCCAACTTATCTATTCAGAGCCAGCAACACTTCTCCATAATTCTAACCCAAAATCACTCATCATGATTTACTTCTTTGCTTGATGGCAAGAATGGCATCAAGATTTTTCAGACAACTGATGCCTGATGAGTAATAAAATATACTGATGATTAATCACTCATCCAGCAGGTTAAATTAGACAGTGAAGTTTTAGCCTTTTCTCTTGCTGCATCTCTATCTCATGACCTGGGAGAGAAGGGTGGCTTAGAAGAAAAAAAATGATGTGGGGGGGGGGGGTTCAGCTTCCCTGTCCAGGTCACTGATGTGAGACTGTACTGACTCCAGTTTATTAACCTGAGGCTCTCACGGATCAAAGAAGCCAGAGAAAGGTTCTTTGTATGAGCAGAACCCATCTCGGCAGTGATGCGGACTCTCCGGAGAGTGGCCGACGATCTTCACCAGGGAATATGATGTGTCATTATTGTTGCAGCAGATGATCAACTCCTACACACACAACTGTGTGTCAGGCGACCATCTGGACACCGGTCACGCCTCCACTGTGCTGCTCCAGTCAGTGCCTCTGAGAGTATAGAGAAAAGAGAAGTCCAAACTTACTACTTATAGACACACACACACACACACACACACACACACACACACACACACACACACACACACACACACACACACACACACACACACATATGGGGAGTTTGCATTGATTCCACATCATAACAATAGATATGTTATGTTAATATATATATATATATATATATATATATATATATATATCAATTAGCCTAGTACCAATTAGCCTAGTCTGCAAGTCTTTGGACTGTGGGAGAACTGTCTGGGGAACTGAAGAACCCAGAGGAAACCCACTAAGCACTAAGGGGAGAACATGCAAACTCTATGCACACAGACCCTGTGATGGGAATCAAACCCAGACCCTGGAGGTGCAAGGTGACAGTACTAACCACTAAGCCACCGTGCCGCCAAAAGAATATTATAACCACATACAGTACAGTAGTATAACTATGCTGGGTGCTGTGCTGTTTTATAAGTGCTGGCATGGATTCATTTACTGTAGTTTCAAGCCTGTGGTTTGAAGCATGCACATAATACTGTAGATTCCTGTAAAGCACATTATGTTTTATCTTACCTAAACATACATATTTATTCATACAATATCAGTGAGAAACAAATTGCACCCTAATCATGAAATTGTGGCATAATTAACCTAAAAAAATAAATAAAATAAAATACTTACCATGTAATCAAAAAATGTCCAAACAGTTGTTATGCATTCTTATAATCATAGGGCCATATGGTCTCTAAGAGCTAAGAGCTAAACACATGCTGATACACAGCTATCTTCCAGAATAAACCGAAGGAAGAAAGGAATGTGAGCTAATTTTGTTTCTCCCAGGGTGATCTACCTGGCAGCGACAGATTTCTGTCATTTTTTCCTCATTTTTCATTTGAATTCTGCCTTCCGCAGGAACACAAAGACAGAGTGCCAAGTTACGAGTGTTAAGCGTTGCTGTGAGGAAATGAGGAGAAAAGTTATGATTTTTACAATCAATAATACAAATTGCAGTGTGAAAATATTTGTCAACCAATTAGTCTTGGGACTGATTAGGACAAGCCAAAGTTTATGCATTAATTAGTGTATTCACTTATTTTCATTCCAAAAGGAACAGCAGAAAAGAGCACATTTACTTCACACAGCTTCACCCTTTTGATATTCTTTTATTCAACCTTTAAAGAAAGGTGCACATGCACGCGCACAATTTTAGATTAGTACGACTGAACCATAAAAGTCTAGGGGAAAAAAAGTGACACAACACAGATTGGCCTCATGGTGACATCTCCAGTGGGAAAAAAGAGAAAAAAAAAAAATTAGATTTTCCTCTGTAGTTATTACTCTTTTCGGTTATGATTTGATTTCTGTAAAAAAAAAAAAAATCAGGTCCATCCATCAGTCCTTCACTTCAGACACCTAAATCAATGTCTCATTGACTGCTCCTGCCACAGACACAGACACATGTCTGTCCCAAATGCTTAGACTGTGACAAGGCAGACAGCTTTACACAAAAAAAATATACTGTATATATATATATTTAAAAAAAAAAGTTATATAAATCAAGGCTTGGAAATCAAGACCCTCATATACTGTATTGACTATGGACAGTCATTCTGTAATCCTGGCTTTGATTCAGCTGCATTCAGCACCTTGGCCTTTGTACATTGCACTTCTTCTACAGTACAAATCATGGACATTTCAAGTAAAATAAAAATCTTTTTTTTTCTATACATCTACCCGAAGGACTGGGTGTTTTGGAGGGCATTTATACACAATAACAGAACAGTAGAGGAGAAATATAGATGGGAGCTTTGCTGTTTATCGATTGTGAAGGCGTGTTAGCTTAATTGATTTACTCCTCCAGATCAGTGGCCTAATCTCTTGGCCTTGGGAGTGCAGCGGAGGCAGGCGAACAGAGAAAGCTCAAAACACATCAAACAACTTCTGTTTTCTCAACTATATATAACATATTGTTGTTCAAGACACTCTTTGCTTAGACTGTGCATCCTGGGGAATCAGGAAGTTAAACATTTGAAATTATTTAAAAGGGATATTTTGTTATTATACTAGTATGATAGTAAGAACTATTGTAGCTAACACACGAATCGGTAGTTCTATGTAAAGATTTAGGCATCACACTTAAATTTTAGTGTCTCTCTCGCTCTCTCTCTCTCTCTCTCTCTCCTCTCCGTATATATATATATATATATATATATATACTGTATATACAGTATACAGTATAAACCTAAAAAGTAAAAAAAAATCCCAGCTTACCAATTATGTTGGTAAACTTTTTCCATTCTTGTTTAAACCAGAAGATATCTAGTACTGAGATACCCATGTTTAGGGTCTATTAAAAATTTAATTTGAAATTCAATAAATTAATGACATTCTGACAATTTAATGACAATCTAGTGCCATAAATAATGAAGTTCAAGATAGTACGATTCATTATTCATTTTAAGCAATAAAATTGCTATACAACAATTAATATTTAGTATGAAATTATTTATTCGAACAAAACTTGCTGCATAGAGTCAAAAAGACATCCGCAGTACTCTGGAGTCACTCGTTCAATCCATGCTTGATTACTTCCTGAAGATCATGTCCAGAAGACGGTTTCTTATGTGGGAGATTTTTCTCCTACACTAGTTACAGTTGCCTTAATTACAAATGTTACACAAAAACTTTAACTTTAAAAAGAACCAAAGAAAAGACTCCGGACTCCTTGTAGATCTGGATGAAGTAAGGCAGGATTTATTGCAGCAATAAAACCAAATGAGCCAGCTTAGCAATGCCTAGGATGTAGACCCATGCATGTCCAAAATCTGACTGAAGTGCCTGTGACATGGGCACTTCTTTTATACAGTTTCAAAGGGGAGGAGCGCTCACCTAGCCCCCTCCTGTCACGAATTCGGGTGCGAGGCATAAACGCAGAGGATCCAGGTGTATAAAGGAAACGATGTTTATTTAAAAGAAAAACAGGGAAAATCAAACAATAAACTTAACTTTATAATAAAACAAACCAAAACACGAATAAAGACAACGGTAGACACGAACTGAACTCACAGACATTAACCACGATAAATCAACAGATGCAAGACAGGTAACTAAACTCAAAACAACCTATTTATAAAGAAACTAATAATCAACTCGGTTCAGGTGAGCGCCCCACGTCACCTGACCGAGGTGCATAATGAGAAATGAAGTTTAAACAAAAGGAACTACAAACAAAATCACAGGGCGCTTTGGCGCCCTCTAGGGGTTTTCCCTGACATAACCCCCCCTCAAAGGGCGCAACTCCGGGGCACCACAGGAGGTCCAGGGCATCCCCCCCAGGGTCCAATGTCCGCCCCTCTCACCCAGAGGCTGGCACCTATGTCAGGCGGGCCCGAGGAAGAGGAGGCTCGCTAACCTCGGCGGCACATGACGGCGGCGGTGGAGGAAGAGGAAGCTCGCTGTCCTCAGTGGCGCATGAAGGCGGTGGCGGAGGAAGAGGAAGCAGCTCGCTGACCTCGGCGGCGCATGAAGGCGGCGGCGGAGAAAGAAGAAGCAGCTCGCCATCCTCGAAGGCGCATGAAGGTGGCGGCGGAGGAAGAAGAAGCAGCTTGCCGACCTCGGCGGCGCATGAAGGCGGCGGCGGAGGAAGAGGAACCTCGCTGACCTCGGCGGCGCATGAAAGCGGCGGCGGAGGAAGATGAAGCTCGCTGTCCTCAATGGCGCATGAAGGCGGCGGCGGAGGAAGAGGAAGCTCGCCGTCCTCGAAGGCGCTGTGCAGCGGCGGCAGCTCGCCGTCCACGAAGGCCCTGTGCTGCGACGGAATCTCGCCGTCCACGAAGGCGCTGTGCAGCGTCGGAAGCTCGCCGTCCACGAAGGCACTGTGCAGCGATGGAAGCTCTCCGTCTGCGAAGGCACTGTGCAGCGTCGGCAGCTCGCCCTCCTCTTCGCCGCAGTGCAGCGGCGGCAGCTCGCTGTGCTCGGCGGCACGGTGCAGCTGTGCTAGCAGCCCTTGGAGCGTGGCCACCTGCTCCCGCAGGTCACGAATGCGCTCTTCATTTCTCTTCGCACACCGCCGAAAGCTGCTCCAATCCTGCTGGGTCATCCGGCTACCTCCCGCGCCGGCTCCCCACAACGCATACATCGTTGCCCCCCCCAAAATAATCTCCCGGGGGAAGGGCTCCTCTGCTATGCCTCTTGGTCTCTGTCACGAATTCGGGTGCGAGGCATAAACGCAGAGGATCCAGGTGTATAAAGGAAACGATGTTTATTTAAAAGAAAAACAGGGAAAATCAAACAAACACTTAACTTTATAATAAACGTCACCTGACCGAGGTGCATAATGGGAAATGAAGTTTAAACAAAAGGAACTACAAACAAAATCACAGGGCGCTTTGGCCCCCTCTAGGGGTTATCCCTGACACCTCCCCTGTACATTTTTTTCTGATTTCTTATGAAATTATTAACCCATTATAATCCAACTTTTTCCAAGTATTGTCACCCATTGTAATTATATTTTCTCTTATCTTGTTTGCTTACATCATATACCTCGTCATCTGACTCCATATCTTTTCCCCACTATAATCTATTTTTCTTACAAAAAAAAAAAGTTTGTTTATTATTAAAAAAATATAGGGGCAGCACTTATTTTACTATATATTCTTAGTTCTTCCGGGTTACTCTACAGTTCTCAACAGACAGGCCATGGGTAAGCATCTCTCTTGCACTCATTTTAATTATTTGTCTCATTTTCCTAATTTATTGTATTTACATATTTTATTTTATTATTATAGCTAAGCGCAACTGCCCAAGTCCTGAATACATCCCTTTGGACGACTCGGACAGCCAGGACAGTCCAGAGCATAACTCCTTTGAGGATTACACTCCTACTGAACCTGTTGCGGACCGAGTATCAGTGAGTTTTTTTTCAAAATGAGTCTGATGGATCATTGACACGATTTCTTCATAAGAACGGTCTTACTTACACACGTGGACAAAATTGTTGGTACCCTTCGGTCAATGAAAGAAAAACTCACAATGGTCACAGAAATAACTTTAATCTGACAAAAATAATAATAAATAAAAATTCTATGAATGTTAACCAATGAAAGTCAGACATTGCTTTTCAACCATGCTTCAACAGAATTTAAAAAAATAAACTCATGGAACAGGCCTGGAAAAAAATTATGGTACCCCTAGAAAATACTGAAAATAATGTGACCAAAGGGACATGTTAATTCAAGGTGTGTCCACTAATTAGCATCACAGGTGTCTACAATCTTGTAATCAGTTAGTGGGCCTATATATAGGGCTCCAGGTAGTCACTGTGTTGTTTGGTGACATGGTATGTATCACACTCAACATGGACCAGAGAAAGCGAAGGAAAGAGTTGTCTCAGGAGATTCGAAAGAAAATTATAGACAAGCATGTTAAAGGTAAAGGCTATAAGACCATTTCCAAGCAGCTAGATGTTCCTGTGACTACAGTTGCACATATTATTCAGAAATTTCAGATCCATGGGACTGTAGCCAACCTCCCTGGACGTGGCCGCAGGAGGAAAATTACTGACAAATCAAAGAGACGGATAATCCGAATGGTAACAAAAGAGCCCAGAAAGACTTCTAAAGAGATCCCAGGTGAACTTCATGCTCAAGGAACATCAGTGTCAGATCGCACCATCCGTCGTTGTTTGAGCCAAAGTGGATTACATGGGAGACGACCAAGGAGGACACCATTGTTGAAAACAAATCATAAAAAAGCCAGATTGGAATATGCCAAACTACATGTTGACAAGCCACAAAGCTTCTGGGAGAATGTCCTATGGACAGATGAGACAAAAATTTAACTTTTTGCCAAGGCACATCAGCTCTATGTTCACAGATGGAAAAATGAAGCATATCAAGAAAAGAACACTGTCCCTATGAAACATGTCAGAGGCTCTGTTATGTTCTGGGGCTGCTTTGCTGCATCTGGCACAGGGTGTCTTGAATCTGTGCAGGGTACAATGAAATCTCAAAACTATCAAGGGATTCTAGAGAGAAATGTGCTGGCCAGTGTCAGAAAGCTGGGTCTCAGTCGCAGGTCATGGGTCTTGCAACAGGACAATGACCCAAAACACAGCTAAAAACACCCAAGAATGGCTAAGAGTAAAACATTGGACTATTCTAAAGTGGCCTCCTATGAGCCCTGACCTCAATCCTATTGAGCATCTTTGGAAGGAGCTGAAACATGCTGTCTGGAAAAGGCACCCTTCAAACCGGAAACAACTGGAGCAGCTTGCTCATGAGGAGTGGGCCAAAATACCTGCAGAGAGGTGCAGAAGTCTCATTGACAGTTACAGGAATCGTTTGATTGCAGTGATTGCCTCAAAAGGTTGTGCAACAAACTATTAAGTTAGGGGTACCATCATTTTTGTCCAGGCCTGTTCCATGAGTTCATTTTTTTAAATAATTCTGTTGAAGCATGGTTGAAAAGCAATGTCTGACTTTCATTGGTTAACATTCATAGAATTTTTTTTAATTATTACCTTTGTCAGATTAAAGTTATTTCTGTGACCATTGTGAGTTTTTCTTTCATTGACCGAAGGGTACCAACAATTTTGTCCACGTGTGTATGTCAGGAAGGATGACTCCGGCCCGGTCCTTCTAAGAGACCGCGTCCGGATGGACATAGCTCTCCTTTACTTTCTTTCAGGCCTGTGCGACCAGAGTCTAGTACTCCAGCCCAGTCTCTCTTAAGGCCTGTTGGTCTAAGAAGTGTCAGTGTCAGTAAGCGCTTACACCACTTCTGAATCGTGGTATTTCTGTTTTTATTCCTCATACTGATTTTCCCATCAATGTGGTTCTGGGTCAGAGAAGGCTTGATATTTAATTTCTTAGGCCTTTTGTTATTTGATGCCCACCCAGGCCCCCTATTTTACTGTACTTTTATATGTTGGGCCTTATACTTTGTATTTCTATTTTATTTGCTATGTAGGTACACATGCTATTTTATTTTGTGTCTACTCTTAATAAACTTATTATTCATTAAGCTAAATGTGTGTCCTTTGGTTATTTGTCTGTGTCCCTTTAAATTTGACATGCCTGCACATGTATGCAACCCCTGTTACGTCTCAGTTAAGATCACCCCATGTCTGAGGAGATTACCTCATGTCTGGGGCTATTGGCATTACATAATGTCTAGGGATGCTCAGGGTACAAAGATTACATCATCTCTAGGGTCTGTTTGGTACACACTGTCCACTAAGCATCTCACATCCAAAATGGCTACCTGCCTAGAGTTCATTTGAGTTCATGCTGCACGTTCTTGCTACTGTGACATCACACTGTCCTTGGCTCACCTCTGTCTCCTTACCTTACCTCTATGTTTTTTTACTAAGTCGCATAGTTTCTATCATATTGTTGCATTCACAAGTATATTTAATTAAAATATGCTCACACTTACCTGCCTTCTTCACCTCATTGTCTGACAGTTTAGGGTTTATGACTGGGAATGACCCAGGCCATGTATCCAGAAGCTCAAACCATTGCCACAAAGCCACTAGTTTTTCAGTTAATCATCACAGCTCTTCAGCAGATAAGCTACAACTAATTAGTGATATCACATGTTTTGTGCACAGGGAGAACTAGTGCATGGCAAGTGTTGCTTTAATACCTTTGGACATCACTGTATTTCCATTGGTGTTCAATTAAGGAAATTGTAAAGGCATAGGTAGATGTGTGAGGATTATTGTGTATATTCATCTTCATTGCATTTCTTGATGTAGTTATTGGTTGATTGTGAGTCATGTTTTGGTTTATTGGCCTGTTGTAAAAGCCAGCTTAATTTCAGCTTTGGTTACTTGACTGACTGTCTGACAGTTGCTTCCAGAATTTGCTAATAGTTACTGAAATCCCTTCTTCCATCTCCATCCATCACCATCCAAATACATGCTGTGCTACTTGCTGCCACTATACACTCCAAAGCATGATCAATTCACCAACATGCTTAAAAATTTCCAGGCAAAATTTTCAGGCATTCAAGATATGCCATACTCTCGTTTTAACAGTTGATGTTGAGATGTGTCTGCTACTTATGCTCTGTAAAGCTTCCACAACGGCTCTAATCTGAGGTGCTGTTTGTTAATTGGTGATGTCTGAGAGAGGTTTTCAGTAGAGGTAACTTTTGGTCTTGCCTTCCTGGGAAGGTCTTCATGAGTGTCAGTTTCATCATGGTGCTTGATGAGTTTTGCAAATGCACCTGACAATACTTTTCATCAAAGAACTATTCCAGTACAGCTGACCTTTATGTCTTAAAATAACAACTGACTGTTGTTGTTGTTGTTGTTACTTTATTTATCTATCTGAGAGATGTCTTGTCCATTGCTTAATGCCATTTCAGAAGGTGGAAATTGCAGGCTTGAAGCACTTTGATATCTTTTATAATAGCCTTACTCTCCTTGTATCCATCAATTAGCTTAATTCAGAAACTAATTCGACATTTGTTATTGTGAGTTAGCATATGGTTTGAAGAGTCAGCTTATTTAATACAATCTTTCTGACCTGTCTAACGAATCATTATAAAATAGTCAAGTTTTATTAAGTTAATTATGTCCTTAAACTTTAAAAAAAGAAAGAGTGCTCAAATCTTTTTTAATAGTTTTTCCCGAAGATGTCTAAAGAAGTGTTTTACATCTCTTACTTCAACAATCAATCAAATATTTCAAGATCTTTGACTCAGGGCACACCACAGACACATGGACATAAGGCATGGGCTTGGGGGTGGGGGCATTAAAGAAATAAGGAAGAATGGGGAATTAATGAGGAAAAAAGTAAAGAAAGAGATGAAGTGGGGGCATGTTGAAGTCGGAAGCAGCTCTTGCAGGCTCCTTAGCAGCATGTTTGTAGTGGCGGCCAGCTGGCTCCACCCAGTCCCTTTAGTGCATGCACAGGTAGGAGTCAAATGTGACAAAGCCAGTGTGGCTGCAGCAACCCAGAAGTGGTGATGGCAAGCCAGAATCCTAGGCATTGTATCAATTTCCTTCTGCATCGGTGGGCTATCCAGTATCCCTAGCAAAACAGCGCTGTTGTTGCTCTCCAGCTGGTACAGCGCCAATCCTACCTGAGAAGAAGGCCTTAACATCGAGGACGCGGCTGGTTTTATTTTTGGTGGCTGGGTTGCAATGACTAGCCATAACTTCCTAACCTCTGACTGAACTCCATGCCTCCCTTTTAAAGAGCAAAGTAAACCTAGGTTAGGTGCTGTGGTGTTTGACACAGGATTTTGTCAGCGTATTCTTTGGGTAATGTTGCCTGTGGGATGGTACTTCCATGGATAGGACTTGTTTGTTCAGCACATCCATTGGAGATTGGAGACCAGATCTATGGCCATGGCTTCTTTGCCTGATTGGCCAATAATCCGCTGTGCCGAAAGTTGTCGTGCACATGTTTTTGGTGTTCTGGTAATTTTGTATCAAGTCAAACATTGACTTTTTGCTTTTCTGTGAGATCAGACCAGTTGTTAATAAAGCACTTATGTGCATCAACACTGCTAAGTTGATTATATTGCAATAACAGCAGACCTTGGTGTGTTTCTCTCCTCTTATATTACTGCAAGTTTGCCAATGATTGCAATATTATTCATTAAAGAATGATTTGTTATAGTAGTAGAGTTACATCAAATGTTATAGAATGTCCTCAAAGCAAATTATATCACATCGGGAAGCTATAACTGTGTCATTCCCTCAGTAACTATTAAAAATATATATCTATTTATTGATTTGATTATGTTAATATGACAAGGGGAAAAAATATTATCCTGAAGCCGTTTCACCGCAAAAATGTCCATGTTGGAAAATTTCACATTACAGCTATACATCTTTGATATACTGTACCTGATGAGCGTAATGTCCACCAAACAAGCATCCATCCTTTTATCTTCTCACACACTGATCCCTCACGCACTTTGAAAGAGTTGACTTTTTGTTTTTCATTCATCTGCCACTGCTTTTTACTCTTCCCCACATTTTCATTTCCACACTGCTATACAGTCTTTGTAAATAAAACCCCTACGACTCCTGACACTCTCCCACACTCTCTATGACTCTGCTAAGATGAGCCTCACTCCTGTAACAAACTGCTAACCATTACAATACTTAAAATATCTTTCAATTCTAGTAAAAACCTATGTTTAGTTATTTAGAAGCAGACATTGACAGATATTGAGAAACCTATAGGAGCACATCGCATTCATCTTCAATCATCTCCGAAAAGAAAAATATAGCTGATGTTTCAGGCACTCTGATCAAGAAAAAAATATGCGATAATAACTTGAAGGCAAGGTTCTGAAGCTGAGTCTTTTTAAAGCCATTTTCCTCAGAGACGGCACAGGCGATGACGAGTTTTTGATCTCATGTCTCATGCTTCTGGTTTGCCAGTAGAGGTGGACATTAGGGGACCAGCAACCCTGGCTTTAAGTGTGCAACCTTGACAGTAATGATCCAATTGAGAACCAGACGCCTCTGAAATCAAAGGGAAGGACTTCGAAAGCATTTTCTACCATGGACCTTTTAGATAAAATGTCTTCTGATTTCTTCCTAGAGTGGTACAAGATGAAAAAAAAAATCCTAAGACAGAAACCAAAGTGTTAAATGTTATTATAAAACATCTTTTTTTTGGTATGTTTAATACATATATGGACTTAATAACCACACACTTTTCAGAGTTCAAACTATCATAAAATAAAATTATATGAAACGAGAAAAATTGAACTGAAAAGTATAACACAGCCTGTTAAAAAGATCGCAATGACTAAACATGGACTTTATCTAAACCCTGCTCGAGGATAGCATTTTCAGTAAAAGCCAATCGATACACAGCATCAGAGAAGTCTTCAAACAGTCAGGATTTGGTCAGATCTAAGAGAGTGGCCACACAAGTCCTGTGAAGAAGGCCTGAAGGATTGAGACATACCATGGGAAGGTTACAACTTGAATTTCAGATTTGAGCAACGGCTTGCAGGTTGATGTATTTTACAGCATGCCCAAAAGTTTCACTTAATGCTTTCACACTTGCAGGTTTACAAAAAATTTATTCAATTAATACAATTCAATATTCAATTAATACAATACAATACAGTATATACTGTATAGTTAGTTTGTATAGTTAACTTGCTTGTTTTCCAGGATATTGGAAATAATTGCTATATAAAAATATCACATATAACATAAGCTTTTTCCCCATTTCACCCATTCTGTTTTCACTTTCTGCCCTGCAGAGAGATGCCATGCATCATAATGGTCATGCGATTGCAAACTACCTGTAATTTCAAGAACTGGCCACTGTCTCAGGACTTGGCCTTTTGGGTGACATTGCAGATGATGTTATATATTTATTACCTGATACCCATTTCACACAAAACATAAGACAGGCTTGTTATGTCTGTACTTCAATCCCGACCAGGATAAAGCAAGTATTGAAGACAGGTGAAGGAATAGGGGTGGTGTTTTGAACTTTCTGCAATGCAGTGATTATGTCTTGTTTCAAAAAAGCTCATTGTGGCATAGTGTTCAAAAGATTTTTTTTTTCCAGGCCTGAAACTGAGAGTAATTTCAAATGATCCTCCATAAAGTTTCATACAAATTGAGTCCTGTGGGAGGATTAAAAATAAAAACCAAATTTGAAGGAGAATTGAATTGCAAGTTGATATCTGATGAAAGGAATAAGTAAGGCATGCTGTTATAGAAAAATAATCTGTGATTCAGTAGTATAATGCAAACTGACATGGAGGGGCATCACAGTATTTTATTGCTTCGTTTAATTCAAACGAAGTAGACTTTCAGCATATGCACATCCTGACTTGAAAATTTTGGGCTAAAATTTGTTTGCCATGCGAAGCAGTTTTGGCAGTTTGCATCAGTGGAAAGCTAAGGGAATATTAAATTATATAATAATTAATAATATATGATATTATTTTAGCATTTTTTGCAAGATTTAGTGAAGACACAGCAACATGGGGCCCAAGAATGTTTGTAACAATCATATAAATGCATTATTCAACATTACACAAACACTCGACTTTTATCCAACAACAGCAAAGACTCAAACAACACTCAATATACCAAACTCAAATGTGTATTATGCAAAACAGACCCTGCATGCACAATACGAATAATCATACCTACATACTGTATATACATTTACAGTATAGTCCCAAATCCTGTATACTTTTGTGTGTGTGGGTGTGCAGGAGTATTGTATCGACCTCATTGGCTTTATGAGTCAATCCAGGAGCACGATGATAAAAAAAATCTTGTCCTGTAATACTGTCCCAATGGTGAGTAATTCAATTTTGATGCATCCACAAAGAGCCACAGTCCTATGCAGCTCTGGGAAAACCATTTGTACAGAATGTGTATAAATAACATTGGAGCATTGGCCTCTCGGGTTCCCTTTTAACCTAGTCAGCTGACCCCCTTGCATGACTGGGATTCCTCTTGTGAGTTGGAGAGAAAATTTCATGAGAGTAAAAATATAGATCCAAAACAACTGATGGGGCAAGATAGCATATGGAAACAGGTTATAAATTATACAATTACATATAAAAAAAAAATATTTGCAGCTTTATAAAATCCCATTATGTGGCTCCACTATATGTTATCAAGCTTAAGAACTTGCCTCAAGAATAGATTTAATTAGTATGATGAGGTACCACCATAGTTGCATGTTAAGTTGCATAACATCAGCAAAGACAGGTTAGTACTTGTTATCATTGACATTAAAGCAGCTAGAGCATTAACATTAACATTAAAAATACTCCTCCTCAAAAGTGTCCTCCTCAATGAGCCTTGAAGCTGGCCATGGTGGACATGTTTAGAGGTGCTGACTGTTGACCCACCATCACAGTAACCCCTGCAGCTTTGAGTTTGTCTAGAGTGACAAGAAGAGACTGTGGTTCTGTGGACTGTGCATTGTCATGTTGTACTCTGGCCCTGTGCAGGATCGAGATCGAATGATTCTGCAGTGAGAGGAACCAGAAGGTGATGTAAGGTTTGGTGTCCTTAGCTCTTGTCATACATTGTAGAGGAGCATGATCAGTCACCAGGGTGAAATGCCTCCCCACTAGATACTTCACTTCCTCTAATGCCCATATCATGGCAAGAGCCTCTTGATCAATAGTAGCCTATTTTTGCTCTGCTGGCAAGAGATTCCTGCTTATATACAGGCTTAGATTTTTTTTACACCACAAAACTCCTGTAACAGGACTGTGCCGACTCCAGTCTCCTAAGAATTAGTGTGCACAAGGAAGCGGTGGTTTATGTCGGGATTGTGGAGGACAGAGAGCTGGTGAGGTGAGTTTGCAGTTTCCACTGCCTCTACCATTTTCCCTGGCTGGCCCTTTCTAAGGAGATCAGAAAAAATGCTGCTATAGAAGAGAACGTAGGGACACATCTGTGGACACAGCTTACTAGCCCCAAGAAAGCACATACCTATTTTTGTTTTCAATTATGGGTTGGTGTGGATCACTTTAACTTTATCAGCAGTGCACCGCCACTCCGATATCCCAGGTACTGTGCTTCAGTCAGATCCTAAAGGCACTTTTTATGGTTTGCAATCAGGCTTGCTTTGTGAAGCATCTCAAGGATGGAACGGAGGTGATTGGGTCTTGACCACATCTTCTAGGTAGGCTGCTGTATACAGCTGGTGGTGATATACAAAAATGTTCATATAAATTTGGAAGTAGGCACGGGCTCATTGCAGACCGAAAGGTCACAATTGATACTGCCAGTGGCCACACTCTGTTTTTTCCTTCATCTTTGGGGTGACAGACATAACCCATGGTCAAGTCAAGGATTGAAAAAAAAACGTCTCGGGTTACTTGGCTGTAACCCTGTTCCCTGATAAAGCGGGAACGAGATGCTGCGTGAAAACGCTATGGGAACATCTCTTTATTGCCCGGTTGTGAAGCCTGTGCATGCCAAAACCGCCGAATACCTTCGGCTTATAACATCTGCCAGGCATGACGTCACCGAATAAGGTGCATCTGCGGGTTATAAATAGGAGTGAACCGGAAACATCCTCAGGTCAATTTTGTCTGAAGGACGTCCAGGCACGCCAGCAGTGCGGCATCAGAACGCAGCATCTCGTTCCTGCTTTATCAGGGAACAGGGTTACAGCCAAGTAACCCGAGATGTTCCCTTTCAAAAGCTACACTCGATGCTGCGTGAAAACGCTATGGGAACGAGAATACCAACGCCGCCGCACTGCAAGTGTCTGGAACCCCCAGGTTGTGTAGCGTGTGCGCACAAGTCGAGGAGGTCTCAGACCTAGCTCTGGGATGCTGACTCAAGGATCCACGAACCCGGAGTAGCATTGACATCCAGACTATAAAATCTAACAAACGTGTGTGGAGAGGACCAGCCCGCCGCATCACACACCTGCTGCAGGGGAATGCCACTTGCCAAGGCAATCGATGAGGCAATCCCCCTGGTTGAGTGAGCCCTGATTCCCAGAGGCGAAGTGTGACCACGCGCCTCATAGGCTAGGGCAATGGCATCTCTCACCCAGTGTGACAGAGTCTGTCTAGTGGCAGACCCCCATGGCAAATAAAGAACTGCTCTGACTTACGCCACTGGCTAGTGCGGTGGACGTAGATCCGAAGAGCACGTACTGGACACAGTAAGTGAAGTCTTTCCTGCTCCGGAGCTGTGAAGGCGGAGGACAGAAGGCCTCGAGAACAACTGGGTGCATGGTCGAGAATGGAACCTTGGAAAGATAGTTTGGGTGAGGATGCCGAATAGCTTTAGAAGTAATAGCCATATGAAAAACCATCTTAAGAGACGGAAGCCTGACAGGCGCTGACTCTAGTGGTTCGAAAGGGGTGCCGGCCAGGCCTTCGAGTACGAAAGATAAGTCCCATGAAGGTACCGCCGCTCTCGTGGGCGGGTTCAACCGTTTAGCTCCACGAATAAAACGGGCAACTAAATGGTGCTTGCCCACAGAAACCCCATCATTCAGAGTGTGACAAGCCGAAATAGCGGCTACGTACGTTCTGAGCGTACTAGGGCATAAGCCCGAGGACAACTTTTCTTGCAGAAACTCCAGCACTGAAACAATCTGGCAGTGAACTGGGTCTACATGTCTTGCCATGCACCAATTTTCAAATACACTCCATTTGAGGGCATAAGTTCTTCTAGTGGAGGGAGCCCTGGCACTTAAAATGGTTTCAATTACGCTGGCTGAAAGCCCAGCATGTCTTATTTCGTCCCGTTCAGGGGCCAAACGTGAAGGTTCTAGAGCTCGGGCCGGGGATGAAGTATTGTCCCCTGTGCCTGAGACAGACGATCCCTCCTCACTGGAATCACCCAGGGTGAGCCGTCGAGGAGAGATATTAGATCCGAGAACCACACTCTGGTCGGCCAATGGGGCGCTATCAATAAGAGGCGCAAGCCCTGTTGACGGACCCTCGCCAGGACTCCTGGGAGCAGAACTATAGGTGGAAACGCATAAAGGCGTAATCTGGGCCACATGTGGGCCATTGCGTCCAGACCCAGGGGAGCTGGATTGACTTCCTACTTCGGGGTGGAGTTTCCATTCCCCATGTTTTACAGCTTGTCTGGATAGCAAGTCTGCTCCTACATTCATATGCCCTGGAATGTAAATCGCCCTGAGGGACAGGAACTTGTCCTGTGCCCAAAGCAGATCCTGGTGCGCTAGCTTGTTCAAGCGGCGCAAGCACAGTCCACCCTGGCGATTTATGTACAAGACTACCGCAGTGCTGTCCACCCGCACTAGGACATGGTAGCCTCTCAACTGCTGGAGGAAGTGTTTCAGGGCCAGAAACAGAGCCATCATTTCGAGGCAATTGATGTGCCACGCGAGAAGATGACCTCTCCAGCTCCCTTGTGCTGGACGGCTATCCAAGACCGCACCCCGGCCCGTGAGGGAAGCGTCTGTCATTAGCATCTTGCGACGACGAGACGGACCTAGAGTGGGACCCAAAGTCAGAAACCGGGGTCTGAACCACATAGAAAGGGTACGAAGCCCCCGGCGCGTAACCCTTATTAGCCTCTGGGGTTTGGCCCTTGAATGAAACCCCCTGGCACTTAGCCACAGCTGAAACGCTCTCATGTGCAGAAGGCCCAAAGGTATCACCGTGGACGCAGCTGCCATGAGGCCTAAAGATTTCTGAAAGTGATGAATAGTGAACTTCTGGCCTAGCTTGATTTCCTTCAGGGTGTTGAGAATGGATTCAACATGAGCAGGAGACAACTGTGCCCGCATTGTGACCGAATCCCATGCGACACCCAATATGTTGTCCTCTGAACAGGAAGGAGAACGCTTTTTGTGGCGTTGAGTCTCAATCCTAAAGAATGAAGATGGGCTAGGACAACATCTCAATGTCGAAGCGCTAGCTCCTGAGACTGGGCCAGAATCAGCCAGTCGTTTATGTAATTCAAAATACGGATGCCCTGGAGTCCTAAAGGAGCCAGAGCTGCATCCATGCATTTTGTATATGTGTGGAGTGACAGAGCTAGGCCAAATGGAAGGACCCAATACTGGTAAGCTTCGCCCCCAAAAGCAAACCTCAGGAACTTCCTGTGCTGTGGCAATATTTCTATATGGAAATATGCGTTCTTGAGATCGATTGTGACAAACCAATCCTCTAGTTGGATTTGAAAAACAATCATTTTGACAGTCAACATTTTGAATCTGGATTCCTGAGATAGCGGTTCAAGCCGCGAAGATCCAAGATCGGACTCAACCCTCCCCCTCTCTTGGGCACCAAAAAGTACCGACTGTAGTAGCCCGACTCTCTGTCTGGGAGGGGAACATGTTCTATGGCCCCTTTGCCCAGCAGAGTCTGTAACTGCTGGGCCAGCAGATGTGCTCGATCCGGTTTCACGGAAGTGGAGACCACGCCGTTGAAACACGGAGGACGATGTGCAAACTGAATCCTGTAGCCTGTGCCTACAGTCCTTTGTACCAAGGAGATACACCTGGCAGTAGTTTCCACGCTGCCAGCTTCTCCGAAAGGGGCACGAGCTTTGACACTTCGGCTGGATGGGGGGGGGGGGGGGGGGGTTGTTAGGTGTTGGGAGATGAAGTGTGGCAGGAGATGCCTGAACACCCAACTTTTCATTGGAGACCGGCGCTCCCCGAAACACCAGTGGTGGCGGGGATTGAACACCGGCCTCCCGGGAGTGCCAGGGAGGAAGCCCTGTTTTGTGATGAAAATCCAGGCGCCCCTCCCCGGGGGGAGACACCCCCACGGCCCCAGGCGCACGAACTCAGGGCTTCTTCTTTGAAGAGAGGAAGCTCCTCAGATCCGGTCTTTTCGAAGCAGATTTTTGAGAAGAGCGGCGAGCCCTACCCCAGTCTTTACGGGGGGGGGGGGGGGGTGAGCGGCTGGTCACGCTCTCCTTCTGCACCTCGCGCCTGATAGGGGCGAGACCTGGCCGGGGCCGGGTGGCCGACGGTCCCGGTTCTTGAGCACGGCGGGGAAGGAACCTCCCAAAGGCCTGTTCGTATAGCTTTGCCTCCCGAAACCTAGTGGCGGCGGAATTTACAGCGTCGCCAAAAAGGCCAGAAGGCGAGATGGGGGCATCGAGGAGGACAACACGATCCTTATCCTTGATGCCCATGAGGTTCAGTCATAGATGCCTCTTCGTGGACACCATGGCAGCCATGGAACGGCCCACAGCACGGGCCGTCCGCTTGGTTGCACGGAGAGACAGGTCTGTGGCTCGGCGCAGCTCTGCAAACGCCCTGTCATCAATAGCCCCGCCGCTGCTCAGGTCCTTCAGCAGGTCAGCCTGGTAAACCTGCAAAACCGCCGTGGTGTGCAGTGAAGCACCAGCCTGTCCTGCTGCCTGAAAAGCTTTACCCACCAAAGCAGATATCAATCTGCATGGCTTGGAGGGGAGAATAGGCTTTTTCAGGTAGGATGATGTCCCGCAAGAGAGAGATAGCCCGCAAGCGTCTCTTCTATCTGGGCATCATCATATAACCGCATGCTTTCGCATCAATGATATTCAAATACGTCGAAGGCACAAAAACACGGCTTGCTCCATGAAAGAGTTAATTCATCATGGATGTCACCAAAGAAGGGGAGAGAGAGACGTTGAGGCTCCTCCCCCCGGCCACCCGACAGACACCTGTCGTTCAATCTCGAACGCTTGGGGGAATCTTGCTGCTGCGGCCAGTCGATATACAATCGCTCGACCACACGCGTTATAACCTCTAATAATTCCTCAAAAGCTCTGTCAGCACTGGAGGAGCGTTGTGAGGAGGCTACTTCCTTGGAAGCGAGAGAGGAAGATTCTTCCGCTCCTTCACAAGAAGCGCCGGAGCGCGCTTGCGAAGCGGAAGCTAAAACTTCCTGACCCGGAGAGAGCGCGAGAGAAAAGAGGGAATTCCGTCTCGTGCGCGTCTGCCAGATCAGCACGCGAGCCCCAGAAATGCGCCGCGGCTCGCGGTTTCTCTTTAAAGAAAGCGAGCCGCGCGCGAAGCACCTTAATAGGGAGAAGATCACAGTACTCACAGTCTCCCTGAAGCCCGAGGCGAGCGTGTTCTTCCCCGAAGCACTCGAGACAAAACTCGTGAATATCTATCGCACGGAGGCACGCATCTCTTAAGCAACTCTGCCATATCGGTGAGTTAATGCTGTTATTTTTATTTCGCTTTCGTTACGGCTTGTACATGCACACGCAAACACAAAGCGGTCCTGAAGACAAAAAGATCTGAGGATGTTTCCGGTTCACTCCTATTTATAACCCGCAGGTGCACCTTATTCGGTGATGTCATGCCTGGCAGAGGTTATAAGCCAAAGGTATTCGGCGGTTTTGGCATGCACAGGCTTCACAACCGGGCAACAAAGAGATGTTCCCATAGCGTTTTCACGCAGCATCGAGTGTAGCTTTTGAAAGGGAACATGTTCTTTCCAGCTGCTCAATAAGTTTGTCCACTCATGGCAATGGGTAAGTGGCAAACTGAAGTCATTACAGAGCCTGAAGGTCCCTTAGAGTCCCCTGTGGACACTACCACAATGGGGCTGGACCAGGGACTAGTGAATGTTTTATGATGCCATTGCACAAAAACCTTGATTTTGATGGCAGGACAGCAAGTCTCTGGCTATAAGCGCTCAGGCTATAAGGGTGCTCACAGACTATTACACTTGGTGGGCTCTTGATCTCATGGCACCAGATGAATAAGTCCTGGTTTGCTGGAGAATACATCCTAGAATTGATTGACCCTTACATGATCGTGTGCCCATGTGAGAGAGTTTCCTGCAGGTTTGGACACTGGAAGTGTACAGAGACAGAACAATAGTTTCCGTTATAGACCTGCTCCTCATCATACTAAAGAATGGGTGGTCTTTTACTGTATATGCAGGCCATGGCCGTGGGTGGTGGAGACAATGCAGTGTCACCCCAAGCAATTTGAGACACTCCGTCCCACTTAACTGAGCCATGGTTCTGAAGGGTTTTCTTGGTCTCAATTTTCTCTGTCATGCAAGGAGGGTGAACCTGGTAAGAGCCACAGGCTCTAGGCCCACTGTCAAACCACATAGGTTGTGGCACGACTCCACAACACCTCTTGAGTGTGTTGTGGTGCCTGGCACCAGCATGTTGGCAGCAGATTCTTTGGGTGCTATGGTTTATAGCGTGGGGCCTCCATGGATGAAAATTGTTTGTCCAACAAATCCCATGGATGCTTAATAGGATTGGGAACTGTGGCCTTGGGCTCTTTGCTTGCCATGTGTGTTCTGGTGCCTTTCTATCTTTTTGTTTAATTTTGCTACATTGGCTTTTTCTGGGGGATTGGACCAGCCAGGCTATCCTTTGTTTCAAGCATCTTGAGTGAGCATTGGGTGCCCATGATCCCAGTCATGCTAAAAAAATAGGCCTCTCAGTTCTACAGGATGGGATCTTTAATGTCACAGTTTACAAGGGCATTCTATACATGTGTGTTTCCAACTTTGAGGAAGAATCCTCATACAGATATGAAGGTCAGGTGCCCTTATACTTTTGTTCATGTTGTGTATAACCAATTGCCTCTATATTACATTATATCAACCAAATAGTGGATCAGTTCAAGGAACATAAAATATATCCTTTTGTTATTTGTAAAGAGGCATGGACACCATCATCCCTTCTTCCTTCTGTGTTCCTTTCCACATGTTGTTCTCAGGAGTGCATTATGTTCGCTTTGCACCAAGGACACACTGTGCTATTCAATACTCCCTTATTCTATTAGGAGTCCTGCCGCCAGTTGCAGCGCACACGAGAAGGACAGCTCACTTCCCCTGGTGTGACAAACTACGGCCTAACACAATAACAAATACCCCAACATCAATAATGATTTTCTTTGTTTAAAAAAATTGTTTAAAAAAAAAAAAGGCTGGTGAGGATGAAAGAGAGCAAGGTGGGAAGGGGAGACGAGGGAGCAAAAAGTCAATACAACAAAGAAGGCCATATTTCAGCACCTATTACACATTAAAACTTTATCAGGGCACTTGTGTTGTGAAGTTTCCTTGAACAAAATATTAAAAGCGCATTCACAGCAGCTTCTGTCGCTTTTCTTTGTAAAACATGATAACGCTGCAGACTTAATTAAAAATCTCATTATGCTTTGCCATTTTTACACACTGGAAAAGTTCACAGTATGTTTTTACAAACGGGTGGAGGTATCGCTGGTTGAGCACAACACACATACACACTCAGACACACACACTCACTCGCACACACTCACACACGCACACATGTGTCTTGCTATTCTTCTGAGGACCTTCTATTGGCAAAATTATTAATGCAGCTAATTAAAATAATACACCTCATTTTTTTAATTTCCAACCTTAACCCCAGTAACCAAAGCGCCAAAACATTTACATATTTTTTTGCCTTTTAGTATTATTATTATTATATAAATATAATAATATATAATAATAATTTTTTAATGGTTATTTATTATTTTTTTATTATAGTGAGAGAATTGGTGATGTTTTCTCTATGAAAAAATGGGAAGCTTTGTGCATTCATTATTAAATACAATTTATACATCTCTCTCTCTCTCTCTCTCTCTCTCTCTCTCTCTCTCTCTCTCTCTGTCTCTCTTCCCCTATGTGTATCCTTCTTTTATGAGGAATAAATTTCCCCTTCTGTAAAAAGACAGACACCACTCCTTGTCTGTAAATATGGGTGGTACAGCAGGTGCGGCCGCTCTTTATTTTGATTGCCACTGCTCTCTTTCTTTCTTTCTTTCTTACTTACTTTCTTTCTTTTTTCTTTCTTTCTTGCTTTTCTTTATTCTGCTGTTCATGGACAAGCCATTCATCCTGCATCGAGACAATTATTTTCTAGCCATGTTTTCTTCTAAACAACCTATTTACTATACTTGCCTCTCTCTCTCTTTCTCTCTCTGAGTGCATGCTGGGAGTGAGTGGGCGGAGCACGTTTGAGCGTGAGTGTGAACGGCGTTTCTTTATTATAATTGTACTTTTCTTTTTTTTTCTAAAAAAGGAAGAGAACTTTTTCTATTAAATTAACATCGTGCAGGGAGCTCACCAAACCTCTGTGAGTCGGAGGTTTTGGCGTGGAGCGTCAGCTCCAGCGTGTTTGCTGGAGAGCATTGTGTCCGCGACCTCCAAAAGTTTTGACACCTTAACCCGCTGGCATGGGATTAGAATCAGAATTAGAATTAGAATTAGAATCAGAATTAGAATGCGAGTGTGGAAGACTGCAGTCTGGCCACGGGGGAAGTGGTCGGTCATGAGCACGTCCTAGCCGCGTCCAGGATAAACAGCGTGGTGGTGCTTTTCATAAGCACAGTGGAAAAAGCAACAGAGCTGGTGGTAAACGGGATAGACATAGCTGGTTCCCACTACAGTGTACTTCCCCTATCAACACCATCTAAGAAGGTAATGCTCCTCTCTTCATCAAAGATGAAAGAGTTCTCTCGCCATGGAAAACTAGTGTCCCCCCCCCAAAAAAAAAAATCTCAATCGGCAGCAAATGTGACCTGTTAAAACACGTAATGTCTTTTAGAAGATTCATCTACATGATCCTAAATAATAACACCACGGAGCTACAGTTCACCCTAACTTTCAAAATCGACGGTTTTGATTATGTGATCTACGTTTCCACCGAATCACTAAAATGTTTCGGCTGTGGAAAGACGGGACACATGGTGCGCGCTTGTCCGTGTGAATCGGCGAGGGAGAACGGAGGAGGGGAAAAGCGAGACCCGACCAGACAACCAGCGAGAACACCACAGGTGAGAAAGACACCAAGGAGGCCTGCACACCATCTACTGAAAACGCCTCCTGCACTGAGAGCGGTAAGACCGGAGTAAACACGTCCACACCTCAACAAGAAACACGCAGCGAAATGGTGAGTACAGTGATTCCTCCTGTCACCGCATCAAAGTCCCAACCTGACCAACACACCAGAGACTTTTGGAGATTGATGTCACCGACGTGATGTCCAACACACAGAAAAGAAAAGTGTATGCTGTATGCCATAGCAATAGAACCCTTGCTACACAAGCAACGAACCGAACTTAACGGAATCAGGATTCCCGACAGAAAAGAAACTCTTTTTTGTCTGCGTATGCTGATGACGTCATTGTATTGCTAAACAAGCAAAACGACATGGATGCAGCAATTAAGGTACTAAGGGATTTTGAAAATATTTCGTCAGCAAAAATAAACTGGGCAAAGAGTGAAGCACAACTAATCGGAGACTGGTCTGAAAACACACCCACACTGCCAGAAAGACTTTTATGGACAAAAGGGGGAATCAAATACCTAAGAGTCTACGACTCTACGAGTGACGACTCTTTTGCACAAAAGAACTGGGAAGGGTCGATTGAAAAAATAAAAGACCAACTGGACAAGTGGAAATGGCTGACTCCAAAAATGTCTTATAGAGAACGGATACTTATTATAAACAATCTAGTGGATTGTCTTTTTTATCGCAACCTTTTTAAAATTTGGATTTTTTTTTAAAGTACAGAGACCTCCAAACACATGCTCTGTTTACTGGCTTTTAAAGGAGCCCCTAGTCCATGGAGCACGCCTGGACATCGCCAACAACTCCCTCTCTGATACCTTGATCCACTCTGGTATAACCAACTTAGGACAACTAGTGGATCTAGTAGGTGCAAAACTTTAAAAGTTCTGAAAGAGCGTTGGAAAGGATTGGAGTGAAATCAAGGAGGATTCTAGCACAACATTTTGAAAAATGGAAAAATCTTCTCTCACAGGACGAGAAAGCCATGCTGAGAGAGTACTGTGAGGGAAAGGAAGAACCGGATGAAGGAGACCCTTTACCCGACCTCACACTCTCTCCAAACCTAGAAGAACACACGGGTCATTTTTTAAGCTGTGCAAACCTCCAAAACATGGACTGCTACAATGTCTCTGGGAAAGATCTTTTTAAAGCTTGTGTTAAAGTTCTTAATAAAAAAGTTTTTTTTTAAATGGGAGAGTTGATACACCTTGGCGTTCGGTCCTCAGATTAAATTAGGAAGAACAGCCACGGTGGTGGAGATCACTGTACAAGCCATCATTAGCTAAAAGATCTGGAGACTTACCCCAATATAAGTCAAGGATGTCCTTTTTGTGCACAGAAAGAAACCATCTTTCATGCCTTTGCAGAGTGCTCCAGACTTCAACCACTTCTTATTGTTTTAAAAGCCCTATTTATTGGTTTTAATGATTTTTTTACACTAAAGTCCTTCATCCTATGCATAACATATACTCTTTTTTACAAGAAAACAGAAAACCTTACTGCCTTTGAGAGAATTTGGTGTTTTAATGGAGTACCGTGCACTTTGATTGAGAAAGAACTCTGTTTTACCCACATCTTGTTTTAAAAACTTTTTTACATTTATTTATTACAGTTATTTATTTATATGTTATTTCATGTGAGGTTCCTTACGTTTTCGTAAAAATGAACACCAAATAATTGTAAATAAATGTTTTTGGCAAATTCAAATTCAATTCTCTCTCTCTCTCTCTCTCTCTCTCTCTCTCTCTCTCTCTCACACACACACACACACACACACACACACACACACACACACACACACACACACACACACACACACACACACACACACACACACACACACACACACACACACACACTCTCTAAAATGAACTATTCTCTATTTGAATTTCAAGGCTGCTGTAAGAATGGAGCAAGTCATCAGGATACAGAAAGTAGGGAATGAAGTGATGGAAAAGAAATGCAAAACACTCTGGAGTTAAGGAGCGCTCATGACTGCTCAACAAAGCCACAATGAAATGCTTCTGTCATACACACAGACACACACACACACACACAGATGCGGTGCACACCTGGGGAAGCCTGATAGAACCCTGGAAGAGCATAAACACACCGGAATATTCAGAAAACTTGTAGAGAGGAGATGGAAAAAGAAAAAAAAAAAGTGCTGAGGTGCACTTCTGATAAGAGATCAATCCTGGACCTGAGCGCCGCCGTGTCTTTGTCTCTCTCGCCTTCCCGCATCTGTACTACATTCAAATGATTAACATCCACCCTTTTTGTATTACTGTATAACAGACAGGCTTTAACTTAAGTGAATAAAAGCGTCTGTGATTGGTGAAGGCGTTCATTAAACAGCCATTTAATGTGTTCTTATCGATTATACATGTGATAATGGACTGCGCGGATGTGTATTAAATAACATCAGAATCTATTAGGGGCTCGGGTGGGTGCGGTCTGACAAATAGCATCAACAGTTTGGCTCTCTCACACCTCTTGGCGAGTGCGTATATAGTGCATTATTTGCCTCAGGGCTGTGCTGCTGCTGTTTAGCTAAGCGGATTTGGGACTGAGTATGGGTGCTGTCTAAGAGAGAGAGAGAGAGAGAGAGAGAGACGGGCTCCATGAGGGCTCAGTTTTCCACCTGCAGTGGTCCAAGGGGGGCTAAAACAAACTTGTGCTGATCAGCCATGCTTTTACCTTGGATTTTTTTTTTTATTATTTTTTATTTTTTTAAGGGTCTGGAACAAGGAAGAATGCAGTAAACAGATCAAAAGGGCAAATGTCTTTGCAGTGTTTCCTCTTGAGGAGTCAGAATACTGACTATGTTCGTTTCATGCAGCTACTTCTCCATCTCTTTCTTTCTTTCTTTCTTTCTTTCTTTCTTTTTATTATTTGAGCAACAATCCACTGTTCATGTTTCCTTCTCTCCTCACGGTAACGCTCCTGTCATACAAAAGTAACCACAATAAAAAAAAAAAAGTCACAACTTTCTTTTTTCCATGAAGCCCATATTCATCAGTCATTACAACTTTTTATTCATTAATCTTTTAATGATTCCTTGTAAGCATGTGTCCTATAAATAATTCCTTAGAAATAGTTTATAATGAATGTGTCACTATTCTTTATTGTAACTGGTTTTAACACTTTTTGTTGTTATATATTATTGATAATCAATCTTACAGCTGCTCTATAGTATAATAATGCAGATCACTTATTCAATTTTTATTTTATTTTTCATAATATGCGTTATAATAAAAATGCTGGCAAGAAATCATTCACAAATTACAAATGGCCATGATGTACTGTATGAATATGGGTTTTGTTAAAAATGTAACTAAAATGCTTGGTAGCATGGATACTCGTGTAGCCCTTAAAGCTCAGAGTGTTTTTGTAATAAACATATATAGGGCTCAGGATTGTGCAGTATGAAGTGACATTTAATTTTTTTCAGCACAAAATAGGCAATATAATGAACTTAATTGTAGTTCATTATAATGACTTCTCCAAACACAACTGAGCTAAAAATTAGAAACTGGGTCACAATGGCAAAGCAATAGCGCAAAAAATGGCTATCGTTGTTTTCAGTTTTACTATAACAAAAAAAAAAAAGGTTTGACATTTTTGCAACTACCGGTTTGGTCTACTGGACATATTAGAAAACCCAAATACACAGTTTGCAGTCTCCCCATTAATACACAACAGAAAGGCTTATTATTATTATTTTTTTTATTGTTATTGACCTAGGCTGCCAGCACATATCTGTGCTGCTTAGATTTTAAGGGTTAAGCAGCTGACTTCTATCCTGAAAAAACAAACAAACAAACAAACAAACAAACAAACAAAAATCATGTTAATTAAAGATATATTAAAAATAGTGTGGACTAAAGAAAGTGCTTGGTTTACAAGCTTCCCACATCCTTTTAATTTCAGCAGCTTTATGTTTTTAAAACAAATAATTTTTATTAAGCATTTAACATCTGCAAAAAAAAAAAAAAACAACAACAACAACAACAACAAAAAACTTTAATCTAAACAAATTTCAAGTGTTTATAATTCTAAGACTTATTATTATGTTTTAAAATGATTATTTAAAAAAATAATAATAATGCCTACGTCCAAACATTTTACAAACCTTACAATAGTTTTATCAGTAGATTATTTAACTCCTTTCTAGATATTAGCAATTAAACATGTTTAAACTTTTGAATTAGTAACACTATTACAGTTTTAAGAACTTAAAAAAGCCATGATCTTAAAAGCCATGTTATAAAAAAATATATATTTTCTTTTAGAACAGATGAACACAGTCAAGTAACAAACACATGTCAGGAGTAAACAGAAGCACACAGTGTTTGCGATGCTGATGATGCCCTAATTTCAACCAACAGCCTCACTATTTAGTATGTAATTAGGGACAACTAGGGATCAATGTACACAGTAACACTAATTCCAGGAGAGGTGTAATCAGTCTTGCTCTGACAGAGCAAATACAGTAAATCCTTTATTTGTTTCCCAAAAGCAAAAACTTGTCCTGATTTCTGGGTAAATTGAATTTTTATTGATCCAGTAACAAGCGCTTCCAATTCCTCACAGAAAAAAAGCTTCTCATTTTGCTTATTAAGATAAATGATCTCTTTTATGATTCTCTTTTATGAATGTTAATACCTAGTGGATGAACTGTCTGTGGGCTGAAGAGAGAAATAAAGAGCCCTCTACAATTGAATTTAAAAACATATACATACAGTATATATATATACACTAGAAAGCAAGTTTTAGAGTGAGTATTACATGATACGTTTTTAGACACAAATGAATTGGGATGACAAAAAACACCTATGCAAATAGTGAAGCATTTTTAAAAAGAAGGTTTAATTAATAATAAATTTAAATAATACTCTAAATTCTTAAAATGGAAAGAATATGAATATGTTATGAAAATATTTGAAGAATTATTATATTCTAATATTCTAACATTGAAAATATTGTAAATATTCTAATATTGTAGTGTAAAGTTAATTTATACAGTATGTTAACTCCATCATCTATCCTCTACACATTGTCCTGCGTCAACTCCTACATTTCTTGTGGTAGGGTAAACTACAACAATTCTAGTTAGCTTGTTAGCTGAAGTAATGCATAGCAGGAAGGAAGCAGGATGGTTTGACACCTAAATCGGCCATGGCCCTAATCAGGCATCATTTTATACCTTAATGTAATAGGAGATAATTGAGTGTCTAGACACTGACAAATCTAGCAATAGAGACCAAAAAAATGCTTATTCAACCATATAAACATGTTTATTTCTGATGTAAAGTTTCACATTTTAACATGGTGTTCTATGGGGATTTTAATCACTTTGGGAGCCAGTGGTCATTTGAGTTACTGCACATTTTTGCTTTGGGATCACTTTTGCTGGTCCCAGGTTCAATTCCCAGTCTGTGTGCAAGGTGTTTGCATGTTTGTCCCATGTGTGCTGGGTTTCCTCCATGTGCTTCAGTTTCCTGACACAGTCAAAACATGCAGATTAAGCTAATCGGCGCTCCCAAATTAAAACATTATGTTAAAATTGGTGCAGTGTGTGTGTTTCGCCCCTTGAGCACCAACCCTGGAGGTGTGAGGCAACAGTGCTACACAAAGCTCCCATGCCATCCTTTCATTTATTTAGCTATATTTTATGATGCGAGCAAACAATGCTGCTAAACCTTCACTCCTGAAGTAAAGATCCTTTTAGTGCCAATCTGGAGCAGGAACCAAAACTATGCAAAACGAAGCTTTAATACTGGATTTGTGATTAATATAAAAATACTTTCTAGGGTTGAAAATTCCCGTACATGATGAGGTAATTTTTTTTTTATTTTCACTTTCCAAAACCACATTTCCAATTCTTAATTGCTTGTCAACAGGGTACAATTTTTTTTTTTTAAAAGAAAGAAGAAGACAATGACAAACTGGATCACATGCTGTTTGCACCTGGCTGTCTCAATTAAAACACTAATGATGGGGGATACGGGGGTCTTAATGTCGAGACTCAGGACACATCAGTGTTTTTGCCTGCAGATCAGTGGCAAAGTGCCCGGCTAACAGCTTCCTCACTGCGGCCGCTTTATAGCCTAAATGGCACATAAATGTGAACGCATTGTACTACTAGAGTACAAGTAATAGGAAACTGTAGAGGATCAGAGCGTCAGAATGAACTGAGGAAGCCAAGTGAGGTATAAAGAGCCTGACACATGGTGCGAAAGCTGTCACCTGCTAACTGACACACACACACACACACACGCACGCACACACGCACGCACGCACGCACGCACGCACAGTCACACATGCATTTACACTGTTGTGGCCCTGAGGGGCAAGGCACCATTTACTTTAAAAATAAAGTAAATAAAATAAATAAATAAATAAATAAATAAAAAACAGAGGGAAAGAGAGCTTCTCAGTTATCTTAAAAACCCAAACCTGTCCAGATAAATATTAATAAATGCTGTGCATCCAGTTACTCTGAGAGCATATTAATGTTCATCAACTCTTCTGGGCATAAACAGCATTGCCTGCAGGCCCAGCGGCAGACTGTTGGAGATCTATGCTCTTGCTTTGGGAATTTTGTAAAAGCCTTTCTTTTTTAACCACCCCATTTGACTGACAGCAGATGCACAGACAACATTGTTTAAATGCTCCATTTAAACACGCAACCTCATTCTCATCTTCCCATATATTTGCTGTGGCGGGATATTAAAGCCAGTGCTTTCAATAAACAGGAGACGCATGATTATTGCATAAGCTTGCTGGGTAGAGGAGAGTAAATTATGTAGTGTGATGGTGTTTTTTTTTTTTTTTTTTTTGAGAAAGGAATGCATCATAGTTTGCATTAATGTGCAGTTAGTGGAGTGAGTGAAGGACTGTAAGATGAAAGGGGTGTTGCTGCAGCCCACTGTGCATGAGATACGGGTGCAGGAAAAGCACTGAGCTCCAGTAAACTGTTTAGGGAGATAGTAATGGGCCTCTGTGCTCTCTGTTTTTAGCCTGCAAAGATGAATTCAGCAGTATGAGCTTTCTAGTTCTATATTTGCAGTTAATTACATTTATTTGGCAGATTTACAGTGTTGCAAGTGTAAGGATGTTGGAATGAAACGAATAAAAATGTTCACAACTAGGGATCAATTAAGTTATTTTTTGAAAAAGAGAAAATTACATTCAAGATCAAGAAGATTTTCTATAAGCAAGTATTGCATGGTGTATTCTGCTGCAGGGTGTGATTGGGCAGAGAAAAAAAAATAAGGGAGAATAAGTTCCTTATTTTAATAATAATAATTTTCTCCCTTATCCCTCATCACTGCCAAATCGCACCCCCTAGTCGGCTCCTTGCTATCACATGACACCAACCAATGAGAATGCACACACACTTTCTTCTAGACATGAAGAGCTGACCTCTGCGTCCTTTTTGCACTTTATTCCCAAAGGTCTTGAATAACTTTACCAAAAAAACGTGCGAATCTCCCGATGAATTTTACGCCCACATATTTATAATCATATATTTACCCTACAGTACTGTGATTTTATTTATTTATTTATTTATTTATTTGTGTATTTTTTTTTATAGCAGCTACTGCAAATGATATGGTTATACAGTATTAATGCACTCAACTTAATTAGTGAATTAACAAAATGTATAATTGTTAAATGGGTGATTAAGTAGTTTACCTATAACCTATATGCCTATATGTCATCTTTGTAAGGTTCCCACACATTGATAAGCTTTTGGATCTGTGTGGATCTTTTGGATCCGTGTGCTTCTGCTTAGGTTTATTTCATTTTTGGATTTACTGCAACTCTTTTTACTGCCTATTTTAAATGTTTTGAAGTTTGTAAGTCTGAGCTCACACTTACGTTTAACTGTGTAAGATTCGTAACAAATGCATGTAATTATAAACCAACAAAATAGGATGATATCTTTAACAATAAATCAAATGCTGAGGTATAAGGACAATCAACCTCTGGGTAAGACTAAATCGGCCGTGAGTCGATCCACATTACACCGATCTATCATTGACAATTGTGATATAACACTACATCCTAAGGTATTTTAATAATTTTCTTTACTTTACTTTTTAAATATTTCTTCTTCATCTAATATTTAAAAGAGAGGGGGAAAAAAAACCCTGAAAATTATATAGTTGCTGAATATATTTTGTGTAAGGTGGTTGTGTAGAACCTGCAAATTTTTCACTCCATGTCTTATCCTGGAATCCCAGACCTTTAGCTTCGTCACTTTGCTCAGTTCCATCTCAGTCTTAAACTTATTAAGATTAAGGTAACTGTTAGTGCTGGGCTAGAAGACTGAAGGGTTCATTTTCTAACAATGCTTAGGAGCGTTGCACCATTTGGGATGCTGAAGAGCTGATTTAATATCATCTGACTGACCTTTAATTAAGCGATCTTCCAGGACCCTGAGGAGGTATTTGAGAAAGGCACATCGGGATAGAAAATTATCATGTGCTGATTTTTTAAATAAAATGAATAAGAAAGTGGAAATAAAAAGAGCAGGAGAGGAAACGGATAGATGAGGCAGCAGGCAGTTGATCTGTGGTTCCTGTAAGTGTGTGCTGTTTGTAGACAAAAGTCTTGAGGCATCCCTTATTTCTTCATGTTTATGAAGATGTAGATTAAATAAAAAATAAAAAATGGAAACAAATATTTTAATATGACAGGCTTTAAATTGTGAATACCTAATTTATATATTGGTTGTTTATGTAAAAACCTCAGCAGTAACCTCATTTCCTCTCTCATCTGTTCCAAACACTCAGCATTTCTCATCACCTGATCATCTGTCATCATCTGCACCTGTTTCTCACTGGTTTAGGCCTTAAGTTGGATGCTTTTATTCTTAAATGATCCATAGGTTACTGTGTGGCTTGTATGTGTGCATGTGTGGCATATAATAGCACACTGGACAGACATACAGCCTAGTGGTTCTGGCTGCAGAAACTGTGCAGTGCAAACCTGTCAATCAACCCTGAGAAGGAACAAGTGTAAACAATATACGCTTTCCATTATCGCTGGCCTTATTACAATTTCTTTTCTCCCTTGCCGCCTATTATGCTTCCTCGATGTATAATATGCACTCTGGGTGATGTGAAAGTGTGGGGCGTGTACGTATATATCTATATTAAAGGAAGCAGGTCCACCGAGAAATCTTCCTAATGCGTTCTGGATGGAGCGTTCAATGCGAAGAGCAATGGTTTGTTCAAAGTTGACAGCAACAGATGAATAAAAAGAATAACGATGATGATGATGATGATGATGCTTCCAGTGTCAAAGCTGTGGCAGGTTCCCGGACGTGCGACTCACTTTCAAAGCAGTGAGTGAGAAAAAAAAACAGCCAGACTGTGTTCCTGTGTTTATTAATCCAAACGCATTCCTGCCTTAAAACCTAGCTCATAATACAAGCTATCCCTCAAACTCATTGACACCTGGGGCAACGAGACAAAAAAAGAGCAAGACACACACTCTTTTTTTTTCTCCTGAGAAAAAAAATGAATGTAAACCACACTGAAGTCAGGAGCCTAATCCACTTTATATTCACTCTTCCATCCATTATGCAGGGCCTAGGAAAAGAAAAAGAAAACACAACACAGCAGTGAAATATGTCCAACAGCAGTCATCTCGGAATTTTGATTTATGACATCCCTGACACTGCCACGTTGTTTATTGCTCCCTCTCTAAAGGCGCTGGCAGCAGCCCGTCTTCTTGTGTCTTTAATATCTTTTGATGGCTCGTACTGAGGGGAGAGAAGCAGAAAAGAATTCAGATGAATGCTGTCCAAGGAGCAGATGGCTATGTCTCAAATATGCTGAGCTGATAATAATAATAATAATAATAATAATAATAATAATAATAATAATATAATTCTCATCATCATAATCATGCATTTTTCACCTGGGTAGAATTATCTGCTTAAGGATGCAGTGAGTAAAACATGATAATACAGCACACACACATAGTGTGCAAAAATTTAATTAATTAAACATCAGCAGGCGTGCAGATCTCTATAAAAGCTGGAGTTTTGGCGTTTCGTTGGTTTGGATCATTCAGGTGTGTGTTTATAAAACCATTTCCAAACAATTTGGACTTTTTCACAAGTGCAAAAGATTATTCAGATAAAATAAGATGAAATAAATAAATAAATAATACATCCAGGAGTGGACGTTCCAGCACATTCACCCCAAGGTTAGACCATGCATTGCTCAAAGAAATACACACTCAAGCGCTACATCTCAGACCCAACAGGCCTCACTGAACATATCCATTCCAGATATCTGCCTCATGAATCTCATAAGAGAATGCAGTGAGTATACCAAACTGTCATCAGAGCTATATTTACTGTAGCTACACATACTGTATACTGTATACTCGTGGTGCTGTAGCCAATCCACCTGAAAGCTACAAACATTTCACCTCCCGAGATGCTTTTCTTCGCACCATGGTTTTAAACAGTATTTATTTGAGTTAATGCAGCCTTACTCCCAGCCCAGCGGCACAGTGGCTTAATGATTAGCACTGTCACCATGCACCACCAGGGTCAGGGTTTGACTCCAGCCTCAGGGACTGTGTGCATGGAGTTTGCATGTTCTCCCTATGCTTGGTGGATTTTCTCCAAGTACTCCAGTACAAGATGTGCGGGTTAAGCTAAATGGCGTTTCCAAAATGTGAATGTGAAGTGTGAATGAAAATTGAGCGTCAAGTTGGCAACCCAACCCCTTACTGTAAGTAGCTGCCACAGAAATGACTGATATATATCTCCAGGGTGGGGAGCATCCATTGTCTGGTGTGCCGAATGGCACCAAAATACCAATAAATAAATAAATAAAAATAACTATATATATATATATATATATATGTATATATATATATATATATAATACTCTCAGCCCAAACTGATCTGGCTATTCTCTGTTGATCTCTCCTATCAACATTACATTTCCACTCACAGAACTGTTCCCCTACTGTCTGCTTTTCTGTGTAAACTCCAGAGACTATTGTCAGTCAAGATTCTATCGGTTTCTGAAATACAATATCTGAAGCTCATGACCTGCATTTCCATGATTTTATGCATTGTGCTTCGGCCACATGGTTGGCTGACTGAATAATTGCATGATTGAGCAGGTGTTCGGATGTGTACTGTGTTGACGCACCAGGTTTTCAAAGAAACAGGACACTGTGAACAAATTATGAACAAAAAGAGAAGCTTTAGGAAGTGAAATCTCCTCAGAAGTACATCTGATATTAAGATTCAGTTTTCTCATACATAGATGAGCCTATAGGGCATCCTGGTCCTTAAAGTGCACCCTAAAGGGCACTTTGTTTGTTTATATTGCAAGTAGAACTTATCTTGAGATCAACAGATCATATGTTCTTGCATGTAGGTCAAAAGATATTCAAAAATATAGCTGCTTATTAGACCTCCAATAGCAGGGACATCTGATATTAGGAGCACATTTTCTTATGTACTGTATAGGGAAGACTATAAAGCATTGCATCGCAAATTCTACACTCTCAGCTCATCCTAGAATGATCACGTCATGATAAAAGTGCCTTCAAGACATTGGTTTTGTCCATTTCAATGGCACTGTAGTGGGCACTGAATCACATCTTCTCCACTGCATCCACAGGGGCACGCTAGAGGGCACCTTACCACATTCCCCTTGTAAAGGCACCTTACAGAGAAATGCATTATGTTTTTTTTCTGAGATATATAGTCAACCAAGGGGGTTAATACATCATGTGCTATCTCAAGGAAGGGCATTCTAGAGGGCAGCCCTGAGAGCTTTTTTTTATTTTATTTTATTTTTTTTACATTTTATCCATGTATAAACACATTATGTATCCTTTTGCATGTATTAAGGTACTACGCAGATACCAAAGGCAGGCAATTGCCCTCCCAGTTCATAAGTATTGCCTCCCTCTGTTCATAAGTATCCAAGGTCATTTTATCTCTTGAGATGTGCTACGGCAAATGTGTCTCTCTGACCTTTGTTATTAACCTTTAAGAAGAGAAACCTTTCTGCAGAGGCAGATGCAATGATGACATAATTATGAATCATTTTTGAGTAATTGCACATGAGAGCAGTCAACTCAGCACGCTTTGACCCTCTTTTCTGAAGAAGTGCAGGAAAAAAAAAAAAATTTGGATCCCTGACAAACGGGACTCATTAGCGGCCTGTTTATAATAATAAACACGCTGTTTATAATAATAATTATTCACTCATCTGAAAATCAGAGCACATTTAGTGCCAAGTAGCGGCACTTTTAAGTGAGCACTGAACTTCAAACGCTAAAAATTTGCAAGCAGGCTGGAACGCCATCAATGCAAGCAACCTTGACACTGTATGAAAACCCATCCAGAAAATTAAGTGCAAAATCCCTAGCTGCAGTACTCAATCAGTGTTAATTAAAAAAAATTAAATCTAATTAAATTTGTTTTAATAATTCATTTTTCAGACCATTATTTTGGTTCACTCACTTGCTTTATAAGTTTTTTCTCCCTTTTGAGCCTGGATTCTGCACCCAAAATAAGTGACTTCTTATTACCAGCATCTCCTCGTCACTTTTAATTACCTCTGAGGCCGCTCTTCTCTCCCGGCTGTCCTGAGATGACGGAGGAAAAGAGAGCGAGGATTTCCTCAGAGGGAGAAGACTGGTGAAGAGACACCAGCTCCCGGAATGAAGGAGCTGCTCACTTCTCTCAGTCTCTTCAGGGTTTTCGCGCTCCCTTTGTTTTGCCCCTGTGAGAAAAAAAAAAAATAAATCTGCAGCATTTGCAGTTTTTATACTATTTCGCCACTTTCATACTCTTTGCATATCTTTTAGAACACCAGTACTCTCACTAATTGCATTATTCTTCTTTTTTCCCCCACTTTCCTTCCTCGTTTAAGCTGTATAGTTCATTAACTGTATTTTGGAGATGCATAGGTCTCTTGAGGGGAGGAGAGTGGTGGCACGGTTAGTTTGGTATGGGGAAAGAGGAATATGTCGAGAAGGGAAGTAGTGAAGTTGAGCACAGCACTGCTGGCAGCACAGTGTTCCCCAGCAGTGACTCTACATCCTGTAACTTGGATTCATTCCTCGCACTACTGACCCTATCCGCAGACCAGTCCTATTACCTCATTTCTAAGATGTTTTGACATCAGCAACTTGTTTTTTTTTAGCCATTTCATTCCTGTATAAATGTGTAAATTGATAAATGAATCATTTCACCAACATTTTTTATCACAAATTTTTAATTCACATTCACAATCTCTTTATTTAAGAAGCACGTACTGTTTAAAAGTAATACTCAATTGCATATGCATTAAGAAGAAAAAACTCTTTCATAAACACACCCTACTGTATATCCAGGGGTTTACTAAAGCTTTGGAGCTTCCGGGGTTGAGGGCACAGCATCTTTCCTTATCACTGGGGATGGTGCCCTCAATTTAACAGTCAAACACACCTAAGAATAAAAAAGAGAGCATCAAGAAACAGAGAGTAAATATATTTGCAATCAGTGCAGACTTGATGAAACCAGAGACAAAATAAACACTTGGCAAAAAGTCAAGGACATGCAGTACATGAATATGAAATTATTTAAAAGGCATCATACAGTAAGAGCTAGTTTATGAAACTAACTTGCGCTGATTGGAATAAAGTCCAGGATGGCCATGTTGTGATACTGAGAGTTTCATTCGTACTAGATTCATTAGCTGAAACTCATACTGTACATATAGTGTATTTTAAAAGCTATACTTGAAACAACGAATTCAACTGACAAATTATGCCACATTTATGTGCCTTTAAAGAAATCTAAAGCTTCACTATGTCCATCTTTGCCAGTTGAAGGACACAAAAGTTCAAAAGATGCACCCTTCCAACAACTAACAAAATTATTATGGCCTATTACTTGCCCACCTTTATTACATTGATCCCACATGATAGTCCATGAGTGGGCCACTCCGGCTTGCCAAATGCCAAAGATATAAAGAAAACATTCACTCTCATAGCCAGTGACTTGCTGACTTTTTGTTAAGGTCACAAACAGGTCTTTTTTTTTTTCTTCAGAAAAGAACATTTCGTTTTTGGATGAGAGTACTTTGTACTTTACTACTTCTGTTTCTCTCCCAACCTTACCCCCTTACTTGTGTTTGTTTTTTTCCCTTTTATTGTTGTAATGCTATCAGTGGTTAGAACTTGGTCACTGGCTGCTGGATGTGAAGACTCAAGCTTGAGTGCTCAATTTCCCCTGGCCTTGAGTGATTTGTGGACTGAGTGTGTAGTCTGATTACTTTCAGTGTGCCTGTTATTTGTGTTGATGGTAAAGTTTTTTGGTGCCATTCTTCTGAACTGTCTTGGGTTGGCTTATTTAGAAACGTCTAGAGGTCGGTATGTGTGGCACTTATGCAGCTCTATGGTTCACTGAATCCATGGTGCAGCTTTCAGAGAATTGGTGCCCAGTGACACCCAGTACACTAGATACAGTAACTAGCTCAGTATATAATATAACACTGTGACAGCTACTACTTTTCAGGATCATGACATGTCCATCCTTGATACTGTATACATTCAATTATTCCCCTGTTGTCCCCTGTTGAGAGCAGACCTGCTTGTTCATGGCACTTGGTTTAGAATCAATCTTGCAAAAATTTAATGACAGAGCGAATGACCCGAACTTTGCCCACTGCACCACTCAGAAGCACAACATTTTTAATGCTTTTATCAATAGAAATGCCGGATGAGCTTTAATGGGTTGGGGTCACATGGTTTGTGGTTTTGTGCGTCAATGTACGACAAATAATTTTGAACCTTGAGACAATTTTTAATGCCACTGACTAGCCTGAGGAGACTCGTCATAAAGGATGTGACATGACACACATGGGAGGCTAAGGAAGAAGCGGAGGAGGGGGGAGCAGAGATAAAAGGAAAAAAAATGATGAGATGACGAGATCATGATTTCCTTATATCAGATATTTAGCTTTTGATCTCTGCTTATCTGCTTCTAATAAAAGATTATTATTCAGTAATTATCACTAAATAAGAACTTTGCATTTAGGACCATGATAAACTTAAAACGATGTTATATTAGTCTGCAATATTTTGTCACTCACCAAAGAACCTCTGTGCAAAAATATAGAGCATCAAATTAAGAACCACTTTTTTCTATTTTCTTTTCTTTCTTTTACAAGTCCAGTCAAGACTTTTACCAGGTCCCGCTTCTTTGTAAGTGCACTCACATGTAGTCAATATTGCAAAGTGTTCATGCAGCCTGTGCTCTCATTAGGAGTAAAAGATCTCCAGAAGTGGGCGTGATCCTGCCTTCGCTCAGTGTGTTAGTGGAAGATAATGAAGCGGGAGAGAAGTTGTGCAGATCTCTCTGTCTCCATACCGCAGTTCTGCGGTGTCAATCATCTGCTCTCGTCACCAGCCGATGGAAGTAATGAGAATCTCACATCTGCTGCCAACCAAAGCAATAGAACTTACATATGATTTGATTTACTTGAATCACTGTCATTTACTATGGCTATACCATGCATCACATCATGACTTATAACCTATAATTGCCTTTGTTTGATTTATTTATATATTTCTTAAAATTGAGGCTTGCTTAACCAGAGGCATATACACAGATCTACATACAGAAAATAATCCGTAGCTTAAAAAACAAACAACAAAACAAAAAACCACCAAGTACACAATTCTAGTAGGTTAGTAGGTTACTTTTTTTTTTTTTTATGCAAAGCTATATCAAGTTTGAAGAATAATTTTAAGAGCTCTGTATTCAGATGCAAAAATGCAGTTAACCAACCAACATAATCACACTTATATGAATTCACTGGTCATGTTATTGAGTTGATGTGTGTGTGTGTGTGTGTGTGTGTGTGTGTGTGTGTGTGTGTGTGTGTGTGTGTGTGTGTGTGTGTGTGTGTGTGTTGGGGGGTGCACTATCACTATGTAAAATAATTACTCACCAAAATGATTTTCTATTAATGGAATGAGAAAAGTGTAGAGAATTTCAATGTGCACCTGTATATTGACTGTTGATGTGATGACTGCTATCACTTTGGTCCTTTACCTGGCCACCTATGACTGACATGCATAGGATTTAAGTAATAATCTAAGTCTATTTCAAAAGAATGACACCAGAAAAATGATTATGATAGCTTTGAGTTGCCTATCCTGACAATTCATATCTACCCATATGGCTTATAACTTTATGATTTTATTTATAGCACCAAATTTTAAACAACCAACATGGTTTGGCACTTTTTTTTTTATTGAAGTTGCTTTATAATCTTTTAAATTATTTCTGTTTACAACTCTATCCTTGGGACCATGTTTCCTTTCAATTAGCCAAGTGCAACAGCTTGTTGAGGTCTGTTATCACTCTCTTTTTACTTTAGCCTAATTTGCATTTTTAAACCAGTATTTTTGTCATTCTGTATTTTTTTTCTGTATCATTGTATATTTGCATTTTTCTCTACTTGGGCACGAAACATATCCCATTAATTAAAATGATCAAATTAAAGTTGTGTGAAATATGTTATACAAAAAAGTTCGAATGTTCATTTAGTAAAGAAAATAAATAAATAAAATAGCTTAAGGTGTGTGATTTAAGGTGTGTGCCTATTTGCTTACATATTACATATTCAGTAACTGTGTCAGTATCAGTAGCCCAATCAATCAATCAATCAATCAATCAATCAATCAATCAATCATCAATCAATCAATATATAATATATATATTTCTACATTATAAAATGTGGATGATTGCCTGTAATAAGTTTATTCAATATTTTTTTTATTTAAAAGCAAAAAGTAAATGATACATTTAGCATAATTTTCTTTGAGAAATTAAAATTTTAATAAAAATTATATAAATGAGCAAAGTAAATTTGTGGACAATAGCTAATGATTATTGTTTTATTGTTATATGATTGTTTTTAAGTGTTTAAAATCATTGTGTAGGAAACATAAAGAAAAAAATCTTGAATGGAGAGAAAAAACACTTTTTTTAAAAAAGTTGCATGGTAAAAAAAAAACTGTGTAATATGAGAACTCATAAGATCGGTACTAAACAGCTGTGTGGCTATAAGAACACCACTTTTTAGTGAAATGAATCAAACAAGTTGCTCGATATTTGCCAGGGTGCATAAAGATTGGGCCTTGTAGCATTGCACAAGGTCATGTGATCTGATGAGTCCAGATTGACCCTATTCCAGAGCAATAAGCATCATTGTACAAAGAGAAGTGCATAAAATGATGCCCCCATCATGCCTAGTGACCACTGTACAGTATAAGCCTCTGGAGATACTGTAGTGTTATGATCTAGGTTTGCTACAGTCGGTCAGGTGTAGACTCAGCAATGTTATGTGGCAATAAAATGAAATCAGCTGATGTCCTGAATGACCAGGGTAGCAGATCTATGGAGCGTTTCTTCCCTGATGTACTTGTTGCAGAATTTGTTAAAAGTGATTCATGAGGAATTACATATCATCAATCAGTATATATAGTTACATGTGAGGAATCAGCAATAGAGAGTAACTCATTTTCTCTAAAGCTTACCAAGGAATGTAAAAAGAATTTCCCAAAGCTCCCCCCCCCTCCAAAAAAAAAAAAAAAAACATCTCAACGTCAACCTGGTATTCTTACGAATGTCCATTAAACTGAGTTTTTCCACCGGGGTGTTGCACCAGCCTGCAATGTTATGATGTAAAAATAAATAATCCATGTGACAGAAGCTGAACCACTAAGGAGTTGCCTTTTTTTCTGTATCCCCTCTTCCATATTTCATCTGGTTTTCTCTTTTTCTTATCATTTGGACCAAAAGTATGAAATACAAATAACAAGCTACACACATGAAATACTGCATACAATATAATATTTCAGTATCGCTCAAGTGAATTGAAATCATAAAATCATAAAGTTATTACTACTTTTTTTATTATTATTATTTCTGTCTAAATGCAAGTCTATGTTTGGAGATTGTTTTCTTCTGAAAATCTGATAATAATAGTGGAAATAATAGGAAATATAGATATTAAGTCATCATAGTAATTCTTGTTAACTTAGCAAGCACTTGACAAAAACTATAAAGAATTACAGTTTTGTATTTATATTACAACCTAATATCCAACTCTATATTATTATTTTTTACCTAATAACGTAGTATTTAGAAATATTATGTTATTTAAAATGATTAACATCTATGCAATATGAAAGTTAATGTCATTATTTTTAACATAAAAACAAACAAACAAATAAACAAACAAAACAGCAACATCAACCATCCAAATCATCTAAATTTCTGTATAACCATCTATGAAGACCTCTTTTAATCCACTTATTTTCACTGAAAAGGGGTATTGATGAGGTTAGTACTAATGTGCTTTCTTGGTTTTCCTACTTATCATTTTCAAGTCATTTTGTACAAATGTTTGACAAGATCCACTTCCACCAATATGCATCTCATCCCTTCCCTCCTTCTGTAACAATTCATCTTTCTATTCATCACATTGTTTAATCGCTATATTCATCTCTGCTCCCAAACCTGCTGCTAATCTTTGGTCAGATTTTATTGTTTTCATTTTCCGACTCGGACTTTAAAAGGATATAAAAAAGTAATTAACACTAGAACTGCTCTACCATAACTGAATCCATAGCTGTTTAAAAAGATTTTAGCTTTAATTGTTTTGACTGTTCATATCTTTACTAGGACTTTCAAATGTCTCTTATTTTCTTCCATGACTTTTCCTCTTTCCACTGCTTGCCATTCTCTATTTCTGTCTCTCCAGTTTCCTTCCCTCTTTCTGACTCCCTCTTCCTTTCTCCTCCACCATCTACCTTTTTTCCCCCTATTTCTGTCTTTTCCTCTCTTCTTGACACTTCCTTTTTCTACACCGTTCCTCCTTACTCATGCTTTCCTGCTTTGCATAGCTAAAGTTAGATAAAAATGCTCTCCTGCCCTGTCTGTCCTCTCCTCCTATTTATTTAATTATTTATTTAGGCATGGAAGCCATCTCTTCATAATGTAATTTCACAGTTCATTAGGGCCAGGCCTCAGCAAGTCCGCCAGTCTAGATTGAGTAATGCCACCGCACCGATTAGTTATTGTTCCTCACACTGCTGACAGCTTAACAGGAACTACACTGCATTTTCAGGGCAAAGTATTCATCTATAGCATGGATGGATGTATGGATGGATGTATAGATAGATAGATAGATACTGTAGGTAGATAGGTAGATAGATCGATCCTCTTTGTACAGTCAGTTATCCTATATTAAAATCAATTCAATTTTATTTTATTTATATAATGCTTTTAACAATATTCATTGTTGCAAAGCAGCTTCACAAATTTAAAAGAGTTATGGAAATGTGTATGAGCAAGAAAAATGTATATAGATCATAATGATCAGATTGCCCCTGATGAGCAAGCCAACGGCAATGGCGAAGGTGGCAAGGAAAAACTCCCTGAGATGGCACTAGGAAGAAACCTTGAGAGGAACCAGACTCAACAAGGAACCCATCCTCATTTGGGTGAAAACAGATAACAGGAATTTTATGCCGACCCGGATGAGTCAGACAGGTGCAGAGGGCAGAGGAGATCTGGATCACTAGGAGCTCAGGAACAGCATGTCTTCCTCCAAACCATCACAAAGCAGAAGCCAGCTGGCCCTTCTCTGGATGCCTCAGGATCCTTGCATGGTTGGCCTCTGTCTACTGGAGCTGGCACAATCTCCAGATGCCTCGGGATGGGTAGAAACAGTTGGAAAAGAATTAACGTATCTGCAGTTTATTATATTATCAGCACAAGCTGAAAGTGTGCATTTAAATGTACTGGAGTATGATGTTATGAGATGAATTATGTGCATGCCAGGTTAAAGAGATGTGTCTTGAGTCTGCTTGTAAACTGCAAGACTGTGTCTGAATATCTCCTCCCAGAAGAAACTTTGTCAAATTCACTAAAAAAAAAATGCTAAAATCAGCTCAGGTTTCTACCACTTGCAACCACATTATGCTCGGATAGCTGTCTCTGCAGATTCCATATCATTTTCTCTGCCATACTGACCATCCATGAAACATATTCTTTCTTATTATTTACTCTTTATTATGGGCAAGTAAATTCATAATTCAGTAGGCCCACACAGCTACATATACACACCTCTGGATTCTGCATAAAATTAAGTAAACAGAGGAAAGCAGTACATATATAATATAAAATCATTAAACTGTATATACTATAAAATAATAATTCAAATGAATGAATGCTTGAAATATGTCTGTGTGTAATGAATCTAGATAATATGTGAGTTTTACTTTTTAAATGAAATTACTGAAATAAACCTTTTTGATGATGTTCTTATTTATTGAGAAGCACATGCATGTACTGTACAGTATAGCCGAACGTATTCAAGTGTTCATTCTCCTGCCTTCACATGCATATGAACTTGAGGAACATCCAAATCATAGGGTTTAATATGATGTTGGCCCACCCTTTGCAGCTTTACCAGCTTTTACACTTCTGGGAAGGCTTTCCACAAGGTTTAGGAGTATGTTTATGACATTAACAGCACTGCCAGCGGTCATGGTGACAGGATCATGGGCACCCATGGGCCCATGTACAGAGACCAGAGGCTAGTCTGAATCTCACAGAGACCAAAGTAGTACAAATACACAAGGCTGATCCACAGCAGCCCTACCCCACAGTCGCCCAAGCACAATCCCAGAGGCCCTGCCACAGGCACCAGAGCTGCCCTGGTGGCACAAGGATCCTAAAAACCTAGGTGGTTTTAATGTTAATGGTTACAAAGAGGGTTATAAGCACTAGTTACAGTAAGTAGTTTATGGGAAACATTCATTCAGATTCTATACCACTTATCCCATGTGCAGAATCCCAGGGGCCTGGAGACTATCTCAGGAGGTTTGGGGCATGAGGTTGGGTACTGTACACTCTATACAGGGTGCAAGTTCATCCCAGGGCTTACACACTACGGGCAATTTGGAAACACAGGTCAAACTAATCTGCATGACTGTGGGAGGAAAGCAGAGTATCTGGAGGACGCCCAGTAAGCATGGGGAGAACATACAAAATTCATGCACACAGTCCCAGTCCTGGAAACTAAACCCTTGACCACAAGATGACAGACCACAGTGCTAACAGACTTTTTCACCAATTTGACTATAAAGCTATGAATGATACAAAATAAACTTCCTGATGATTTCTCTTGCTTTAGTACAGCCACTAGAACCTTATCATCAGTAAGCTTGGATAAATAGGAAGTCAAGTTTTAGTGACACTGGAGAGCAAGAAAGTGTTAACATAGTATCAGTATCAGTGTAGTATAAGTATTGGAAAATGTTTTTTCAGCTGAGTCTCCAAAGCACCTCAATGATGTCCTTATAAGAACGAGTTTACAAGTTGGTAAATGACATTTTCAATAAATGCATGATAAAAGGTCATCATGTTTAGAGAACTAATAACAGCTCTGAGTGTGTGCATTGATAAGTCAAAGTGTTGTAAAGAGCGAAGGCTTAGAACAAAGTCCAAATCATTAAAGGTCAATTTTAAATAGATTTCTTTTAACTAGATTTCTTGCCAACAGTAGCATAAGAAAGACAATTCACTACTGACATACCAAACAGAGAAAGAAAAAAAATAATAATCTTGTACTCTGTTGGTAAACTTGTTGCTATTCCTAGTACCTTTTCCTTTTCCTGATCGGGGCTTTTAAGAGGCTACAAAGAAGCAATACACAGTATGGTGGATGCGGCACATCTGGGTCCAAAAGCGCCGTTTGCAGCCTCGTAGTGACACGCAATCACCTATTTTGCAGGGAATTTATTCTGCAGAGAACTGCATGTAAGCTTTGGCACAACAAATATAGCATGATGGGAATGAGTGTGTGCGGATTCATTAGCAGGGATGGCGTTGAGGTCTGGTAATGAATGCATCTCTGCAGGTGTGCACAGCACGGCCTTAAAATAGCTATCATTATCCCCAAACACATAATGATCACCATTTCACATGATAAGATAATTCTCATATCAACAATGATATCATAAATAGTCTTTGATTGAGTTGGGCACGTATTTATTTATTTATTTATTTATTTATTATCACATATCGATATAAATAAAAGAAAGCTTTTGTCTGTGCATTGGTAAGAACTTGATTTTCGATAATATACATTTCATATAATGTTTCATACTTAGAAGTACCCAAACCAGTCTCAGAAAATTTCCTATGTCTGTCTGTCTGTATGTCTGTGCAGCCAGATTTTGTCACAGCATCATACTAAACTGATTTACTGAATTTAATGAAACTTGGCCCGAAGTTAAACCTGTGCAAAAATCTAATCATTACAAATTAAGTTACACTATAAGCAGTTATGCACCAGATTACTTTGTATTAATAAATTACTTTGTATTGATAAACAGTTCTGATGTAGGAAAAGAAAGTGTATGTTCAGTTCAACCTGAAATATTATTATTATTATTATTATTATTATTATTATTATTATTATTATCACTGATTACATTAAAGCTAATTAGTGTTTTTTTTTGTTTCAACCTTTTAACTATTTCTAAAAACTCTTTTCTTACTTGCTCTAGTTTTATATATATATATATATATATATATATATATATATATATATATATATATATATATATATATATATATATATATAAAACATGTTTAGTATTGTGTAGGCATTTGCCCCTCAGGGTATGACTCTATAAGATCTCTGGGGGTGTGCTGTGGTGTCTGTTCCGAGGATATTTTTGTTGATCCTTTGGGTGGTGTGGATTTTGAATGCCGGGTCGATGGCCTTGGACTCTTTGCCTGCTAGGCCCCATGCTTGGCGAGCTGTGGCCTCTGGCTTTCTCTCATGGCCAGCATTTACTATTTTTGGTTGTACAACATTGGCGTTTCTGTGGGATCGGACCAGGTGGACTGGCCAATGGTTCTCACAGGCATAGATCTTGGGTATCTATGATTCTGTCACCAATGTACTGGTATATAATTGATAACCAATGTTACAATGGAGACTTGTTATAAACAATCTATGAGATGGCCAGTGCAAGGACATTTCATGTGACAGTATTAAAAGTATTAATAGAGTTTCAAATCGGATTTGTTAATGCAGAAATGGTGAGAGAGTCAGACAAAGAAATACAGAGAATCACCAGTTAATCAAACTGCTTTAAAACAGAGTAAAGTTATCCAAAGAGAAAACTCAACTGAAGAAAGAAATAAACTAAAAAAGAACTAAAGAAAGCATCTCATTTTTTTTTTTTTTATAAAATAATTATTGGATATCACTGAAAATCACATATTAATTATAAAGCCGAACATCCACGGCGCTCAGGGTAGATTTTTCCTTTACCTAAGAAACTACTTTAAATGTAATTAATCATGTCTCCTGCTGAAAAGTGAATATTAATTGCTATGGCTTTCTGCACAAACACACCTAGTCATGTTGAAGAGTTGCTGCTTTTCTAGAAGGTCTTGAACTCCTGTGTCTCTAACATCAGGCCTGTGGGCACAAGACAAATTTTCACACTAACAGCCTGCACCAGGGCTATTTCTGTACCCAGGGACAACTTCACCGGTAAAATAATTCCACAGAAACACGGAGTACAGATTTATTTAATGATCATGGGTATTTTATGTCCAACTTTTTTTTGCATTGACCTTTTCATTGGCAGTACACACCAGATGCAAAGGTGTCGAGTTAAAATAAACACAGATTAATAATTAAAAGAGATCAATAATAAATAAAATAACTTAATCATAGTGGACAACTGAGAAACAAATGCATACCTGATACAGTCGACCCCTGCGAAGTCATGATTCATAGTTTGCAGTCTCAGTCGTTAGTGGATTTTTCCTTAGAACATTACTAATAATTGTTTGTTCCTGGAAACTGCACATATCCTCCACAATTTTTTTAATAGCTTTTTTCATAGCTATACTTAATTTTTCAAGCGTTTAACGCTAAACTATTAAGAACAATATAATTAAATAATTCGGTAACATAAATATTAACATAATTTCAGCTACATTTCATATTAAATATAGTTCTATATACATTTTACCTTTACATAATATATATATATATATATATATATATATACCAATACTGGACCAACCAAAATCACATCTTTTACTGTGCTGTAAGTACATGTGACAGCATAATTGAATCTTATTCATACTTAACACTGTGGATCAGTATCAGGGTGTTAAAAACCTTAATTAATGAGCAAACACTAAAATGTATTTTATATCCAAGGTGGTAAAACATGACTGACATACCAATTGCGTCAACTTTGCGAGGACTATATTGTATTACAAGCATGCCAGTATGCTTCAAACTGACAATCCTTAACCTGCTAGTAGTAGTGAATAAGAGCAGCTAATTGACCCACATTACCTTCCGCACCACTTCTTTAATCTGCATTCGCTCCATGTCCTTGGATGGAATATCAAATAGAAAATAAAGTACAATCTCATAACGAGCTTGGTGTGATGCACAAACCTTTCATGTCCTCTATAAAGACACAATCACTCTCTCCATTCACTTAAGGCCAGACGGACAAGGCTATAAAATATTGCATGATATTGGGTGATATATACAGTAAGTGTGCGCATAGTTTTATGCTATTATTGTTCGTATGTGTACACAAAATAGCAAACTTCGCTTTATGTCCTTGACTACAGTTGCACGCGCACGATCGCTGATTTACAGGAAATGTATCTCCATTAGGTCCTCTTTATGAGTCCTTCTGTGTCTACACATTGAATATGCTGGAGTGGCAAAGGTGCTTCTGAAACCCGCACATGATAAAATATACTATTAACCTGCCACTATAGAGAGCACTTATTATGTTTCTTTGCAGGTGGCTCGAGGGCGATTGCTTTATTAAGTCTCAGACAATAAACGAGGATGTAGTGGCACACAATGCCACTACGCATGCAAAGCTCTTAATTCGTAGAGATGGTGTGTGTGTGTGTTTGTGTGTGTGGAGTTTTACCTGAATGCCTGGTTAACGTATTCATTTCAGCACAGCATGGGTGAATGAGGCGCCCTTTGGATTAATAATAACAATATAAAATGAATCAGAAGTGACACAATAAGTCAGAAGGCATTACAAAAAGAAATGTTTTGAATGAACATCAAATAGACTTTAGAGTGGCTTTAAGAATGTATAACACTTTTTTTTGTTAGATACCAACTTTAAAAGTTTTTTTTTTTTTTTTTTTTTGTTTACAGTAGGACCATAGAATAGAATGGAATACAGTCATTATTCATGTCTATGGTCGAGCACTTTTACTGTCCTTGTTGTGCTCTGAGCCGTTGCGTCAGCACCGCTGCCCTTCATCACAGGTTAACGTGACACTCAGAGACCAAATTACCTTCTCAAAAAAAAAAATAAAAAATGACACCAACAGCCCAGAGAATCAGATATTATATTCAGGATCACCACCAGAGATTTGCCTTGGCGCTCACTTGCCCACTAGTACTGATGGGAAACTCATATTTATGGCCAACTGAATCAATGAAAAGTCTATATCACTTTAATTTCTTCCTCTCTCCTCTATAGACAACTCAGGCGATAACATATGCCTTTATGATATATGATCTTTAATAGGTTTCATTGGCTTTCTCTCCGGAAATGGTTACACCCCCCCTACTTTACCAGAGATAAAGCTCTTATAGAAAATTAAATGCAATATGAACTACATCAGGAATAGGATTACATCAATCACTTCATTGAAAACATTAAAACGTTCGAGCTACTATTAATTTAAACATGGTCTAAACAAGCAGGGAAAGAGCTGTACACTGTAGGTGCACGACATATAGACACATTTATAGAACGCGCCTGAATGCAGAGGGTGTACTGTAGCAGCGTGCCGGAGCGTATAGTCTGAGAAAGAACTTTAACTTTGTACACAAGCGCTGAGGGATAGTCCAGCAGCTGCTGGGTCATCTGTCAAATACACTGACTTGTCAAAAAAAATATATAATTATTATAGATTCAAAAAATGAAATAAATGATAATGACAAAAAAAAAAATAAATAAAAAAAGGAGTGTGATTGTTCACAATGCGTTTGCGTGAATCTCTGACTCTTTGTGACAGAATGATCGATCTTAGGTGTTTCGCGGGAAACCAGTGGGGTTAGTATTTGGACAAAGGGGATGTCTGGTAGTTTGGAGTGGTGTTAACAGGCGAGGTATGTGGAGGGGGACACACTAAATAATACTGGTTCAAGGCATTGCAGTTCCTGTGTGGTGTGAAAATAAAATCATGAAGAAAAAACATGAAGTTTGAAAGAACAGATGGCTTAAATGTGTCAACACTCTGGCAGCAATAAATTCAGATGGTATTTCCACTCGTGTTCCTGTGCAGGTCTTAATTTAGCAATACAGGGTGGCTATTGTACATCAAGCTGTATGAAGCAGACATGATTGCATGCTGCTGGTGCAACGTGCTGTCAGGCGTATACTGAAATCACCCTCGCCCCCAAACATCCACTGCACACAATTTCTCTAAAGACCTGAGCATAGATTTGCCCCTAGATAAGGCACATACTGCACAGAGTAAATGGAGTCGAAGTGCATATTTCCAGGGCTAGTACTTTAAAATATATGCATTTAAGTGCTTACAACTACATTCCAAGCACACCTTGTTTAGTTACCATGTTATATTCTGATAAAACGTCACGTCTGTCATAATTTAATTGCTGGTGGAAATGTGTTGCATGACCATAAATGTTTCCTACATGAATTATGAATTTATTTTAGTGTACACCATGGTGGTGTATTGGTTAGTGTTGTCAACCCAACGTGTCGGGGTTCTGGAGTCTTTATATGGTGTATTGCATGTTTTAACTGTCTTTGCATGGAGTTCCATTGGGTTCTCTGGTTTCTTCATACTGTACCTTCTCAAAACTAAACAAAACCTGGCTATGCTCATGCTTTGTAGCACTGCCTCATACCTTGTTTTCCTGGGATAAACTATTGATGTACTCACCTGAATTATTCAAAATGAATTAATGATTGAGTTGACATTGGCATTTTGAGGAACTATGTACGGTATATACACTACTTGTGCTACGAATATTGTGAGGGTTCCGCCAAACCAGCTCTGACCCCTCAAGGGCTCTTCTGCTGTGAAATTAGCAACAGTTACTTTAATTGCGGTACATTGCAAAGCGCAGTCTCCATGGATCTGACTTGTTTGTCCAGCATGTCCCATGGATGCTTGATTTGGAGGTTGGCTCAGCAACCTTGAACTCTTTGTCTGCTAAGCCCTGTTCAGTGCAAGCTGTAATGCCTTGCTAATCAACATGAACCTTTTTCATCATACACACACACACACACGTATCTAACAGTTTTCAACAATCAACAGTCAAAAGTACACCTTCTAATTTCATGATCTTTCCTGGTTTTAGTTTCTTTCTACATTGTTTACAAAATATATAATTTTAACATATACAGTAATATCTATCACTTTGCATTTTGCTTAAGCTTATATTAAAGAGGAAAATTTTTAACTTACAGGTAAGCATCACTTGTAGCTGAAACATGCCTGTGTTTTTTCCCCAAACCCTGCACAACGTTCTGAGTCGTGGTTAATTCTGCGCTTATGTCTGAGGTTTGAATACCAATTTCTGTATTAACTTCTCATCATGAGCACGGAACCCAACTCTGAAGCTTATAATTCATGATGGTGGCTGGCAAAGCAGTTTCAGCCTGGCTGTTGCTTGTAATATCACGTTCCTGCCAATTTCCAATAAGATCCATGTTTAAAAAATGACCGTCATGCATCCTGTTTTTTCCCCTACACAGTGAACTGGAGACAAATTCCTTATTAGTAATGAATTATTCGCCAACATATAATCAATATTGCTGAGTAACAAGGCCACTGCTCAAATGAGGCAGACTTTACTCGCCATGAAAGATTCCCTTCCTTACTGGAAGTGAAGTTTTGAATATTGATAACAACTTTAGAACTAAATAAATCAGTCAGCTACTGTCGGAAACATGAGAGCTCTCAGACATATATATGTTTAAACCTGTGTTATTATATTAGCATATGACTGGGAAGAAAATGATACATACATCAAATTCCCCAGTGTTAAATTAGCACTTAGAGAGTTGAATTAACGCCCAGCAGTGTTTATATGAGTCCGGTTAGACACACGTGTTAAATCAACACTAGGGATTTTACTGCATATGGAGGAAATGGATACATTATGCAGGGTCTGTATTTTTTCATTATGATTATTATTATTACTACATATACTTACATATACTACCTATCAATGTACGTCTTACACATCAATGGACAGATCAAATGATGCATAAGAGTGCAGCTCCATGACATGTCTGGTTAGGTTTAATTGGTCTTCCTACTTATACTGTATGATGTACATATTGGAGCATGAAAGACTCATAGTTGATGTGTGAACATGGAAATGTGACATTCTAGCACTAAAAAAAGGTGACATTTTGAAAGGCCCTTACACTGAATAAAAATGACTTCATTAGGGGTAGCAAAATCACCATCAATGACACGACTGATAAAGATGAAATAGTCAGATTTAACATAATATGCACTCTCTGTGCCACAAGCCTTAGCTTGAAGTTTTGATATTTTCCCCTACATCTTTGTAGTTTCCAATTTTAACAGTAAAATCCATAGTATTTTTGTTTCCTGTTATTCTAGACCCTTGGGAAGGATTGTAATGATCAGCCTCACAAATCATGAACGCTTTCTCTTAAAAACCATCCACTAAAGCCATGACATGGTTACTAGATTATCCCCTGCAGAGACAATCAGTTATTTTCCTCCTATTTGTGGTTTGCTTTCTATTTGTGATTCTTGTAACTGAACACTTTATTGTGGATTTTTATTGTGAATATTAGGAACTCCTTTTTTTTACAAGGACATTTGATTCACGGTTATTTTATTTCTCTGAATTCTATTGTGTCAACACATACACAAAAGAAGATGGTTGTGTTTTTTTTTTTTTTATGTTTCAGCTAGACAAACCCATAAAAGAACAAGGCCAGAGCCTGCCATTTATGTACTGTATTTAAAGACCCAACTTTTAAATATAGTTTATAAATGATAAATTATAGGTGAAAAAATTATGCACTTTGGCTGCTGAAGTCCTGAACCCATAGACATCACCAAACGTTGGGTTTCTTCCCAAGTGTTGCCCTATCAGACCTGTAATTGTTTTCATTCAATTGTTCTTCAAGTGGTTTAACTTTAATTAATTAATTAATTAATGCTTAGCAAAATTCAAATAAGGTGAATTCACTGCAAAACATTCTACGTTTGCCTTGGAAAAGGCTTAGGTTGCTTTGAAGCATGCTTAAGGTCATTGTCGATCTGCATTATAAACCACGATCCAGTGATGTTTTTTATTATTTTCCTAAATCTGGCAGATAATATACCCCTCTACATTATACATTTATTATGCTGTTTTTCTACCCATGAATACCCAGTATTCTACATTTACATTTAGGCAATTGGCCGATACTCTTATCTAGAGCAACTTACAAAATGCTTTGAAGTTAAGCTTTGAAGTAACCGAATAAGATCCTTATTAGGTTACCAACTAAGTACCATCAGTCAAGCACCATTGTGAATGTATTTTTTTTTTCTTTTTTTTCTGTGAAGACATCTAGAGGAAGTTCATTCCACCAGAACATTATGTGCCACAACAGAAAACAGTCTGCAGCTTACAGTATCTGTCCTCACAAGGAGGAAAGAGATCTACTGATGTGATAACCTGATCATTCAGCACATCAGCTGACCATGTGAAGCAACCCCAGATCATAACACTGCCTCCAGAGGCTTGTACAGTGGTCACTATGCTTGATGGGTGCATTGCTCCATGCGCTTCCCTTCTTACCATGATGTACCCATTGCATAGAGTCAGTTCCGAATCTTTAGACCACATGACCTTTTTCACTAGTCTCACTAAAAGTTGGTTTTCTTATGGCAACAAGCTGTTTAGTTGCAATCCTGTGAGTTCTCGTCACATTTTGTAGAAAAGTTTTCTTGCTGTCACATTATACATTACACATTCTTATGAATTCTGCTGTCAATTTGTGAAGCTCGCAGCTTTACCACGTGCTTAAGTAATCTCCAATTTAGGTTTTTCCTGATTTTATTTCAAAACCTTTCTTTTGTTGGTTGCCAGTGTAGCACTATTCTTAATCTTGTATAGCACTTATCCTGTACAGGGTGACAGGGTCTGGAGCCCATTGAAGGAGACTGAGGGCATGAGGTAGGGCACACCCTAGACAGGATGCTAATCCCATTGCATGGCACACACTTACTCACCTACTCACACATACTGTACACTGTAAACCCTAATGTTCAAAGTAATTAAACACATTGAGTACAGTTAACTTAAATAATTGCAATTAGGTCAAATTAATAGACCTTTTGGAGTATTCAGAACTTTTGGGGCATTTATGAGTTTGTAGAAATGACACTTTTTCAAGTTAGCTGAACAAATTTGATATTTTATGTAATCAAAAGTACTTAAATAACAATAACTTAAGTAAAACTTCCACCAATGTAAAATCTATAGAGCACTTGTGGCGCAGTGGTAAGTGTTTTGCCTGTCATGTGGAAGGCCTTGGTTTGATTCCCAGACTGGATTGTCTGCAAAAATTTAGTTGATTTGCAACAAGTTCAACAAACTCAAAAATTTACTACTACTTAAAAAAAATTGATGTAACTGATTACCCCAAATATTTTGAGTTTTGCCAACTTAATCGGGTTTACAGTGTACACTATGGACAATTTTGGAAATGTGAATTAACCTAATCTGCATGTCTTTACTGTTTGAGTAAATTGGAGTACATGGAGGAAAACCACCAAGCATGGAGAGAAAATGCACATTCCATGCACAGAGACCTGAGGTGGTATTTGAACTTCGACCCTGGCTACAGTGGCGAGGCTACAGTGCTAACCACTATGCCACTGTGCCACCCAGGCTTTTAATAATGTGTTGTTTAATATTGTACCATTATCTTAACCCAATTCCAGAAAGTTCCTTAGCTCTTTTCCTTGCTTAATTCAGGCCTTCATAATTCTAGGATAAAATCCATGTACCAAAATGTGTTAATCTGTTTTAATAATCATTATTTTGACTACTGAGGTGTAATGGTTAGCAAGGAGTGTGAACCTTTTCACACTCATTGCTAGAAAAAAAAAAAAAAGATCTCTACACACTGTAAACCCGATTAAGTTGGCAAAACTCAAAATATTTGAGGTAATCAGTTACATCAAATTGTTTAAATAGTGATGTTTCCAATTTTAAGTAAACAGAACTATACATTTTTTAGTTTGTTGAACTTGTGCAAATCAAAAGAAAAAAATTGGCCCAGGAATTGAACCAAGGCCCTCCACATGGCAGGCAAAACACTTACCACTGTGCCACAAGTGCTCTACAGGTTTCCCATTGGTGGAAGTTTTACTTAAGTTATTGTCACTTATTGGTACTTGCAATTCCATAAAATATAAAATTTGTGAAATTTTTGAAAAAAGTGTCATTTCTACAAACTCATAAATGCTAAAAAGTTTGGAATACTCAAAAAGGTCTATTAATTTGACCTAATTGCAATTATTTAAGTTAACAGTACTCAATGTGTTTAATTACTTTGAGCATTAGGGTTTACAGTGAAGTAGGTAAGTTGTAAGAGTGTGTTTAAAAAGTTATTCATAATGCATTAATAGCTTGATCAGAAGTTCAGAAGTGTAGTAAAATTTCCATACTTTTTCTCCTCCATAAATCTACTTGTTTGTTTGTCACCCAAATATGTGATGAGTAAGTAAGTTAATTATTCATGAACTTCCATACTTGCCATCTGAAACAGTAGGCATGAGGCATGAATAGTAAACACATTTAACCGAAGTCAGCGGTTTGCTGTGAGTTTCTCTTCTGCAGTGCCGATAGCTGTGAACCTTCTATCCACTGAATGCTAAACCATTTAAATTGATGACTAGAAGAAATTCTCTAGTGGAAGACTTCAAAGAATCTGGAAAATGAGGTTACCTGTGAGAAATATGCACAGGAGTTGGCCTAATTAGAACTCTCTGTGTTACTTCAGGCCTCTGTGTTTTCCAGCAGCAGTGTCTTCAGTCAACACAAGGACATGCATGAGAACGTATCCACCCCTCACCACAGCAGGGATTGACTAGATCTACAAACCTTGTAATCTGGACAGACTCTCAATTACCAGATTGCACTGTTTCGGTATTGTTTGCAAATGTGTGTTTGTGTGTTTGTAGTGCGAGATTGCAGACACCAGCTTGTGTACACAGCAGAGAGCAGCCAGGGCACTGCTGAGAGGATGGCCATTTGCTCATAATCTGGTATGTCATCCCCAGAAATACACTAGCCCAGCCTGGCGTGCACATGGAGGGGAGAAGGAAAGAGTCTCCATCAGTACGATCTCAGTGACAGCCTGGTTTATTGCCTGGATCGACCAGTGCCTTACATCGCGAGGTGACATCTAATTGTGCATCTTTCACAGCGCACTCTCAAGAACTGCAACACAACCAACCTACTGTAATTCAGAGGCGGTGTACAGTACCACAATGCTACCTTTCAGGCAAAGGGGGAAAAAAAGTATATAGATTGGATATAAGCAGTAGTGTCCCAATCTGTTTTTTAACATTTTATGTCAATACAGTATTATTGCTTTGCTACTCTATTAGAGTAATTGGAGGGATAATTATGGTCCCTTGATTTAACAAAGCAGAAATAGGCTTGTTGATATGGTTGGAAATTAAAAGAGTTACAGTGCCAATGGTCCAGTTCTACGTAGATCTTAACTTACATTTGTTCCTTCTTGCATACAGGCATTTATTTTCTAAAAAAAAAAAAATGTTGTTCTTTTGTTTGCTTGTTTGTTTTGTGTGCTGTAATTCAATAATGATTATCCTACCAGCATCGATTATTGATTTCACATACATAACATATACTTGCTAATAGCTGGGCAAATCGAAATGAACACATTTTAAAAAAGGTCAGTTTATACGTATATATATATATATATATATATATATATAGATATAGATATATAGATATATAGATATATTAGAATTGATTAATAATCAATTCTAATATTAATTCTGGCCATGATAGAAAAGCACCAGGACACCCGCTGCCTGGCCAAACAGATCACTATAGAGTCAAATTATTGGCAGGCATTAAGCAATGAAAACCACCAAAGCCTACAGAATGACGGTTCAGATCTGTCCAATACATTATTAAAACCTGGAAGGATAGCACTGAACCATTGACTTTGCTGAAGGAATATAAATATATACTGTACATGTATTTATTTATTTATTTATTTATTTATCTATTTATTTTTAGATAGTGTGTAAGTTATTGTTTTGGCTGATAACATCAAATGTCATCAAACGGTGCAAGAGTTGCTATTTTCACTTACATAGTATTGACTGTAGACTTTTTCTCACCTAGCCATGAACTCTTCATGCTGAGTTTTATGTCTTAAAGTGACTTATACAGTAGATGCTAAAATCTTTTTATTCAAAGAGCAGTGTTTCTTTAGGATATCAACTTACCCTAGGCTTGTGTCAAATAATATGGTGTAACATTAGATTTGTGGTATCAGCATAAGCATGATACTGGTATGCAAATACAAGCCTGGATCAGTACATATAATAACACCTCTATTAGTTTAGATGCATTTCAATTTATTATCTCATATATAAAGGCTGTGATTTATTGAAAACGTCACTAGCTAAATAATAAAAATGTTGAATGATTCATTATAATTAGACCTTGGAGATTCATACACTAGTTCACTCATGGTCACTCAGGATTGTTGACAGTGGAGTGACTGGTTGCTTTACTTTCCAGAGAGCCCTCATGCCTAGGTTTCCTTCTAGCTCTCCGTTGTAGTTATGTTGTCATAGTTACTGTAGTCCTGTTGAAGTCTGTGCTTGCACTCTGCACCTAACATACATTGACCTTATGCTGTAGATGATGTGATTGTTAACATGTAGCTAACTGTTGTCTCTTCTGCTATCCTGAACTTCCAGCTTCCAACATCTGTTTTTGCTATCTGTTTGCACCCATTGAGGATGGGGTACCTATTAAGCATGGTTCCTCTCTCAAGGTTTCGTTCTATTGTTTCTTCTTATTCTATTTGCCACCGTCACCCTGGCTTGCTTATCAGGAACAATATGATAAATTATGACTTATACATACCTCCTCACACTGTTCAAACTTATTTCATTTTTTTTATTATTCTTTAAAGCTGCCTTTTGTGCTGTATGAATAAAAATTTAATTGCATTGAGTTCGAAGTAGTTTAGTAGTTTTAGTAGTGTTATATAGTATGAAGTGAATTTCATTATGTGAAAAGATTTATGCCTGAAGCACATAGGTTGCATTTTATGTTTGTCGTTGGACTCAGCATAGCAGTGTGTAGGGAAAAACAACTTTTAATTATTGTTTGCTTCACCTGCTTTGTACATGACATAATCCAGTTATTATTTGTAAATCAGACTCTAGACACCCACTAATGACACATGCAATTTATCTAGGCAAATAATTGCCTGTTATTTGGGATCCTGGTAAATCAAGGGCTAAAGAGAACAGATAGAATTGCATGTTTGTGGCTGCCCTGTCATTAGACATGAAGACACAACCAAGGCAACAACCTTAAAAAGTCCCTTTGGGACTTCACACTGACAGTGATGTGGCTAGAGTTTTCAGTCCCTCCATTATTATGTGCCCTTAATTACTTTAAAATAATCACACATTGGGATAATTGACCGTAGTTCTTTTATACATATCCTTCTTCTCTCAGAAACTGGCCTGCATAGAAAGAAAGAAACCCATCTCCAAATAACAATCTCTGCACTGCATTTATTTCACTGCATAAATGAATGTGTTCTTTTCTTCTCCTCTTTCCACTTTCTCACCTGCCATTTATCATGGACTTGTGATATCTGCGAGATGATATTATCGCAGCAACACCAACCTGATTATCAACACATTTCAAGTTTTAATTCATTCTCGCAGTTTAATTGAATTCCAGCCACTTTAACGGTGCTCGACGACATTAAATAAAACTTAACCGCCATTTTTCCTTCTACCTTATCTGCATATTCCTTGCATTATAAAGATTGTAGAAATATGTATGAAAGCAAACTGCAGTAAAATCTAATCATAGGCCTGATGTGCTTGGAAAACAATACACGTTGCTTATAAATAACCTTTCCTTGATTTTTAATTTTTTTTTCCCCTTGGCTAGGAAAAATGGCAATCCGCAATCTGCTTCAAGGCACCTTTGGAGTTGTTAATTACATTTATAACACTGCGCTGTTAATTTCTCTATTGTTGATGTTGAATATTTTTTTAAGACAGCTGCTCTGACAATAATACTGGGTGTTTTACAAATCACAGAGTCAAATATTAATGCACTCATTTCAATATTTCTATAGTAATAATCCTCAGGCTGTTGTTTATACAGATGCTCCACATCATCCAACCATAATAGGCTTCTTTTTATTTAATTTTTACAAACTGTTGTTTAGCACAGAAAAACATACAGTAGTGGTTTATCTATCTATCTATCTATCTATCTATCTATCTATCTATCTATCTATCTATCTTTTCTCAAAGACTCTTGGATTGTTTCCCTTTAAAATCATCCATGCTTGTGTATTCTTAATTTCTAGTTGTCTAGTTTATTTATTGATTTATTTATCAGTTTGTTTTGTTAATGTGCGCTGTCACCATTTACTTTGTAATGAAATGCTTTTTTCCCTTGTATTTAATTGCTGATATAGGATTAAACAAGAAGAAAAAATCTAATTACGTCATGTGTTATTGTTGGAAACATTGAGACATATACAGTATATAATCAAACTTCATAATCAGAGTGACCTCGTGTCTGTTCTTGGTTATCTCATTTGTTTTCTCAACCTTGGCAGTTAGATTTATTATTAATGGAATGAAATGAATATTTTTTATGTCTTTATCTGGTACATCAAAGCACCTGAAATGAACAGTCTCGGCCATGACAGATGTCTGTGTATCTTTTATCTGTATTTCCTCTCTTGGATGTCGGCCGTCTCATGTTATCTCTATGCTTCACTGTGATATACTTTTTTGTTGAGAATATGCACAGTTCTCTATTAAAATATGAAATATTTGCTTACCAACGATCCAATGATCAATGTCAGTCCAACCTCAGCGGTAACCTCATCTGTTCCATCCACTCAACATTCAGCATCAGTAAAATACTTAAACAAACCGGACTTAAAATGATGACCAAAAACACCCTTCAGGAAGCCTTTATAGCTATTCCTCAAGACTATTTTAAAAAATACAAGAAAGGCTGGCTCTTTGGGAGCAAAATATAAAGAAATAAGAGTAGATAAAGTCTTTTTCACAGTACTGTACATTACTATTCAAACCATATGGTTTGACTACCAGCTGATAGTAGTCCCAGTGGTTCCGTATCTAACTAAAGTGACGCAGCAATGCTTTAGTCCTTTCCTTTGCCCAGCTCTCTCACCACAACACGACAGTGCTTATCATCTCAGAAATCAGCAACTAGCCGTAAAGTGTCTCGCTGTATCACTGCATACTGTAGCTCCATCTTCACTAATTGCACATTCTAATTAATGTAAAACTAAACATCGGTCTTGTTCTTTCGTTTCCAGGTGCTAATGGCAAAGCCTAACCTTTAACCCTTATGTTTGAGATGACTGATTTAATTACACTCCCACTGAACACCATTGACATTTTACAGCTATTACACACGTGGACAAAATTGTTGGTACCCTTCGGTCAAGGAAAGAAAAACTCACAATGGTCACATAAATAACTTTAATCTGACAAAAGTAATAATTAAAAAAAAATTCTATGAATGTTAACCAATGAAAGTCAGACATTGCTTTTCAACCATGCTTCAACAGAATTATTAAAAAAAATAAACTCATGGAACAGGCCTGGACAAAAATGATGGTACCCCTAGAAAATACTGAAAATAATGTGACCAAAGGGACATGTTAATTCAAGGTGTGTCCACTAATTAGCATCACAGGTGTCTACAATCTTGTAATCAGTCAGTGGGCCTATATATAGGGCTCCAGGTAGTCACTGTGTTGTTTGGTGACATGGTATGTACCACACTCAACATGGACCAGAGAAAGCCAAGGAAAGAGTTGTCTCAGGAGATTCTAAATAAAATTATAGACAAGCATGTTAAAGGTAAAGGCTATAAGACCATTTCCAAGCAGCTAGATGTTCCTGTGACTACAGTTGCACATATTATTCAGAAATTTAAGATCCATGGGACTGTAGCCAACCTCCCTGGACGTGGCCGCAGGAGGAAAATTGATGACAAATCAAAGAGACGGATAATCCGAATGGTCACAAAAGAGCCCAGAAAGACTTCTAAAGAGATCCAAGGTGAACTTCATGCTCAAGGAACATCAGTGTCAGATTGCACCATCCGTCGTTGTTTGAGCCAAAGTGGACTACATGGGAGACGACCAAGGAGGACACCATTGTTGAAAACAAATCATAAAATAGCCAGACTGGAATATGCCAAACTACATGTTGACAAGCCACAAAGCTTCTGGGAGAATGTCCTATGGACAGATGAGACAAAAATGGAACTTTTTGCCAAGGCTCATCAGCTCTATGTTCACAGACGGAAAAATGAAGCATATCAAGAAAAGAACACTGTCCCTACTGTGAAACATGGAGGAGGCTCTGTTATATTCTGGGGCTGCTTTGCTGCATCTGGCACAGGGTGTCTTGAATCTGTGCAGGCTACAATGAAATCTCAAGACTATCAAGGGATTCTAGAGAGAAATGTGCTGGCCAGTGTCAGAAAGCTGGGTCTCAGTCGCAGGTCATGGGTCTTTCAACAGGACAATGACCCAAAACACAGCTAAAAACACCCAAGAATGGCTAAGAGGAAAACATTGGACTATTCTAAAGTGGCCTTCTATGAGCCCTGACCTCAATCCTATTGAGCATTTTTGGAAGGAGCTGAAACATGCTGTCTGGAAAAGGCACTCTTCAAACCGGAAACAACTGGAGCAGCTTGCTCATGAGGAGTGGGCCAAAATACCTGCCGAGAGGTGCAGAAGTCTCATTGACAGTTACGGGAATCGTTTGATTGCAGTGATTGCCTCAAAAGGTTGTGCAACAAACTATTAAGTTAGGGGTACCATCATTTTTGTCCAGGCCTGTTCCATGAACTTCAATGAGTTAATTTTTTTTTTAATCCTTGGAAGCATGGTTGAAAAGCAATGTCTGACTTTCATTGGTTAACATTCATAGAATTCTTATTTATTATTACTTTTGTCAGATTAAAGTTATTTCTGCGACCATTGTGAGTTTTTCTTTCATTGACCGAAGGGTACCAACAATTTTGTCCACGTTTGTACATTAATACAGTTAACAAATTAGCACCATTATCCAATATAAAGGTATTTAATGTGTTTCAGGGTGGAATGTTTTTTTATATGACACCTCAGATAAAGATGCTGTGAAAAATGTGAAAGTAACAATTACCTTGGAAATCATACAAAAATTGGCATACAGTACTGTACATCATTACCATATAGTAGCTTCAACATATCTGTTGACGGGGTTTGCTGTTGCTGTTCTTCCACTTTAAAGGAGTTGTACCAGAAATTGAGTTTTGTTGGTGGTATTTGGTGCCACTGATGAAAAGGACTACCAGGGACACCATTAGGAGAACTCTAAGCTCGGTAGGCGCTGTCTGCTCGTAATAGCTCGCCACATGCTTTGTGTAGGTCTAATCTTAGTGCAGCTGCTGTTGTCCTTTATTGGCCATCGCTGAGATATTCTGAGGTTCTCTCTCTGGAGCACTAATAGATGAACAACACTCATTTCGTAGAGCAGAGAAGCCACTGCTGCCAAGCCACCTGGCTATATGGCTATATGGGCAGTGTAGAGAGGGGGACAAGGGAAAATAACGAGAGAGAGAGAGAGAGTTCTTGCTATAAAGAGCTAAGGTTCTTTTTAGATGACTACACATTTTTGATGACTTGCTGTAAAAACACAGTTATTTGGTCTAAAAGCCAGTGCACAGACATATAAATAAACATAATAATAATAATAATTATTATTATTATTACAACTTCTCGTGAAATATTGTACATGGCTGGATAATATACAGCTGGGTGTTCAAGTCAAAATGGGACTTTCTCATACAGTAAATGAACCTTGATGGTATCCAAGCATTAGTAAAACACTATGATACAGTAAGTGCAGCATTAGTGTAGCAGGATTATATATATATATATATATATATATATATATATAAAATTTATTATTTATTTATTTTTTTACAGGTCTCATACGCGGACCATGGAAAATTTCTGAAATAAACAACTTATTTTAATTTGAAGATTCTAAGTCGCAAAGTCACCTAGTCCACAGTCCTAACTCAGTTTGTGAGACTTAATTTTTATTGGAATATTCATAGTCAAGAAATGTGTGCAAGGAATAAAATATGTTGAGATATGTTGATACATACAGATGATATAGTATGATGTGAAACAGAGTTACTGTTGCCACTCCATATGGATTATTTCACATTAACTCTACATCCTGAAATAGCGTGTTTGATTTTTTATTTTATTCCCTAAAAACCATAGGAACATTGTAAATCAAATTCAAATCAAACATTGTGTATCAAATTAGGTGCTGGTTTCAGGTATTATAACATTACAGCATTTGGCCGATACCCTTATCATGATTGACTTACATTTTTATCTCATTAAACATCTGAGCAGTTGAGGGCCTCACTCAATGGCCCAACAGGGACAAGTTGGTGATCATGGGGTTTGAATCTGGGACCTTCCAATCCATAGTCCAGAGCTACCTGTGACCCCACATATCATAACAAATGTAGTAGAAAAGTGGATTAGTCTGACTAAAATCATATTTTCTTTTACATTATACAGATGGCCTGGGTGTGTTTGGATTGCTTACCTAGGAAAGAATACATCAGGATGCATTGTGGGAAAAAAGCGAGCCAGTGGAAGCAGTGCAATGCTCAAGGGAAGCAGTGCAATGCTCAAGGCTCAAGGATGTGTTCTACTGGGAAACCTTGGGTCCTGGCATGTGAATTGTAGACCTTGTACACCTCTTCATCTCTTTCAGCAGGATGATGCACGCTGACATTGCAAATATTGTTCAGGAATGGCTTGTGTAAAACGATGAAGAGTTTCAGGTAAGAGTTCAAGGTTTTGACTTCCCCAGATCTCACTGTTATTGTAAAAAGCAAAATCTAAAATCTAGGTTCAGGAAAGGCTAACTCTGATTCCCATGAAAAATGACTTTAAAAAAGTGAAATTCTAATGATGACCACGCCATTTCCTACCCAAAGAAACCATTTTTCAATTACGAAACAGGATACATATGGTGCTTCTTTCTTCATTATTGTCAGAATTGACAAAATGTCTATTTCCTCTCATTTTCCGGAACACTGTTAAAGCAGTGCAGTCAAATGCAGAACAGAGTAGAAATTATTTCTCGCTGTTTTATCCTGAGCAAAATTCTGCCTCTAAGATGACTCAGATCTGATCTCAGTGATGCTGCAGATGACAGGAAATAACATATTAAAGCTATGCAACGACAGCAATCATGGTGTGACAGGTGAAGGGCAAAATAATGCTGGCTATTCCTTGCCCTCAGTTTGGTTTCCACTGAGCAACATTTTGTTTGTTAAACATAATGATCTCGTTTTCATGTGGGGTGAGCTGTGAAGCAATTCCATCGAGACTTTCGTTTGCAGAAAACGTTACAAGATAAATTTAGTAGGCTTTATTTTTTTTCACCCCTCTGGCTGCATCAGAAACGACTTTCTTAAATATTCAGTGTTAAGCCTTGTCTTTTTTATCTGTTATGATTTGCAATTAAAAGCTTTTTTTTTTTTTTTTTTTTGGTCACTGTTTAACTAAGTATAAGTTAAATGCTTTAAAATATATTTAATTAAACTGCAAGTTTCCAGAGATGAATATACTACAAAATATATGACAGCATAAGTTGTTCTTTCGGTTGCTCCTGTAAAGTGGACGCAACAAGTTCTTCCCATGCGATCTGCATACTGTACTGTACATCTTCGCATGGATTTTATGCTACATACAGTTTCTGATGCAATCCCATACAGAAATGCAATATATGGACATATATGTATTAGAGAAAAGTTTTCATATGTGTTACAGTACATATATGTCTATGGTGATGTATGCATGACACCTACAGTAATTGGTAAAATTATAAGTATCCTATATATGTAACTATCGGTAAACAATGTATATCACTTACATAATGCCAACATAATATATATTAAGTATACATACTATATGGAAGTATAGGTTTTGGCAAAGGTAGCTTTTTTTTTTTTTTTGGATTTTTCCCAGATTTTCTCCCTAATTTAGTCGTGTCCAATTCCTCCCCGTCACTAGGGGGCTCCCACATTAAGGCTACTACTACCACTCGGCCGGGAGGGCCGAAGACTATCACGTGTTTCCTCCGAACCACGTGACGCCAGCCGACCGCATCTTTTCAAACTGCTCGCTCGCGCACCGTTGGGGGCGGAGTAACACACTCGGAGGACAGCGCTATCCACTCCCTCCGTTGCGCGAGCTCACAGACGCCCCTGATTGGCTGTAAAGCCGTGATTAATGTGGGAGCACTAAGTACCTCTCATCCATCCCCTCTGAGAGAGCTCGGCCAATCAGCTCTCTCTAGACCTCCGGCTGCGAGAGGTTACAGCACCACCCCGGATTCGAACTAGCGATCTCCGGATGGTAGGGCGAGCGCTTTTACCACTGCGCCACTCGGAGGCCCCAGAGGTAGCTTTTTAGTGATTTTTCTATTTTTAAAAATTTGAACACTTTTGACTGGTGAAAATTGGCAAAAAAATAAAAAAATAAAAAAATAATCACCAAGAAGCACCTCAGATTAGAGCCATTATGAGGGCTTTACAGAGCAAAAGTAACAAATACATCTCAATATCAACTGTTTAATTGAGATTATTGCATATTCCTTTATCATTGTAGTGGTAGTAGACTATTTTCTATACAGTATATAGCACATTCAATTCATTTATGTCAGGAATTTCATTTATTAGTCAACTGTTGCTTGATATTAGATTTTACCCTGATGGTTTGATCTCATAATTAGCAATCATTGTGGACTGATGACCATAAGTAACTGACTCATCATTAAATCATCTTTAAAATCCTGCATCTGTCTAAAACAGCTCGATTTTCTTAGAGGAATAGTAATTGTACCTAGACACCAGCTGTAGCCATCTTTAAATACCATCTCTTCAGCTTTACATAACACATTTGTGTGTGAGCCGGTTTAATGAGAAAGAGGTGAGTGACTCACACACGGCAGGAAATCTTGTGTTCTTAGCATCTGCCTATAAACACTGCGTATTATATAAGATAAATAAAAATAAAACATTTTCACAGAATCCAGAACATTTGCATTTCCTCGGGTAGGGGTCCAGCCTACACAAAACACACATGAAAACATGACTTGGTGGATTAAAAATGTGTATTTGATGGTTTAATGAAACTAGACCACAAGCCACAAAACCAAACTACTAACAAGCCAAGAAATCTATTCATAATTAATTCTGGACTGATCATAATATTAATTAATTAATTAATTAGCATATATATATATATATACTTTTTCCATATGTCATGGTTATTTTACTTATTAAAAATGGTTTGTATCATTCTTCAATTCTTCTTTAATTCATCAATGATTAATATTCTAGACAAAAGACAAAAATACTGCTAAACTATAAAAATTGTAGATTCTTCTTCTTGTTTTTCTTGTTCTTGTTTTTCTTCTTATTCTTCCTCTTATTATTATTATTATTATTATCATTTGTAAGGCATTAAAAAACATATTTTACCTTTGATTAATTATTAGATTTAATAACTATGAATTTAGAAAGAGGAAATGGGCCATGCAATTAATAATGATAATCATAAAAACTAACTATCTGGATGTTGGCAAATAATATCTAATTTAAACTGTTAATTAGATCAAATAATAATTATATGAAAGAGATTGCCACAGTGGCTGTGTGTGTGCATGTGTGTGTGTGTGTGTGTGTGTTCCCCCATTTAGTACTGAACATACACACGTGGACAAAATTGTTGGTACCCATCGGTCAATGAAAGAAAAACTCACAGTGGTCACAGAAATAACTTTAATCTGACAAAAGTAATAATAAATAAGAATTCTATGAATGTTAACCAATGAAAGTCAGACATTGCTTTTCAGCCACGCTTCAACGGAATTATAAAAAAAAAAATGAACTCATGGAACAGGCCTGGACAAAAATGATGGTACCCCTAACTTAATAGTTTGTTGCACAACCTTTTGAGGCAATCACTGCAATCAAACGATTCCTGTAACTGTCAATGAGACTTCTGCACCTCTCTGCAGGTATTTTGGCCCACTCCTCATGAGCAAGCTGCTCCAGTTGTTTCCGGTTTGAAGAGTGCCTTTTCCAGACAGCATGTTTCAGCTCCTTCCAAAGATGCTCAATAGGATTGAGGTCAGGGCTCATAGAAGGCCACTTTAGAATAGTCCAATGTTTTCCTCTTAGCCATTCTTGGGTGTTTTTAGCTGTGTGTTTTGGGTCATTGTCCTGTTGCAAGACCCATGACCTGCGACTGAGACCCAGCTTTCTGACACTGGCCAGCACATTTCTCTCTAGAATCCCTTGATAGTCATGAGATTTCATTGTACCCTGCACAGATTCAAGACACCCTGTGCCAGATGCAGCAAAGCAGCCCCAGAACATAACAGAGCCTCCTCCATGTTTCACAGTAGGGACAGTGTTCTTTTCTTCATATGCTTCAAGTATAATTAGCAAAATTTGCCTTGGCAAAAAGTTCATTTTTGTCTCATCCGTCCATAGGACATTCTCCCAGAAGCTTTGTGGCTTGTCAACATGTAGTTTGGCATATTCCAGTCTGGCTTTTTTATGATTTGTTTTCAACAATGGTGTCCTCCTTGGTCGTCTCCCATGTAGTCCACTTTGGCTCAAACAACGACGGATGGTGCGATCCGACACTGATGTTCCTTGAGCATGAAGTTCACCTTGGATCTCTTTAGAAGTCTTTCTGGGCTCTTTTGTTACCATTCGGATTATCCGTCTCTTTGATTTGTCATCAATTTTCCTCCTGCGGCCACGTCCAGGGAGGTTGGCTAAAGTCCCATGGATCTTAAATTTCTGAATAATATGTGCAACTGTAGTCACAGGAACATCTGGCTGCTTGGAAATGGTCTTATAGCCTTTACCTTTAACATGCTTGTCTATAATTTTCTTTCGAATCTCCTTAGACAACTCTTTCCTTCGCTTCCTCTGGTCCATGTTGAGTGTGGTACATACCACGTCACCAAACAACACAGTGACTACCTGGAGCCCTATATATAGGCCCACTGACTGATTACAAGATTGTAGACACCTGTGATGCTAATTAGTGGACACACCTTGAATTAACATGTCCCTTTGGTCACATTATTTTCAGTATTTTCTAGGGGTACCATCATTTTTGTCCAGGCCTGTTCCATGAGTTTATTTTTTAAAATAAGTCAGTTGAAGCATGGTTGAAAAGCAATGTCTGACTTTCATTGGTTAACATACATAGAATTTTTTTTAATGATTACTTTTGTCAGATTAAAGTTATTTATGTGACCATTGTGAGTTTTTCTTTCATTGACCGAAGGGTACCAACAATTTTGTCCACGTGTGTATACTTTACAATTAGAAAATATATTCTTCTAAAAACATCATTCTTTTTTTTTTTCTGTACCATAAATGTTCAAGCACAACATTGCATCAGCATACAAATGGAGGAAGATAAAGCAATGGTGTGGTGATAATGGTGTTTAAGTGATACTGTAGATAAACAGCCAGGACCATTCTTCTACATTTAAAGCTGAATGGGAGTGGACACCGCTGACATTTATGCGCTTCTGTTTTAACGCTTTCCCACTGCTCAATTAGTTCATTCGTTTGAACGTTTACAGCATAACTACTCCAAAGCGAGGGTGAAATGTCACCCATCAAAGAGGCGCGCTGAAAGAAACATGACAGAAAAGCCGCATCAGATTGCCGATTGTATGAAAAATGCAGTCGGGAGGGAAAAAAAAGTGGAGACGTGACAAGAAAATACCTAGAGGGAGGCTTAGCATGTGTGATTGACTGCAAAGCAGAATGCCCATAGGCCATCAGTGCCTTAGCGCGGCCTTAATATTTATGACCCTCCTCTCGATTCCTTCACAAAGGGGCTTTTAAGCGGCATCATTAAAATCGAGCACTTCATGCAGCAGGCGATAGCTGCGAGGGTCTACACGGCAAAAGGCAATCAACAGCGTGCCAGAATCCACATTATCCTCTGATGGAGCTGCTTTTTAAAGAGCTCTTGTGGATTTCAAACACACTGCGCCATATATGCTTTAAAAGTTTTTTTTTTTTTTTTTTTTTTTTTTTTTACATACAGCACAGCAGCAATGAAACTGAATTAACTACAAGCAGCAAGCAAAGAACCCGAACAAGTAATAACACACTTGGGGGCGTGCTGTTATAGGAAAATAATGCACAATGAATAGAGTAATGTTGTTCAACTCAATGCAGTGCAGTGTTTCATTTTCTAATAAATAAATAAAAAAACCCTAATAAAAGAATTCTCTTGTACCACAGCAAGCTGACAACAACTGTGACATTATAATTAATTAAAGGATCTTACTTTGTGTGTTTTTTTGATGCCATAAATCATCTGTGACAGTCATGTTACAGTATAATCAAATAAAAGTCATCCCTTAACTGTCTTTTCAAATTCGTTTTTTAATAATTACATTTTTGCATACAAATTTTTTTCATCATAAAATAAGACATTTTTTTTAAATAATTTTTATATATTATATAAATATATAAGTTTATAATTAGCCTTCGATTATGAAGATCATCTGACATGTTCTTGTGAATGAGCCGTTACTATAGTAACGATAATATATTACGATAAGTTCATAAATACAGACCTAAGTGAAAATAATGTCGATTATGCTGGGTTTCTGAGATGTTGGGTCTCTAATCGTTGGTTCACACACCCTTCCACATAAGCCAGAAAAAGAGTTCAAACTTAAAACCAATTTGTTTTCAAAACTAATTAAAGTAGCAGTTAATTCCAAAAAAAAAAAAAAAAGAAAAAAAAAGTGTATCATTGTTTCATTATTCTCAGCTCGTTCTCATCAATACATAGCAAGGCATAAAAGAAATGTTGTGACCTTCCTCCTGCTCGTCTTCTTCCTTATCTTTAGAATGCCTAGACATGGAGGAAGACACTGGTGCCAAGCAGCAGGCTAATAAAAGCTCATGTGAGCCTGTGCTTTGCTTTAATTAATGCAATCTTCACTGCTAATCATCTCAAGTGGGTGCACAAAGCAATGATCCTGTCCACAGAAACGCACTAATACAGACACACATGTGACTTAAAAAAAAAAAAGAAGAAAAAAAAAAGATTAACGAGGATGATTATCCTTATCAAGACATCTCTTGCTTTTACAAGGAGTCATGGACCGGGAAAGCAAAGTTGCAATCATTAATGCTAAACCAGGGCTAACGGCTCAAGGTGAGACCACATAATTAATGAACTTTTATTTGTGTTACACTTTAAACAATGAACATTTTTAATAAGTAGCTTTACAGAAATATAGGTGCAGATTTAGAAATGTCATGTTTCAAGTATTGCCAATAAACATTTCCTTTGTTTAGATAGCATAGTATACACTTTATTTCTGTAAGAGGGCATATCACAAAAAAAAAACAAAAATTGATTGATTGATAAACTGTCCAACAAGTGTCACAGCAAATTTGCTTGTGAAAGACCTAATGTAAGTCAGGCATTTTTTTTTTTTAATTCAATAGACAAATTCTCTACGGGATTTCCTACGGAATAAGGAAGTCCTTAATGTCCATTGGATCATATATTTATTTTTTTAGGTCTAGACTTTTGCAGGTAAAAGATACAGCCACTCACTCTCAGTCATCGTCTATACATACAGTACTGCTTTATCCTGTATTCATGGTCGCAGGGGGCCTTCAGCCTATGTAAAAGATACAGTACACTACAATTACGAATGACATATGAAATTTAGTACTTAACTGTGTCACATTTTTAAAATAATGGCTGAAAATCTAGTGTTTCACCTTGGGCAAAGAAATTGCACATAATGAGATTAAGACCTCAGAAGTAACTCTGGGCTTACATGTGATGTGTGCAGGATGTCTCAGTAATCAGTGTTTCTGACCTTGGATTGTCAAGGTAATGTTTTTAGCAAGTCAAGATAGAGTGGTCCAAAACCACTCTGGAAGTTTGGAAGTTTGATCAAACCACATCATGGTGAAATATACTGTAGACTTTCAGACTAAATGCACTTGAGGTCATTAATTACACAAATATAATTACACAGGTGCATGTTCTTCACATGCTTGGTGGTACTGTACTTCGGGTGTTCCGGTTTCCTCCCACAGTCCAAAGACCTGCAGATTAGGCTAATTGGTATTCTCAAAATTGCCTGTAGTGTGCGAATGAGTGTGTGTATTCCGCCTAGTGACCTAAGTCAACTGGAATAGACTTCAGGCCCCCAGTGCCCCTGAATACACACACACACACACACCCACACACACACTTGTTTATACTGTAGGTTCATTGGCACCCAAGTCTAACCTATGTTGTGGGGACCAAAGGTCAGCCTGCTTGGTTCGATCAGTGAAGACAGTGAAGCCAATGCATCACAACTCGCTGAAAAAAAAGCAATTCTGGCTACAACTGAAAGGCATCAGAACACCCAGTGTACCACAACCCATTATGCAAGTTCAGCAGGCAAAAAAAAAACACCTCACTGGCATCTAATCTCCCCAAATTCCAATCTGATCAAACCCCATTCTGATCCATGGAGGCCATAGATAGACAGATATATACCATATACTGTATGGTTGGTGAACATGCTGGTATTTTAGAAACTTACACTCATATGGGAAGGTTTACGATCGGATTTTACCATGCGGCTCTGGTCATTTTTGCGCCCAGCCAGTCACAAGGGATTGCTCTCTTTGGGCCTCTTGCATTGGGCACAGTCCGCATTCCAATTGTTCATAAAGGTGATTGGAGGTGTTAAGGTCAGGTTTTCAAGTTCTTTCACTCCAACCATTGCAAATCATGTCTTCATGAAGCATGCATTGTGTACAACAGCTTTAACATGTAAGAGAGTTTGGGCCTAGGTCGGTTGAAGGAAAATACAAAATAGTACATGTACAAAATAGAATGGCATTGTAGACAAGCTAGGCTTACAAATGGGTATGATGGTCAGGGGTCTACATACGTTTGACAAGCCATATGTTGTAGCTTCTTTATTCTGTGTGCACACAGTTTATTACAATATAAAATGCTAAATTCAACATATATATATAAAAAAAAAATCCTTATTAGACTAGCAGGATAAATGGGTGCAAATAGGAGATTAGAATAGAGGGCTAAATAGTGATGTGTGCAATTTTGGTATTAAATCCTTATTACATTAGTGTTACTAAGACCCTAAGCACGTAAATGAGCACTAATCACTTGTGAATAAGATTTTCAAAAAAGCTCCAACAAAAGCACAAAGCACTTCTACATCTACAGTAGATATGGGCATCTAGTAAGCACTGTGGGTATGTAAGCTGTACATGTTGTTTTGCAAAGGGTATAAATGGAAAACACACAAGACCTTTTGCCGGAACACTGTTTCCTTTAATGCCTGTTACATCATTTCTGTGAAAGAAAAAATGAAAACAAACGTTTAACTGTTATATAAGACAAAAGCAGACCGTGGGGATAGCAGTAGATGTCCTTGCGTGCTAATCCTGTACGCGAACGTGTAAATATTTATCAATTCAGCATTGCCGCAAGTTGTCAGTCACGTTCCGTCGTTGTGTGGCCTTGTCAAGGTAATTTAAGGCGCGAACTCTGAAACCCAAATGCATTATTAAATATGAGGGAAATATGCACTATAGCAACATTCTGAGGTGGTGTTCATTACCATGTTCAGATCTCCATAGAATTATTCATGCACGCAGAAAAGGGAAGGAAAAATAAATAAATTGCCATGGCCCAGTTCTTGTAAAACACTCAAACCCACACAATCATCCGGAAGCTTTAAGACCATGTGGGCACCCATAAAGGACTTCTTCCTCCCACTGCCTTTACAAAGAAAAAGAAATCAATCCAGCTCAAAGAGCCATCATGGCCATCATAGCTTCTTTCCCTCTCATCATTCCCATGCAGTCAGAGATTACTCTGGGCCCTCGGGGGACACCGCTTTTCTCAGTATGTGTGCATGCGCGTTTGTGTCTGTGTGTGTGTGTGTGTGTGTGTGTGTGTGTGTGTGTGTGAGCGCACCAGAGAGCACTGGAGTGAGTCTATGATTTGTGTGTCGGAGTACGTGGGGAAGTCGAAAATAGTGTGTATATGTGCCCGCTCGATGTAATGAGTGCACATGCATCTAAGTTTTTACCTCCTACCTTCCTGAGCTGAAACACAGGCCACCCACTTTCCCTCATATCTGCGATGTTATCAGCTACAAACCCTCTAAAAAACATCCGATCTGAGCACGGTTCATGAAGCTGGATTCATCTTCTTCCATTCGCTCATGGACGAGCAGAGCGGCGACAGGAAATTGAAAGCTTCCGCTGGCTGGCAGCTGCTCCTGGCATTAGATAGGGTGCGCGATGGAAATCCGTTTTAAACCATGTTCATGAGGTTTGGAATACAAGTCAAAAAAGGGATCTCATCATTATAAGAGTTTGGACTCACATGCACAAAAACACACACGCGTACACGCAGAGTCAGACACAGCTAATGTGAATGGAACCAGAAAAGCCTTATTCGGAACCCAGGCTTTTACTCTCTCTCTGATCTATGTGCACTTTTTTGCCAATTCCCTTCCCCGTAATTGTGTGTGTGTGTGTGTGTGTGTGTGTGTGTGTGTGTGTGTGTGTGTGTGTGTGTGTGTGTGTGTGTGTGTAAGTGTGTGTGTGTCTATGTGAGTGAGTGCACATCTGCTGGTTTTTGATTAAATCCGGGGCAAACGCCACCACACTGCACAAAAGTAGAGGCAACAGCAAGGAAATCTTTCAATCTGTCGCTGTGGCATGATAATAAAAATCTATCCATCAGACCGATATTGGCAGAAACAAATTGGTTTGGGGAAACAAAAGCAGCTTGGGTTTGCTTGTTTAGCCCCCCCCTAACTCTCTCTCTCTCTCTCTCTCTCTCTCATTCTTTCTCTGTGCGGGTGTGTGTATTAGTTTATGAGTCTTAGAGACACATGTGTATTATGTGTACCCATTTAAAAATGGCATGCAAAGGCAGTACAGGCATAAAGCGTGCTTTGCCAGAAAGGAGAATAAAAGCTTCGAATTTGTGTCAGCAGCGGGAGAATGCAAAGCGGTCATGCCAGCTTAGCCCATAGTGCAAGCGACCGCTATGAGTGAGACTGGAACATCATAATTTCTTCAGTTTCTTACATGAGAAAAAGAAACACTGAAATAAATAAAAAGTGGAGTAATGAATTCTGGGGAAAAAAAAAAAAATCTATCTTGGAGTGTGGAACAATTTCCATTTCCACCGCTTTTACGGTGGACAAATAGCCTTTCACACATGACTACACACACTCTGGTTGTAATTGCTCTCAACCGGTTCACCATTAAATCCCATTCAGGGCTTTGATAGTAACACCTTCAAACATATGCTCAATGCAGATACATTTAATCCATGGCTTTTAGAAAGTCACACATTTGTAAGTCTCACAATCAGGCAATGTGGTCATGAAACAAAAGCATACAAGCTTAGGTTGGGGAAAAAAGAAAAAGGAAAGAACGTGCCTATTTTTTTTTTTTTGTCTTCTGCTCAGGACCTGTTCCATCTGTTCAGTACAAAATAAGTTTATATTTTAATGATTGATATGCTTAGTAAGTCTGGTACTGTATTATTATTATTATTATTATTATTATTATTATTATTATTATTATAAGATAAAAGTAAAACATCGGCAATCTAGAAAGCAAGAGTCTATTTTCTGACTTACCACTGCAGCTAAAGACGTTTTGCACATGATGCTCAAGACATCTATCCAACATGTCCCACTCCCGCTGACGTCTAGACAGCAAAAGAGCCCTGATTTACCGGATGGAAATTCCTAAATCCACATACAAAAAACAGTCAGGGAAGCACTTTCAGCAGGAAAAATCCCATCAACACTTTTTGTTCAATGGTTAAGCTTAACACAAGGCTGAATCCCAAACCCATCTCTAATTCCTGATTAAGTGCACTACTTGGAGTGTGGAACAATTTCCATTTCTATTTTCAGATTGAACTCTAGAAAAGTGAGTTAGCTGTTAATTAGAAAGCTTGAAATGTCCGTGTTAGTTAATGTTACCTGCACATCATTTTATGAAGCGTAAAACACAGCATGTGCCATACAGTAGCTTTGTCTCATTTGCAGCAGAAATGTGGAATGAGCTAATGCTAATGCTAGCAATCAACACCAAATCCAGAAGGAATCGTCTATGGAGTGGCTGTGCAGACATGTCACCCAGCCTGAAGACATTTGTATTAAATAGGTTAATGCTATTTTGCTTTTTTTTCTTTTTCTTTACAGTATATACACTTTGAAAATAAATATTAACAAAAAATACATAACAGCATAATGTTACTTCTGCCATCAACTTTTGTGAATAACATCATGGTAGTCACATGTCTGCAAAAGTCCTACAGTATAGAGTAGAGCAATGGCAGAGTCAATTCAGCTATAATGCGATGGCTAGAATAATCAGTGTTGATCGTGGTATTAGCGTGTGATGTCTGAAGCTTTGAGAGCTGATTTGTTCGAGCACAGTACAGATCAGAAAAGGGAGCTACAGTAGATGAACCAAGGCACTATAGCACTGCTTTCTTTAGGAAGCGTTTAGTAATTTAGCCATTTCCAATCCAGGTGGTTTTGTGATTAGCACCGATGCACTGTATTTCCAGTCTGTATGCATGCTTGATGTGTTTCCTCCAGGTACTCTGGGAGATCCCATAGTCCTAAAGACATGCAGAGAAGGCTGGAGGCCGGTTGGTGCTTTCCAAATTGCCTGTAGTGTATGATTGGGGTTGTGTGTGCTTACGCCCTGTGTTAGGTTGGCACTCCATGCAGGTGTTCCCTGCCATGTGCCCCGAGTTCTCTGGGATCGTGTCCAAACCTACTGTGACCCTACACAGGATACTCATTTAGACAATGGATGGGTGGACCTCCAAACAATTACTAAATGAATCGCTGAGAATTAAGTTAAGCCTAATTTTAAGCCTGTGTATGGGTGGATTTTTCTTCCCCTCCGACCCTAATTCTTGCTGCATGTCAGACAAGCCAGTTCCCTTGTGTTTTCACCAACCCAATAAAGCTTAACACACTACCACTTGGTCAGACAGGCTCTCTGACTGCTGGCTGCTTTATCAGCCTACAGCACAAGCCAGAAAGCTGGAAAGATGCCCCATGGAGAATGCCGCCAAACCGCCAAAGCCAGCCTCATATTTCAAAGCCAGGCATACTAACTGGACAAACTCATTCCTTCATGCCAGATAGTCTCAATTTCAAAAAGAAAAAGTGAAGGTATGAGTTGCACCTACCCCTTCTCCCTATATCTTTAACCATCTATATTTTTACTGTAAGTACATATCATGTTTTTGTTTTCTTTTTCTTTCTCTTTTGAATTGCCTCTACCACTCTATCATGTTTATTATTTTTTTTTCTCTTATCTGGCATCTACACTCTCTCATGCAATATCACTCACAATTTCACCTCTACCACAATTCCTCACATTTCTACATTACGTCTCAATGTGTGAGTGCATCATTGTCATAGGAACATCTGGTCCGTAGCGCATGACACATTGGCGTTAGACAATGCATATGCATGGGGTAAATCCTGTTACTGTATGTGTGCCTCAACATAGACAGCTGGTATGCTAACGTTGTAAACGTAGAGCTTGTTGTAGCTGATCGGTTCCATTTCAAATGGAATGACAAAAAACTTTTTTTTTTTTTTTCAATGCTTCATTTGTCTAGTCAATGTTGAGTATCCCTGTAGTCGGAATAACCTTCTTATACTGTAGATCATCTACCTCAACATTACACGTTGTTATTTAAATCTTCCATAGCCATGTCGTTTAGATCAGGACAGTCCTGCTGTTCTCTTCTGACCGTTGTTATTAATAAGGTGTTTCCATTTACCAGGATAATTTTTTATAAATAGATTAAAATGAGTAAGAACCATACCTATTGGTAGACCCTAATAGTTTATATGTCCTGCTGTTGATACTGTAGCTTACTTGTCTACACTAGCCATCACTATCACCCACAGAACTGCTTATATTCTGTGTTAACTCTAGAGACTGTAAAAGTCTGAGAACATCAACAGTTTCTGAAATATTCAAACCACCTCATTGCAGCCATGAAATCTATGGTGAAAGTCTCTGAGTAAATAAAGAAATAAATAATTAATTAATTAAATTAAAGCATTATATTTAAAACACATTTTAATACACAGTCCTTGATTTAGCGCCCAACATTTCTGCAAATAAAAACTGCAAACATATTTTAAATGGTATTTTATTAATAAAAAAAAGTACTTAAACAGTTTGACTGCAAAAATCGCCACAATTTTTTTTATTCATTGATTGATTTATTTATGTTGAAGCATGAAGTATCACAAACTGTAAGGACACATTTTGTGCATATTTGTTTGCGTCACAACATTGGTTATAAGCACAAACCAGCTTTGGTTATATTAGTGTTTGTAGAGAGGTTATATGTAAGAGGTTTGTATGAGTTTGCAAAATGCTATGAATCCACCTCCCAAAGTTGTTTGTTCCAATGGATAAAATAGCCTGCCATTGTGTATTTATTCATCCATCCATCTATGTGGGATCCTCTGTAGTCCAACAAATAATTGGACATTGGTGATTAACATTGTATTTGTGGTAGGAGCTCTATTTGGAATGTTGGAGAAAACCAGAGTACTCTGAGGAAACCTACCAAGCACAGGGAAAACATGCACACAGACCCTGAGGTGGGAACTGAACCTGGACCCTGGAGGTGCACGGCAACAGTTCTAACTGCAGTAAGCGATTGCCGTTGTGCTTGTGGCAATGTAAATATGCTAGTTGGTATCAATAATATGTTGTATTTTAATAATATACCAAATGTATGCTTTTTATATAGAGTCAATGACCAAAGGACAAAAAATAACTACAACTTTCTATTTCAAATTAATTTCAGTAGGCTAAGACTGCACTTCATAGTACATCGTACATGTATTGTATATGAACAGAATATATGTTTTGTTCAGGAATCACCTAAATACAAACAATGAAAGTCTCATAATGGCTACCTCTACCCCATACCATATTGGAAGATCGGTGGTTAAGCTATTGAACTACCGATTACAGGATCAAACCCCACCTTTACCAAGCTGCTGTGAGCAAGTCCCTTAACCATCACCGGTTCACATGCATAATGAGAAATGTAAATCATCCTGCATAAGGGCCTCTGCCAAATGCTGTGTCAAATGAGTTCATAAATCTAGAATGGAGAATGACTTAAATGGAATGTAACCAGACATAGAAAAAGCAACAGCTTCCTGTACAAAGCTTGTGCATCTTGTCTCTTTCATACAAAATGATCTCATGTCTCAAGTGTTCTAGAGTTATCTCACTCACTCACTCACTCATTGTCATTACCACTTAATCCTGTATTCAGGGTCGGGGCGAGCCTGGAGCCTATTCCAGGAAACCTAGGGCCAAAGCAGGATACACCCTGGACACACTCACAAACTCATTCACACACTACAGGCAATTTGGGAACGCCAGTTAGCCTAACCTACATGTCTTTGGAATGCGGGAGGAATCCGGAGTACCCGGAGGAAACCCACCAAGCACAGGGAGAACATGCAAACTCCATGCACACAGAGACGGGAATCGAGCCTGGCCGTGGATCGAACCCGGACCCTGGAGGTGCAAGGCGACAGTGCTAACCACTACACCACTGTGCCGCCCTTCTAGAGTTATCTTTCTGTTTTATTTTATTTTGCAAAAATTGCTATGAACTGACTCATGGCTCCCAAATGCAACAAAAACAGTGCTCAAAGATTCTTAAAAAAGACATAGATATAGCAATTTACAGGAAAAAAAAATAATACATGATATGGATGACATTGAGTGTTTGAGAAAAGTGATTTGCTAAATGGAGTGAAAGGATGGTAGTGATGTTTATAGGTTTTTGCAGTCAAACTGTTCATTTGGATCTTTTAAAAGGTTAGGTTATATTTTGTATGGTAGACCATTCACATTAATAGCAGACACCTATCCAAGGTAATGTGACAGTAATCAAAATGGTCTGAATCGAGATGTCATTGACATCATTTCTTGGCAAATGCTATTAGCCTGCGTGAGATACAGTAGACCAAACCAAGGCTTCCCAATTCAAGTCTTTCATGCCCCCTTCCTGCCATTTAAGTGAAATGAATTCCATAGCACTTTTACCAATAGGTAGTCACAAAGCAGCTTTACAGAAATGCCTATCTGGGTTTCTGATCCCGCCCCCCAAAAAGTCGAAGTGTACAATAAATTACAAACTTCAGAGCGGCTAAACACTCCCTCACTCACTCATCATCTATAGCGCTTTATCCTGTATTCAGGGTCGTGTGAGGCATGGAGTGTATCCCAGGAGACTTAGGGCATGAGGCAGGGTACACCCTGGTCAGCGTGCCAATCCATCGCAGACTGTGGACAATTGGGGAATGTCAATTAGCCTTTGGACTGTGGGAGGAAACCGGAGTACACGGAGGAAACCCACCAAGCACAGGAAGAACATGCAAACTCCATGCACACAGAGACGGGAAACAAACCCAGACCCTGGAGGTGCAAGGCGACAGTGCTGACCACTACACCACCAAAACAATCCTGCACAATTTCAAAATCTTCTAATTCTTCTCCATCCTTCTAACACGCCTGAACCAATATACAGTATGGAACTCATTACTGGATCAGGTGTGATTGGGATAGGGAGAAAAAAAAAAAGAAAAAAATGTCCTCTAAGACTAAATTCAGACCTTTCACAATGAGGCAACTAAGATCATGATGAACAATGTCTCATAGCGGTCCAATTAAAATAACTATGTTATATTGCATGCGGCGTTCCAGCAATACTAATCAGAGAGCTTCATTAAAATATTTTATTTACCAAATCTCCTTAATTCCAGTCATTCTATGCTTGCGTTACTTCGTGCCTCCTGAGACACTAGCCTCTAATTACGACCGAGAGCCTGGTCGCACCAAAGCTCATAGCATTGTATATTACATTCCCTCCTCTTATTATTATCATACCAGGGCCCACCTGGAACAATCTGGAAACAAGACAAGAATGTGCCAGACATCTCATTCAACACGTTGTAATGGAGATCTCAGACCCGAAGTACGAGAGGGAAATATAAGATTGCACAAACAGTGTGAATTTGTTTGGGTTTAATGCTGGCTTGTGGTGTGTTGCGTTGCAGTTCTCTAAGGAAACGCCAATCTTTATGTGTTTTTGACATTGCCTAATTATCAGTTTTCCCAGGACGGGGTTGCCGGGAAAGCCACCTGTACCACCTACATCTAAAAACAGCTGTGCTGTGATGTTCCTCCTTTGCAGGGCCCCCTTTCTGAAAACGGTCTTAATGCTCTGCGCAATGGGGATTGACTGGCATTTGCAGAGAAGGGCAGACAACAACAGCAGACGTGCTGGCTTGTAGATTTGCTGACAAACACAGGCAGCCTGTTCACACACAAGCACACGCGCGCACACACACACGCGCGCACACACACACACACGCATGCGCACACACACACGCGCACACACACACGCGTGCACACACACACAGGAATGTTCTAATTTACATAGTCTCAAGTACGGCACCATGTGAACAAAAAAGGTATTAAAGATACAGAACACAACTCCATACCCACATTATATACTAGACAAGAAGAAGAAGAAGACTAAATGTTCTATTTTTAACTTTTTCATTTTTTTTTGCTACTTTGCAATTACTGTATATTATTGACAGGTAATATTTTTAATGCAGTAATTCTTCTATGTTTAAAACAAACCAAAAAATAAAACAAATGATGGCCGTTCATGTCAAACCTGGACTTTTGATTGTGCAGAATAAGGGAACACAGATTAAAAAACACCTTTTACGCACTAATTACATTCTAATACATTCACCAAAACTTGGATACCATCATGATCGGCTCTGATCAGCCTATCTGCTTCATGTCTGAAACACTGGCATTTGCAGGACCTCCTTTAATACTGTACCCATACATGTGGAAATCTCTTGAAGAAGGGTCAGGACTGTAAATGGGATGCAGCAATAAGGTTCCTTGCTTGTTGCTGGAGCTCTGCTACTAAGAATATCACTTTTTATCCTTGTCTAGACTGTGATGAAACTGAAGAATTAAAATCCTTTTTATCAGGAGAGCGATCTTGAAGGCTGCATAAAGCAGCAATTATAATGACACCTATAGATTTAAAAACCAACTTCTATTCACTCATACCAGAACATTTTATAGTCTTCATTTTCTGGAAATAAATGAAAGAGTTGTATAGCTTTATACATTCCTTTTATGTGCCACTGCGTGCTATTTGCAGCAAAATGAATACACATTATCTTATAACAAAATGCCTTATGCAGTCATCCAGATATGTAGAAAAAATAACTTTTCCTTCCTGTGTAAACTGCCATGCGAATGTGAGACTTTTTCACAGGAGATGAAATAAGTTATTGCAAGTTGTCAAAGAGTGAAAAGCAATTTTGTCAGCTCAGAATTAATTCTCTGTAACTTCACTTTTGATGCCCAGGAGTGAGACAACAAATACCAAACAAAACAAAACAAAAAAGTCAAATGACAAAAGCAGGTTTAAGCTTTGACATGTGATTAAATTAGACAGATTGGATTCTGTGTTAAAAGTTTAAAGAAGATTAAGAAAACTGTTTGAATGCAAGCCCTGGTTCATTTGGTACATGGGAAATTGCTGCGGTGACCTTATCAAGCTAGTGTGTTGATTCAAGCCTTGAAAGTCTACCTGATTCCTTCGCTCGATATGACTTCCTTTCTGTCACCCCCTGAACTCACCCCTTAAGGTGCCTTGCTTCTTGTTTTTTCCCCTTCCCTTTCTTTTCAGAGGACGTGCATCCCATGGTTCCTTTGGAAGTTGAGCTGTTTGTGGTAACGACTGCATGAGGAGAGTCATTTGTTCCTTTTGCCAACTAATCAATGTCCCCAGAGCTACCAATAAAGAAAGCCAAGTGTCCTCTAAAGGTTATGTACCCATATGGCCGTGTGTGTGTGCGCTTATTGAATTAACACATAACGCGTGCGCACACACGTAGTACCAGAGCCATTGTGATATGACCTTGCCTTGAGAAAGTTTATGAGTGGAGGAACCTTCATTTGAAAGACAGGGGAGACTGTGTTTTGTCAGAGTATTTTTTTTCCCCCCTATTATATAAACTCTTATATTAAGGCGAGAAAGCTAAAAAAGATGGATCATCCAACATTCATCTTCAAAGATTATTTCCTGACAGAGTTGACACCGCATTAGATTTAAAGTCAATAAAAGTTCAGGATGTGTATTATCTGTTATGAATTATTTATTTAGTTTCCAATTTTGCCGATTTTGCTTTGTCCAGAACCGACAGTCATGTCCTTGGGTGAAAAAGACATATCTGTCAGTGAACCGAATCGAATAGATCTAGAGCTTTAAAAAATAAATGAATAAATAAATAGACTTGATGGAACAATGATTTTCTTAACCAACATTTTACTGAAATGTCCTATAAAATGTATAAACATGCATGTTCATATCCTTGTGTGTGTTCTCAGAATCTGTTCTAAATACAAACAAAAATAGTAAATACAAGCACAAACAAAAATGGAACAATGTGTTTTACTGTATTTTTTACCTGATGCAGCATGAGCAGGATTGAATCTACAGTATGTGTTAGATTCACTCTTGACGGCTGCTGTTTGATGGGAAGATAGGACTAGGGGTTGGGAACATTTAAATGTCCAAACTGTAAGGAAATGTGGTTAAAAAAAAGATCATTGTGCACTATAACACATAACAAAATACAGTATATGATGTAAAAATAATAATTCATTTATTTATATTTAGGAACTGCTCTATACTGCATGGGGTTATGCGTCTAAATCGCAATTAAACAGATGCAAAATGGTAATATACCTTTGATAAGGAGTCATATCACATAGAAATGTAGTATAGCCAGTACATCTACTGGGCATTAACCATGAGTTTTGATGGGAATTGACAAAGAGACTCTGGCACTGTGAAAAGAGTGAAAGTTTAAACCTTCATTAATTAATGCTAAAAATAGTATTTAACTTGTAAGCCCTTAAGCAATTTTGCATTTAAAAATTAATATATCTTTGCTCAGTGGTCCAAAGTCCACTTTGTAGATGAAGGTTAATTCTGCGTTTCATTTGGAATTCAAGGACTCTGGTGTCTGGAGGAAGAGTGGAGAGGAACAGAATCAAAGTTTCCATAGTCAGTGGTAATTCGGGATGCCACGTCATCGGCTGGATGTTGGTCCACTGTGTTTTATCAAGTCCATAGTCGATCCAGCTGTCTGCCAGGAGATTTTAGAGCACGTCTGCTGGCAAGCTTTATGAAGATGCCGATTTCCTTTTTCCAGCAGGACTGAGTATTTGCCCGCAGTGCCAAAACTACCTCTAAGTTGTTTGCTTGTTCGTGGCATTAAGGTGCTTGATTCGCCAGCCAACTCAGATGGCCTGATTCTTTACGGGGTATTTGACAGGAAGAAGATGAGAAACACCCGATCCAAAAATACAGATACACACGTGGACAAAATTGTTGGTAACCTTCGTTCAATGAAAGAAAAACTCACAATGGTCAAAGAAATAACTTTAATCTGACAAAAGTAATAAATAAGAATTCTATGAATGTTAACCAATGAAAGTCAGACATTGCTTTTCAACCATGCTTCAACGGAATTATAAAAAAAATAAAATAACTCATGGAACAGGCCTGGACAAAAATGATGGTACCCCTAACGTAATAGTTTGTTGCACAACCTTTTGAGGCAATCACTGCAATCAAACGATTCCTGTAACTGTCAATGAGACTTCTGCACCTCTCTGCAGGTATTTTGGCCCACTCCTCATGAGCAAGCTGCTCCAGTTGTTTCCGGTTTGAAGGGTGCCTTTTCCAGACAGCATGTTTCAGCTCCTTCCAAAGATGCTCAATAGCATTGAGGTCAGGGCTCATAGAAGGCCACTTTAGAATAGTCCAATGTTTTCCTCTTAGCCATTCTTGGGTGTTTTTAGCTGTGTGTTTTGGGTCATTGTCCTGTTGCAAGACCCATGACCTGCGACTGAGACCCAGTATTCTGACACTGGCCAGCACATTTCTCTCTAGAATCCCTTTATAGTCTTGAGATTTCATTGTACCCTGCACAGATTCAAGACAGCCTGTGCCAGATGCAGCAAAGCAGCCCTAGAACATAACAGAGCCTCCTCCGTTTTTCACAGTAGGGACAGTGATCTTTTCTTCATATGCTTCATTTTTCCATCTGTGAACATAGAGCTGATTTGCCTTGGCAAAAAGTTCCATTTTTGTCTCATCTGTCCATAGGACATTCTCCCAGAAGCTTTGTGGCTTGTCAACATGTAGTTTGGCATATTCCAGTCTGGCTTTTTTATGATTTGTTTTCAACAATGGTGTCCTGTTACGCCCCGGTCTAGGTCGGGCCGTAACAGGAATGAAAAAGAAAAGAAAAAAAAAAAGGGAAAAGGGGGTGAGACCAAAAGTGCGTTTGCTTAGTGTTTATTTACAAACAGTGAACAAGCAAATCCCCAAAAGGTGGCCGTGAGCTTCAGAAGCCGACAAGGCCAAAACAATAAACAAAATGCCCTCTACCTAGTACCAACGTGAAACAACTAACCTGCACCAAAACTAAAGATAAAGAAATACAAAGTTCTTCCCTTACTCCCTTGCTAACCACAAACCAAGAGAAAACAGGGTGTAAACAAAATGGCGTCGACTCCCTACTAAGCCACCAATTACACAACTATGTACAAATATATACAAAATGTATTTACAGTCGGGCAACCAGAACCAAAGAAGGGCAAACACAAAAACGTAGTCGGAAACGTAGCACGAGGTCATACACAATATAATTTTACAAATGATCAACAGAAAAACAGTAAGCAAAGACATGGTCTGAAGCACTGTGGTCTGAAGGCCTTAAGTAGGCCTCTGGGTCTCCTGGACACCCAATCATCCAGCAGGAGGCAGGACCAACAAAGGACAGGCAGGGCAGCAACCAATAGATTGCAGGCACACTGAAGAGGGTGGGACCTGCAACAACAAGGGAAGATAAACCCCCCCCACCAGCAGAGAAAGCACACAACATGACACAAAATAACAAATAAATGCAATATCGTAACACCCCCTCCCTTAAGAGTGAACATCCTGTTCACAATTAGAATCATAGCATCGAGATAAAGAGTCGGCCACTACATTTTCAGATCCTTTCTTGTGCCGAATATTTAGGTTAAAACCTTGCACAATTAGACACCATCACATGAGACGTTGGTTGCTGTTTGACATACGATGCAGAAACACGAGAGGGTTATGATCTGTAAAAACTGTAATGGGGTCAGTGCTGGAACCAATGTAAACTTCAAAGTGTTGAAGTGCAAGCAAAAGCGCAAGGGCTTCCTTCACGATAGTGCTGTAATTTAACTGGTGACGGTTAAACTTATGAGAAAAGTAACCTACAGGATGATCTATACCATCTGCATCCTCCTGAATCAAGACAGCACCAGCACCCGTACCACTGGCATCCACCTCAAGTTTGAAAGGTCTGGAAAAATCAGGAGCAAAAAGGACAGGTGCACTACACAAAAGCGATTTAGCAGACTCAAACGCTGCTTCACAACTAGGAGACCACACAAAAGGGACAGAGTTACGGAGGAGAGATGTAAGAGGCAAAACCACATCAGAGAAATTTCTGCAAAAGCTTCTGTAATAGCCTGCCATACCGAGAAAACGTCGAAGCTCTCTCCTCGTTTTTGGTGCCGGAAATGCAACAATTGCCTTAACTTTGGCATCTAGTGGGCGAACTGTACCTTGTCCCACCTGTTTACCAAGGTACGTAACGGTGGCATGACCAAACTCACATTTTGCTAGGTTTAATGTTAAAGAAGCTTTCTGAAGGCGTAAAAATACACCATTTAAGGTACGAATATGTGCATCCCAAGTATCAGAGAATACTACCACATCGTCAAGGTAGGCTTCACAATCATCCACGTCACCCAGAACCTGGGTCATCAAACGCTGAAATGTGGCAGGTGCATTTTTAAGGCCAAATGCCATCACGGTATACTGAAGGAACCGGTCCGGGGTAACGAATGCAGAGATTTCAGACGCACGTGGTGTTAGAGGAACTTGCCAGTAACCTTTTAACAGATCTAACTTTGTAACAAATTTTGCACTTCCTATACGATCAATACAATCTTCCATTCTAGGAAGCGGAAACGAATCTGCTTTAGTTAAAGCATTAACTTTTCGATAATCTGTACAAAAACGATAGCTTTTGTCAGGTTTTGGAACTAGGAGACAAGGGGAACTCCAAGGACTGCAGCTAGGAACAGCAAGACCATTCTTAAGTAAATAATCCGTCTCTTGTTTCATAAGGGCACGTTTTGTGGGATTAACTCTATAGGTATTCTGCTTCACAGGAGAGTGCTCACCAACATCAAATGTCATGTTGAAGGACAGTAGTACGAGAAGGCGTATCAGAAAAAAGATGAGGGTAACTCTTGATGAGACTAACTATGTCATTTTGAGCGGACACAGACAAGTGGCAAAGTTTAGATTGAATATCTGATAGCCATTCTGAGTTTGGCAAGCTAGCGCAGGGAAAACAAGCTCGACCTAAGCTGAGACCATCAAACTCAGGAGAATACTCATAGGGTGATGCTTCCACAGATGCAGCAGTTGCTGAAATGGCAATAGGGACAGAGACATCTGGGGTGGAGCGAGTGATATAGGGTTTAAGCATATTGATATGGCATACACGAGATTTCCTCTTTCGGTCAGGAGTTTTTACAACATAATCTGTATCACTCAACTTTGAATCAATAACATATGGGCCAGAAAATCTAGCCTGGAGAGCAGAACCCGGCACTGGTAGCAGGACCAACACTTTGTCACCTGCTTGGAAATGACGCACAACAGCCTTTTTATCAAAACGATTCTTCATACGAGTTTGTGAGGAAGCAAGAGAACGTTTTGCTACCTCACATGCTGCATGTAGGCGTTCGCGAAAGGAACTCACGTAATCTAAAACATTCATAGGTGGATTTGTCACAGAACTCGGAGACAGTAACTCTTCCTGCAGCACTTTTAGGGGACCACGAACAGAATGACCGAAAACTAATTCTGCAGGACTGAATCCAAGCGACTCCTGCACAGCATCACGAATAGCAAATAGAACTAATGGGATTCCTTCATCCCAATCTCTTCCATGGTTCAAACAGTATGTTCGGAGCATAGACTTTAAGGTTTGGTGGAAACGCTCTAATGCACCTTGGGACTGTGGATGATAGGCACTAGAAACCTGGTGACGAATGTTAAGCTGGTTCATAACCTTCTTGAACAAAGTAGACATAAAATTGGAACCTTGGTCTGACTGAATGTATTTGGGCAAACCAAAAGTGGTGCAAAATTTAATAAGTGCTCGAATGATGGCACGTGATTTGATGCTACGCAGAGGTATGGCTTCAGGATATCTAGTGGCAGCACACGTCAGGGTTAGCAGACATTACCAGATTTAGTTCGAGGAAGGGGACCAACACAATCTAACAAAATCCTCTCAAAAGGCTCTCCCATAATAGGTATAGGTTGGAGAGGCGCAGGAGGAATAATCTGGTTATGCTTCCCTGCAATTTGACAAACATGACAAGATCAACAGTACTTGGCAACATCAGACTTCATGGCAGGCCAAAAGAAGTGATTTAAAATGCGGAGGTGGGTCTTCCTTACACCAAGATGACCAGCGAGATCGTTTTCATGGGCAATACGCAAAACTTGTGTTCTATAGGGTTTTGGAACCACAACTTGAAAAACAGCCCTTGACTCATCCTTAACATCAGAGGGTGACCACTTTCGCATTAAAACATCATCATCATAGAAATATGCCATTGAGTGTTGAGGTAACTCAGCACTATCTACAGCTGCAGCAATACAACGAGAAAGACGCATCCGATTTCTGAGCAGCAACAAACTGCTCTCGCCCAACGCCCCAAGTAGCGAAATCATCTTCCTGTATGCAGGAGGCCTTATCCTCCGGTGAAACATGTGGACTGGAAGACAACTTATCTTCTTCAAATACTGGATTGTCACTACATATGAAGGAATCTGAAATATCGACAGCATCCTTCATTTTACGAGCCTGAGCACGTGTCACCACACAAGTACTAAAAACGGAGGGAAACTCACGTGACAGCGCGTCACTTTCATTCACCTCAGGCGCGTCCGTTACAACAGGCAAGTGAAAAACCTTACCACCAGTTAAATCATTACCCAAAATAAGAGAAACTCCTTTAACTGGCAACTGAGGACGAACTGCGACCTTAACAAAGCCAGACACAATATCACAGTTAAGATAAATCGTATGTAACGGAGCTTTGACCACACAAAGTTCAATTCCTTGAACTAAAACATCTGCACCACAGCTAGACTGGTCAGATAAAGCCAAAACACCTTCCAAAATAAATGACTGAGCAGCACCGGTGTCTCTCAGAATACGTAGTGGCTTAGACTCGGAATCTGTGTCCGAAAGCGAAACCATTCCACTCAAGATAAAAGGGTCAAAAGCAGCGTCCACTGACGAAAGTGAATCTGAACTTTCAGCTGGCTGCGGTGGTACATGAACTAAAGCCACACTCTTAGTGTTCTGTGCTTTACGACGGTTCTTACGAGCTAATGCAGGACAGGTAGCGATGAGATGTCCAGAGTCATGACAGTAGAAACATTCACGGGACTAACTACCATTCTTAGATGGGCTAGCGGAAACTGCAATATCGTAACAGTCCTCCTTGGTCGTCTCCCATGTAGTCCACTTTGGCTCAAACAACGACGGATGGTGCGATCTGACACTGATGTTCCTTGAGCATGAAGTTCACCTTGGATCTCTTTAGAAGTCTTTCTGGGCTCTTTTGTTACCATTCGGATTATCCTCTTTGATTTGTCATCAATTTTCCTCCTGCGGCCACGTCCAGGGAGGTTGGCTACAGTCCCATGGATCTGAAATTTCTGAATAATATGTGCAACTGTAGTCACAGGAACATCTAGCTGCTTGGAAATGGTCTTATAGCCTTTACCTTTAACATGCTTGTCTATAATTTTCTTTCGAATCTCCTGAGACAACTCTTTCCTTCGCTTTCTCTGGTCCATGTTGAGTGTGGTACATACCATGTCACCAAACAACACAGTGACTACCTGGAGCCCTATATATAGGCCCACTGACTGATTACAAGATTATAGACACCTGTGATGCTAATTAGTGGACACACCTTGAATTAACATGTCCCTTTGGTCACATTATTTTCAGTATTTTCTAAGGGTACCATCATTTTTGTCCAGGCCTGTTCCATGAGTTTATTTTTTTTAAATAATTCTGTTGAAGCATGGTTGAAAAGCAATGTCTCACTTTCATTGGTTAACATTCATAGAATTTTTTAAAAATTATTACTTTTGTCAGATTAAAGTTATTTATGTGACCATTGTGAGTTTTTCATTCATTGACCGAAGGGTGCCAACAATTTTATCCACGTGTGTAAGTGTGAAATTTTGAGAGTGTGTCTAACCCTGCGTTCACACAGAACGCGGGGAGAGCGTCAAAATGGCCGGAAGTCATTAATTTTCAATGGGAGCCAGAGGCGAGGGGCGGCGAAGGGAGTTGAAATCAGCTCAACTTTATGGTAATGACCTATGACGCGGTTGAGCGGCAACCAGTAAAAAAGCAGAGGTCCTCTGCTTGCGTGGATTCCGTGGAACGCAGTCCTGTAAACTTTTGTTCCGGCGACATTAGTTCCCAAGCAAAATGGGGGAGACGTTAATTATTGCCGTAGCGGGTTTCCCGGTTATTTATGACATGTACCTGTTTGTGTACAGGGACATTCATTTTTTTTTTTTAATTATGCGTGGACAAAGGTGTTTGAAATTGTTGGTGTTTAAATATAATATTAAATATAATATAATAATAAAAAAATATTAAATTAGACTAGCAATTCACAATGAACAGAAGCCACACCATACAAATGCCTTATACTTTGTTTATTTCTACAATACAGTTTTTTCTATCCATCAATTTCTTGTTTTCTTCCACATTTTGGTCAGTCTCCATAAGATCAAGCTTGATTGCTTTGCGGCCCCTTTAAATACAAGAAAAGCATTCGGTCTACGTCAGAGCGGCGAAGCGCGGCGACGAGCGGCGACAGGCGTCAGCGGCAGGGCGGCGAGAGCGAACTTTGACGCTCTCGCCGCGTTCGGTGTGAACGCAGGGTAAGGCTGCGTTCACACTGCAGGAAAAAACAGTCACCCATATCTGATTTACTGACCAAATCTGATTTTTTTTTTTTTTGTTAGAGTGTTGATATTATGTTCTTAATCTGACCTGTATGTGACATTAGTCTGAACAGATCATGATCCTAATCTGACCCACATGAGCACAGGAACAAAGTGTCACATGATGTGGGCTCATTGCAAGGCTCATGGACTTAGCTTTTTTTTTTTTTTTTGGTCTTGCTTTTAAAGTTTTAGCGTTCTTTGTCACTAGAGTCAGCTTTACCTACAGCCACGTTCCACCATTTCTTTTGAGATCTCTTTAAACACATATGCGCCTTCTGACTTTGGTTCTAATTTTGTTTAGCACCAGCATCAATCTAAATGTTTATAAGGTGAAGTGTTATTTGAGCTCAATCCAAAGAACATGCACATTTGAGTGAGCAGACCCATAACACCTATATTGTTTTTCTTAGTTTGTTACCATTTTATCCATTTTAAATGTAGCTAAATGTTGTTTTCCTGCCTCATTTTTGTTAATCACTGTTAGCTACCAACACAGGGTTACTGCTGAAGCAAATTTTCCTACAGGCAAATTTTAAGGTGAAATGTGACGTTGAATTAATCAACAGTTAATCAAAGCTGAATCATTCCATTTAATTTTTTTTTTCTTCTCCTAAGCTCTACTAGATTAATGATTGCATCTTCAGGTAACTACATTAAGACATATATTGTATATTTTAACCAGATTTTTTGAATATAATTACTCCGTACTTTGAGAAAAAAACAGGTGAAGCATCGTTCAAGTGTGCTGCTCACTCTCCTGTCACTGAAATCTTCCATCATCATCATCATCATCATCATCATCATCTTTCCTAGAGCAAAATTGTAATGTGTCCTGTTGAATTGATGTAAGAGTCACATACAGTAAATTCTGATTCGGAAAAAAATCATCTCTGTATCTGATTTAGGACCACACACAAAAGCAGAATTGAAAAGATCAGATTGTACAGTATGTAATTTGAGATGTTCATAAACAATTCACAGATTAATCTAAAATAGATTAATCTAAAGATTTTAGAAATGTAACACAGGGCTATGAATAACACAGTCAACCACTACTGTAGTTAATGCACTAATAAAACTTTAATAGTTGCAGTATTGTTTTAATGTAGCTTTATGGTAGGACAAGAGCAGAGGGTGCAGTGAATGTGGAAAATCTTAAAACTGCTTGGTAATTTTGTCTAAATAAAAATAAAATCAATTGTAAATGGGAACGGTGACACGGTGGTGTAGTGGTTAGCACTGTCGCCTTAGACGTCCAGGGTCTGGATCCGATTCCAGTTGATTCTCTGTGCATGGAGTTTGCATGTTCTCCCCATGCTTGGTGGGCTTCCTCCCACAGTCCATAAGACATGTAGGTTTGGTTATTTGGCATTCCCAAATCGGCCGTAGTGTGTGAATGAGTGTGTGCACGTGCCCTGCAATGGATTGGCACCCTGTCCAGAGTGTATCCTGCCTTGTACCCTAAGTCTCCTGGGATAACCTCCAGGCCCCCCGTGACCCTGAATACAGGATTAAGCATTATAGATGGTGAGTGAGTGTAAATGGGCAATAATAATTCCGCATTTGTGGTCTGTGATCACTGGACAGTCACATCAGCTGAATCAGTATTTGTACTGTAATTTGTAATATATTGGAGAGATCCCCGCATTAGATACAAAAACTATTTTAGGATAATCATTCTGTTTCCTTGGCTAGAGCAAAATATCCTAAGTCACATTCCAAAAAATTGGCAACGTCTCCATTTTTCACCAACATTTAGCAACTCGTCGATTCACTCTCAACAACCAGCTCTCCCCTATCACATACTGTAGCAGTAGCTGGGTGAAAGCAAACATGTACCACAGATATGTGATGCTAGCTAAAGTATATCTTTGTACTGCTGCTTGCTGTATGTTATGTCATAGGTCAGTGTTGCATGTAGAGGAAAGGACTATCCACTCTATACCTCTATACCAATTACATGAGCTCACAGGTGTCTACAATTGGCTAGTGTTAAAATCACAATAACACAGAAGGGAAATAAGCCCCTCCCACTAAGGCAGCATTTGAAGTCTGGCAGACTTGTAAAAAGTTTTTCCAATGATTGCAAAATACTATACTATTAAAATAATGTTTATATATGTATGTGTTTTTAATGGCAGATTATATATGGTTTATTAACCATATGATAAACCATATACCACATAGTAAAGCTGTACAATTTGAACCAAGTAAATGCAAGTAATGAACTTATACATAGAATAGCTTGGAAATAAAATAATTTAAATGTATCTACAATATGCGTAGGTAACAACAACTACAACAACAAAGCAGGCTGAACATTTACATAGCATATATCTGGAAGTTGAGTAACATCAACTGGACTTCTTTCTTGCTCAGTAGATACATTTCACTACCCATCCGAGTAGCTTCTCCAGTCTCAGCTCAGTTCTTAAGCTACTTGAATGAGTAGTGAAATGTATCTACAGAATTCAGTTGACATGACACAACTTCCAGATAGCTTCATCTAGATAATAGCATATACATACAGTACAGTAGCATATTCATTTTTTTTTCTGTCAAAGCAGAGAACGCATATTCTGATGTAAATGCAAAGTATTTATGTGATCAATAGAGTTCTTTTGGAAGCCAAACATATTTTTACGCAGTAATTAGAGTCACTATGTGCCCAAACTGTTCACATTCTACACAAATGACTTTATATGTATTATGATGACAAATTTAGTCTATAGTGATCCATACTACAGTAAATCACCCTAGCCTGTACAAGTCCCTGACAAAAAAGAGTAGGGGTAAAAAAACAAATCTCTTAATCAGCAGTATATCAGTTGAAGGATGGCATCCACCAGTGGAGCTCTGCACACACCAAGCACTCTTGTACTGCTATCCATTACAGCAGCACCAAGCTCTGATTTGATAATATATAATAAGAAAATATATATAAGGAAACCAAAAATTACAATGCTGGTCTGATCTAGTAACCATCCCAACAGTTTGTTTTATTGCTACCTAAAAACATCTTTTTTTTTCTTTTAATGCCTAAAGTATCTGTTTTACACTCTTCTTCTTTCTTTTTTTTTTTTGGGGGGGGGGGGGGGGTGTAGGGTTGTTGGTAGGGGTTGGTGTTATCCATGATTATTAGGGCCTAGGGAAATAATTTGTTCACTCAGCACCCATAGCCCTTACATTACCCCCCACAAAATAAATAACTATATAAATAAAGAAATAAAAAAAAATGCAATTACCAGCACTGCGATTCTTACCCGAGTGAAGTACGTCACAGCATTATTGCACATCATTACCAATAATTCGAATCAAAAGTTCTGGGAATTGGTTTATTTTCTCGTGAGTGGAGGTTCGTGTGGAAAGCAACAAATAAATGCATTTGGCTCACTTCCACAAGAAAAGCAATTAAAGAAAAAGAAAAGAGGTAGAGAAACTATTTATGTAATAACAGTTTAGATTTAAGAGTTCTATCTCCTTCTCTTCTTCCCCTGTTCTTTATTCTCCATCATATTTCTCCATGTCTGTGGGAAGGAGGGATATGGATGTGGCTCCCCCGAGGCTGTGCAGCCTGATCCTGGGGCACTGTAAGATTGATGCCCGCTCCCCAACTGTGCCACATCATTCCCTACGGAACGCTCTCTGACGGGGAATGATTACTCAGACGCCCCCCCTCCAAACAGCACCAACGCTGCATGCTACTTCACTACACACCCGATGGGACATCAATTAGTGTCCTGCTTCAAAAAGTCACACCTTGCTACCGGCTCCCAGTCTCGTTTCTGCAAGTTTTAATTGCTGAGAAGAACGAAGCACAGTTGGAACGAAGCACAGTTGTTAAAGAAAAAAAGTGTAAAAAAAAAATAAATAAAATGGTGCATCTCAAAAAAATTGCAGTATCATGAAAAGTTAATTTTATCTGATAATTTAATGTAAAAAAAAAAAGGTTTAAATCTCATATATTCCAGGTTCATTACATTTAAAAATGCAAGATAAAAAAAAATCAATCAAAAATGCGCGTACACAACAGATATTCTGGAACATTCTGTCATTTCTGCACCTAAATCTTGGTTGAGATTTCTTTAGCATGAATTATTGCACCAATACGGCATGGCATGGAAGTGGAGTCTGTTGCACTAGTGGGGCATCATACAGTAGCAGGCCAAGTTGTTTTGGTGGGAGCCTACAGCTTACACACGTGGACAAAATTGTTGGTACCCTTCGGTCAAGGAAAGAAAAACTCACAATGGTCACATAAATAACTTTAATCTGACAAAAGTAATAATTTAAAAAAATTCTATGAATGTTAACCAATGAAAGTCAGACATTGCTTTTCAACCATGCTTCAACAGAATTATTTAAAAAAAATAAACTCATGGAACAGGCCTGGACAAAAATGATGGTACCCCTAGAAAATACTGAAAATAATGTGACCAAAGGGACATGTTAATTCAAGGTGTGTCGACTAATTAGCATCACAGGTGTCTACAATCTTGTAATCAGTCAGGGGGCCTATATATAGGGCTCCAGGTAGTCACTGTGTTGTTTGGTGACATGGTATGTACCACACTCAAGATGGACCAGAGGAAGCGAAGGAAAGAGTTGTCTCAGGAGAGTCGAAAGAAAATTATAGACAAGCATGTTAAAGGTAAAGGCTATAAGACCATTTCCAAGCAGCTAGATGTTCCTGTGACTACAGTTGCACATATTATTCAGAAATTTAAGATCCATGGGACTGTAGCCAACCTCCCTGGACGTGGCCGCAGGAGGAAAATTGATGACAAATCAAAGAGACGGATAATCCGAATGGTAACAAAAGGGCCCAGAAAGACTTCTAAAGAGATCCAAGGTGAACTTCATGCTCAATGAACATCAGTGTCAGATCGCACCATCCGTCGTTGTTTGACCCAAAGTGGACTACATGGGAGACGACCAAGGAGGACACCATTGTTGAAAACAAATCATAAAAAAGCCAGACTGGAATATGCCAAACTACATGTTGACAAGCCACAAAGCTTCTGGGAGAATGTCCAATGGACAGATGAGAGAAAAATGGAACTTTTTGCCAAGGCAAATCAGCTCTATGTTCACAGATGGAAAAATGAAGCATATCAAGAAAAGAACACTGTCCCTACTGTGAAACACGGAGGAGGCTCTGTTATGTTCTGGGGATGCTTTGCTGCATTTGGCACAGGCTGTCTTGAATCTGTGCAGGGTACAATGAAATCTCAAGACTATCAAGGGATTCTAGAGAGAAATGTGCTGGCCAGTGTCAGAAAGCTGGGTCTCAGTCGCAGGTCGTGGGTCTTGCAACAGGACAATGACCCAAAACACACAGCTAAAAACACCCAAGAATGGCTAAGAGGAAAACATTGGACTATTCTAAAGTGGCCTTCTATGAGCCCTGACCTCAATGCTATTGAGCATCTTTGGAAGGAGCTGAAACATGCTGTCTGGAAAAGGCGCCCTTCAAACCGGAAACAACTGGAACAGCTTGCTCATGAGGAGTGGGCCAAAATACCTGCAGAGAGGTGCAGAAGTCTCATTGACAGTTACAGGAATCGTTTGATTGCAGTGATTGCCTCAAAAGGTTGAGCAACAAACTATTAAGTTAGGGGTGCCATCATTTTTGTCCAGGCCTGTTCCATGAGTTTTTGAGTTTTCATTTTTTTTTTTTTATAATTCCTTTGAAGCATGGTTGAAAAGCAATGTCTGACTTTCATTGGTTAACATTCATAGAATTCTTATTTATTACTTTTGTCAGATTAAAGTTATTTATGTGACCATTGTGAGTTTTTCTTTCATTGACCGAAGGTTACCAACAATTTTGTCCACGTGTGTATTTCTTCTTTTCGACTGACAGGAATGTATGAAAGCAATGTTAACATGCGGTATTTATTTCTTTATTCATCAATGTATACTTTTAGGAGTTTCAAGATCAGAAGACATTTTGTTCTTGCTCTTTTGAATACTGAAAAAGTTTTGACTAAGGCTATAAAGCATTCTTCCATAAATGGCTTGGAATAATGCGTTTCTAACAGATTGTACATGATTTGAAGTATTTAATGACTTTCATTTATCTCTGCTTTAGAACAAGTTGTTTCTAACATTAAAGATTTTTAAAAACCATGAGGTCATTTTTTATTTTTTTTTATTTATTGTAATGCATTTACTAACATCCAAAATATTAGACAATGCCTACAGTACTTTAAGTGGCTTAATGTATCCACTTATGATGGATATGTGCTTGTTAAATGCTTCTGAATAATAATCTGTCAAACTCTGGTCTCTGCATATTCCCTTCAGCATGGAAATAGTGTTGAGGCAGGATTTTAAGAATATGGCTGAGACCAAGGTCCACCCCAGCCAAATGTATCTTGATTATTTCCAGGAAATTATTGTTCCATTTTTTTTTCCTACAGTAGCCATTATTGCATCCTGATTAAATATGGTTTTCATTAAGAATGGAAGTGTTGTATTATGTTAAATAACTTGATGTTTGCACTATCTTTGGAGTGCCTGTATTTATCTACATGTTATGTAGGAAACTGCCAAGGTGTGGAGCATTAGTAAACTCAATCTGCGGTGAAATGTGAAGGTTCGGAACGAGAATTAAAACTAAAAGGCGATATCTTTCTTATCGCAGAGACTCCACTCTGCAGAGCTGAAAGGACCAGCCGTCAAATCAGAACCATATCCATATAAAAGCCAGTAATCTGATGGGAAATAGGGTGTGAAGCGGTGACGGGAATCCATCAACTAGCTCAAGCAGGGTGCTCGGGGCAGGGGGTGGTGTGGGGGGGGAGGGGGTGCGGGAATTGCTGGCAGGGAGCTGGAACAGGTGCTGGCGTTTGCAAACAGGGCCCATGTGGGATTTGAGCTAGAGAGTGAGCTAAGCAGAGGCACTTGGCAGCATCAGATCTCCTGGAAAGTGTGAGGTGTGTGAGGTTGTATGAGTGGCCAAGGGAGTTCAGGCTATGAGTGAGCTCTTGATGTTGTGAGGCAGTTTTCCCACCAGAAGAAATAGATGTATCCATGTTTTCATTATGAGGAAGGAGAACGGTAAAAAAAAAAGTATGAATAAGGTGACTACAGAGCGCTGGCTAGTCCGTGATACGTCTGGGAATAGTTTTTGAACTGGTGTTGGTAGGAGGCCCAACTGGGAGCCAAAAAGCCAAACCTCCTTATGGAACTGGCAACCTCATTGAGCAGCCTGGGAGATTTAGACAAAGAGATCTCAAACTGTGCAAACACAGTTTGGACTCAAGTCTACTGAGTCATGTCTAAAAGTTCTCAAAGTATTTTTTTTTCCATTTTTCTTCAGAAAAAAGTTTTAAAACTACAGAATTACTAACCTTTCTCCACATCTCTCCCTCTCTCTCTCTCTCTAACACCATCTTACTCTTGGCCTGACTCCCACACTGCTGTTCAGTGTTCAGTTTCAAATGATTCATAGAACTGAATCATCAGCATTGCAACACACAGGCGCTGCAAGGTTGGAGGGGGGGGGAAAGTAGTTGACATCATGTGTAAATGTGAATCATAAAAGACATAGGCTTATAAAATGTTAAATGGTGCTGTTCACAAGGGTCACACTGATCATTTTCCCAAATGATTCGTTTTGACACTTGCTCAGATGGCTGAAATGACCTTAAGAAATGATCGGAACAGCACATACCGAGGAGGAGGCTTTTAACAAATTTAACAAGCCACACAACAAGGTCCCTAAATGAGCAAGAGAAAGTGAAAATCAAATATAAGAGAGAGAGAGAGAGAGAGAGAGAGAGAGAGGTGACACAGTATGAATTGAACATTACACCAAAATAAAAAAGCCTCTTATTTTAAGAAAATTGTGCATTTACTTTGTGAAGATTTTTAAAACATTTCATGAGTCTAAAGGGAAAATTGCGGGTAAATTAAATAAATGAAATAAGTTGAGCATCCAAAAATAACTCGGCACAGAACCAATGCATCTCTGAGAAATAAAATGTCTCCTGATTCTCAATTTCCTGCTGTAAGGATAGTGGGATAAGTATCCAGACCTTAATGACAAGAATACATGATTAATAAATGGCATGGGTAAAACATGAGTAGTCAAATGAACAAGGAGTCTAAACAAGTGTTTAATTATAAACAGAATAATTATAAACACATTATAAAAAATGATAAAGTGTTAAGCTAATTCAAGTGTAACAGTTATTCAAGAATTTGCAGGACTACACAGAAATCCACACACACACTGTACAACATGAGGAACTGTTGATGAAAATGGAGTTAGAGATTGCAATATAGAACTCTGTTGGCATCCAGAAGTTTTAATTGTTTGTTAAGTAAGATACAGTATGGTAACACTTCAGGATTTTTTATGAAAAATGGATTGTTTCATGAAAATAATTAGTGTCTGGGTGGTAAGATATGGGCCCAAGAAAAGGTCCAATTTGCCTGTAACAGCGTACTTATTAATTATTTATTATTTTTTTTAAAAATAAACATTCTCCTTTCATTTATTTGTTGTTGCTATTGTTGTTTATTTTGGGCTTCGTTACTTTTGTCCAAGAGGTCTCCATATTTTATTATTTGATTTCCACAGTCTGCCGAAGGTATAACGCTGGATGCCTTTCCGGTTGCAATTCTCCCATTTACTAAGCATTACTATGAGCAGTCACAGGGTTGTATTGAGTGTAAGCTTGAGAGTCTTTCCCAGGGATCCAACAGTGGTGTTCCAGCGTAGTCAGAACCCCCGAAACTCCCCTCCCAATCCAACCATCCCAATCCAGAGACACACCTGCCTGAGCCACCAGTGTCACACTTTTTGATCAAGTTATTGTACATCCAGGTAGTTAAAATCCCTTCATCACTCCTTCAGCCTCATTCTCTCTCTTATATTTAAAAAGTTAATTAAAAGAACAAAAGAAGAAGAAAAAAAACAGTATTCAAGTTAGCAAAGAACCAAAAAGCACAAAGTTCAGAATACTTTTCAGGATTAAAAAAAAAAAAAAACAGCAGCTTTTTATTTTTCTCAAAATACAGTACCTTCCAAAAATAAATAAATAAATAAATAAATAATCTTTCAATTTAAACTTATTATTTGGCCTGAACACCAAAATAACAAGAAATAACTTGCAGATGTCCTCATACTCAATCTTTCTACATGAATCCTGTATAATTGCCCTCTAGACCACGCCTCACCTAAACAATACATCTCGCTATGTCATTGCTCTCTCTCTCTCTCTCTCTCTCTCTCCTTCCTTTCCTCTATTATGACTTCAACTTCATATATCCTTCACTGGAGTTATTATATTCTCCCCTCTCCACTGCTGTTGTCCAATATGAACATATATTAAAAAAGGCAGCATCCCTCATTGCATTTACACCTCATAATTTGTGCTGCCTCTACCTGCCGTGTTGCCTTGTCACCACGGTACCGGCCCGTAATTACGTTATAAGTCATGTTTGGTACCAAACTGCCACTCTCATATTGCTCTGAGGCCAGGAATATGGGGGAAGAAAGAAAGCGATGAAAGAGATAGAGACAGAAAAGAGAGCATAGAGTCCCTCAACTTATTACTTCATCAACATCTGGATAGATAGAGATATGGTTAGTGTCGCTCCCTGTTCAACTTTATGCTCATGCTTCATCCGGCTTCATTGTGGTATGATATGAAATATTTAATAGTCAGTGTTTCAAAACTCATAAATGAATTGAGCCACAGTGAACTAATAAAGTGACTCAATCTGTTTTGTAAACCCCACTTGTGCTGCATGGAAATAAAAAAAATAAAAAAAAGAATGTAGAGGAAAAAAAAAACATAATAGAGAACAAGTGGAGAAAAGAAAAGATTTAGCGAAGAGAAGGGACAGGGAAAGGATTGTCTTGCCACAGCTGGAAACATTAAAAATGCTTTTACTTGGAACATCTCTCTAAAGCTGACGACTATGATATTAGATATGTCTGTACCATACGTGGTTATTGTGCTGGGAGTCTTTTCCAAGGCACCAAATCCCAGAAAAGCCTGTAATAATCTGTCAGCTGAGGAAGATGCCCCTGCAGACAAGGGCTCCTAATCCATTTGGATCGATAGAGAGCTCAGACAGGGCTCGTCGCTCCCACTGTGTCCGTGTGCCAAGGCTCTCTCCGATACCAGTCTCTGCCACCCCCCCACCCCCGACAACTCTCCCCCCTTTCTCATCATTCAAGCATCTCATACATGCAGTTTCCAAAGAGCAACCTGGAGGTTAATAATGAAAACGATTGAAGCCTGAGAGGGATGGAGGTGGGGGGGGGGGGGGGGGGGGTTGGGGGGGTGTATACATGGGGCAGCCTATGAACCACAGATGATGGAGCGACAGATGGAAATGGAGAATCTCGTGCTTCTGGACATATTAAAAGCAGGGGCCTTATAGCGTTTTCATGGCAACAGTCAAGCCAATTATACAGCGAGGTCCAGGGCGCATAAAGGCCCATGCTGTCAAAACACGCAGTGCTAGTTCTGGCACTGGGATTGGCATTACATGCTACATTGCACAGGTACATTTGTTTCTCTCAATGCGCACAATGGATTTCAAACAATTTGCTTCTGTTTTTATAAAATATTAACCAAAACTTTTTGGAACTTTTATTGCAGCCGGACAGAACTTCAAAAAACTGTGCAACCGAACATCACTGTGTATTAAGCAGTCTACTTTAGTGCATTTATTTAAACATTGCATTGGTTTTTTTTTTTCTCAATTAGATAAAAGTATATTTTTTAATGTCATTTTACATGCATTTGATTTTATTCCATTGTATTGAATCTTCATCTGTTTACTTTGTTACTTAAATTTGCAACTTGTCTTTGGTTTTAAATGACTTTTTTTTAATTATTTTTTTATAATGTTATTATTATTATTATTATTATTATTATTAATAGTAGAAGTAGTAGTAGTAGTATAAATAGTATAAAGACAGCCAGTGCCTTAGATGTGTAGACAGATAAAGGTTGCTAAACTTACTCCACCACACAACTGCCAGTACAGAAAAAAAAAAGAATTAAATATTAAAACAAGATACATGGCCTTCTTGAGTCTTTACAAAGGAGGGCTTGAGGAGTCAGTAGAAGCCTGAACAGATTTCCATCAACAGCATATTGAATGATCTAGGTCATTGCTCTCTATCTAAAGGATGCTAACATCAAAATGTACCCTTATGCCTTAGGACGCACATGCAGGTAATACTCCCTTACAGTATATTCACCCAAGGCGAATGCCAAAGAAGGGGACGGACTGGTGGTCAGGCCAGAAGTCTTGAGACGTTGTAAAATGTCAAAAGGAGTATCTCTGTGCAACATACCTTTGGCATAGATGTTTTTTTTATGCAAAGGACAATTCAACCTTCTAGGAGATAACTCCTGTTGAGAATAGTGTATTGGTGGCATTTGAAAATACAATGTAAGAGGCGTTTATTATGTCGGGGTGTTTCCTAATGGAAATTCTGTCAAGAGAAATGTGTTTTGGTTTTCTGTTGATGAAACAGAGCGTTAATTGGAGAAAAGCAAAAGCAAAAAACAAAACAACAAAAACACACTTGCTTTATTAGCACAGACAGCAACCCCTAAATTCCTCTGATTATTTATTTAAGCATTTCACAAAGAGCACAAAATGTTTCATTTGTTTTCTTATATAAAAAGTGGAAATAAATCTAATTGAATTAGATAGTAAAAACAAAGAAACTATTCTTATTTATGTGACTGCAGTACAGTCGTGTTCAAAAGTTAGTACCCTCTCTTTTAATTCTATGTGTTTTTACATTAAAACCATATAAACGGCCCTGTGGCTGCAAAGCCAAGCCCAAACCACCGTGCTTGACAGTGTCTATGAGGTGTTTTTGCTAAAATTCACCAAACATGACCCTGGACATTAAGGGAAAACAACTCCACTTTGGTCTCATCTGTCCATAGGACACTGTTCCAGACGTCTGGAGATTTGTTCCGATGCAGTTTTGCGAACCTCAGTCATGCTTCCATGTTCTTTATAGACAGAATGGGTTTCTCCTGGCAATCATTACAAATAAACCGTACGTGTTCAGTCTTCTTCTAATTGTGCTGTCATGGAGTTTAACATGCTCAGTGAGGCCTGTAAAGTCTGAAATGTCGCTCATGTTTTTTTTGTTTTTTTTTGTATTTCTCTATAGAGCTGGGACTTCCACTACTGGGAAGATTTAGGCAACTGTTCTGATTGCTTTCCATTTGTGAATAATCTTTTATTAAGTAAAAAGTTTGGCGTGCTGGAAAAAAAAGTTGTTTATATGAGGTTGTATTTTTCTAATACAAAGATATGCTATGATCAGATGAGTTTTATTATGTTTTCATACAAAAAAATCCCCATATAATTTAAAGAGAGGGTGCTAACTTTTATAAACAACTATAATTGTGTGCTCAGTTTTACAGAGAATGTAATGCAGCCAGTGACTCATTGTGAGATATTTTTGTGTCTAGCTTAGTTTAAAAAAAAAAAAAAAGAAACACATAAAAAGAAATCAATTCAGTGTAATATGATCAATGGCCTGAGTGAATAGTTTTGCTTTCATTTGCTCAGAGTCCATTGCAGTGTGGATGTCTGAGCTGAATAACAGCTTCTACTAATATGAGCAGATTGATCAGTACTGTACATTGTATTCCGCAAGAGGAAGCTTCTGTACCTGCTTAAATGGAAATGCCTTCAAGTATGGATTATTTATTTAATTATACCTAGCGATTTGGCCTGATTTATTTTATCCTGATACCCCCAATACATATACAATAGAAAAACAACAACAACAACAACAACAACAACAACATGTAAACACCCTAACTTAGGTTTCACACATTTCTGATAAATCCTACTTTCTGAGTCATGATTGGTTATAAAAATTCAGTCTCATCCATAATTGGTTAGATGAAATGGTGAGCCAATCAGTGCTTCCTCTTCAACCAGAGATCCAGTCAATGGAAGTCTAGGAAAGTCCAAAGTAAAGACAGATGGGAGAGATCAAGCGCTTTCATGGTTAATATGAAACTTCTGAACAGATTGTTAACATTTTAAACACCCCACCCACACCCCATTCCAGTTGAAGATTCATTCCCATAGGTCTGATGCATTTTAATTCTGAATGAGCTATTATTACCTTTATTGGGTGCCTACAATGAACCCTGTAGTATCCGGTGACACGGGAGTTCAGGAAACAGCTACCCCTGGACCACCCTTATTTCGTCCCTAGACCCTATAATAAAATCCTTGTTTTTTTTTTTTTTTTTGTATTTCAATTTTAGTTTTTTTGCTGTCTAATCCATTTTTTTTTCAGCGTTATTTTATTCCACTTCATGCATTATACCTAATCTATCTCCTTTTTCTATTTCTCCATGAGCAGGTCCGTATCTTTTCAGATTTCCCTTTCTTGCACTCTCATTTTGTCTCTCATCATGCCTGGTCATCAAGTCCGGCTCCTTTCACCACAAAATCACAGGGGTGCGACACTGAATCTGACCCTGAGCGATGCAGCTGTGCTCTTTTTTTCTAACATATTTGTTCACAGACAGCTCTGTGGTTTACCTCTCCTCTCTAACACATCAGAAGCTTCCTCTCCTTTCCCCTCCACCATGCTCTATTTTCAGCACACACACACATACACACACGCTTTCCTGTCTATGCCTTTCTAACCCTGACCCACACTCTCGTGTGACGTGAGTGGGAGTTTTGTGTTGAGTACTGTATTTACCGATGACAAGCTGCCATCACCGGCGCGCTTTGGCCTGCACAGGGTACTTTATCTGCTTGCAACAATTAGCTATGATGCATGTCGGGATTGGTACTAAAAATATTTCAGGAACGCACTCGTTCTCTCTCCCTTTTTCACTCTCACACACACAGTGTCAAAGGGTGTTGTTTTGCGAGGATAACGCTCAGATTGGATATGGCTGTTTGGGGTGAGGGTCAATGCCTCTCCACGGCTGTGTTTATTCGTGTTTCCAAACAACATAACAAACCTCTCTGCCACTTTCTAACATTGATGGAAATACTGTATAATATACAGTATGGATGTGTTCTGTAAGACTTTATGGGGGGGGATATAATGCATGGACATTCAGGGGAATATGACACAGACCAAATAGACCACATGGAATGCATTTTGAAAGACATCACATGACAATTTTAGAGTTGATGGCTCTATGTGACATGTTAGAGCAATGTTTTCTTAATTTGTTTAATAAAAAAAAAATGTTCACAAAATGCAGCCATAACAGGTTAAAAATAAAATATGAGATGTTATTAAATCATTCAAATTGTTAAATAGGATTAAACTTACTTTAAGTAATAATAAACATGCTTTTTTTTGGCGGGGGTCGGGGGGAGTTTTGTCACATAGTTTATCACACGATTGCACCAGGACAAGTATTAGATGTAAGTTAGGGACTTCATGAGTTAAAGTAAGGGTTTGTGACCTGGGGTCCGTATAATTTATTAACATATTATAATGCATTTATAAATCATTGCACAAGTTATTATAAGTATACACCAAAGTAAATAGCAATTTACAGCAATCTTTATTTTGTATTAGGAATTAATTATTAGTGTTATTAGTCATTGGTCTTAAAAAAATGAAAAAAAAAAAACACAATTTCATGTGATCATCTTTAGCTTTGATTGCAGCTCACAATGTGGTTCCAGTTCATGTGTAAAATTGATTACTCATGATCCCAGAATCACTTTTTCACAGCTTGAGTCCTGGCCTATGGCCGTGCCTTCAGGCAAGAAAAACTCCATACAGTGGTCATTCAGTACCTTCAGGTCATCAGCTGACTTCATTTTATTGTCACATAACATCGCTGAGTCTAGACCTGTCTAGCAGCTAGAACACTGCCTGCAGAGGCATTTCATTTATTATCTTAATGCACACATCATTCTGGATCAAAGGATCATTCTGAACTCATCTGAAGTTCAATCTTTATGCTTCCTAGCAAACTTTTTTTCTGATTAGTGACTCTAACAAGCCGCTTCCTTTTGGACAAATAGCTGTTTGGTCCCAGTCCTGTGAATTCTCGTCTGCTGTCACAGTTAAACATAGCTATATTATTTTACTAGTGGTTTTTTCAATGCAACTTAGAGCTCAGTTTACGTCATCTCTTCATGATTTTTTTTTTTTCTGACTACATTTCTTCCACAAACTGGGCAGTTCAGGACTATCCTTCCAGGCTTTGATATTGTGTTGAAGGGTTCTTAAACCAGTTTTCCAGTAATTTAAAATCCCCCTCAGTTGTTTTCATTGCTTCATGCAGCCCAATAATTTAACTCGTCTGAAATGGCAACTTTTTTAGACAGGAAGTGTATATATTGTACCAGTCAGCCATAATGTTATGACACAAAACATTCTGTCCAGGACTCTGTAGGTTTCCGTTGTGCTGCTTGGGCAGCTCGTGGCCCGCAGGCATGGCTCCATGGGTCCTCTGGGGGTGTGCTTTGTTGTCTGACACCATGACATTAGTAACGGATATTTTTTTGGTGCTGTGGATTGTGGGGTGTGGCCTCCATGGATCAGATTTGCTCATCTAGTGCATCACATGGTTACTCATTCGGATTGGCATCTGGTAAATTTGGAGACTCGGTCACCAGCCTTGTGCTCTTCACCTTCTGGATGCCAGTGCATGGCCGGCTGTTGTGCACTGTGTGATACGATACTTTCCTGTCATGTCCAGCATAGACTACTTTTCACAGACTTAGGACCAAACAGAATAGCTTTTGGTCCCTGCAGGCATGGGTGATCTTTGGGTGCCCATGATTCTATTGCCATTTTACTGGTATATAATTGATTAAAAAAAATTTTTATTCATGTTCCCTGGCGGTCCTGTTCATATTATGGCGGTATATAAATTGTTCCTTCAAAGAAACTTTTATACACCTTACAGTATCATCCAAAATTTAATATTTGATTGTCCTCATATCTCCATATATGAATGCTATATATATATATATATATAAAACAGTAATAAACATGTTTTCATTAATAGCATATACAATTGAAGGGAATAACAAGCCAGATATCTTTCAGGAACATTGCCTATACTGTATATTTTACTGATTTGAACATTACCTTTAGCCCGGTTCAGTTCACATTCATTGCTGACAAACAGAACTGCCAGCTTGCTGTTATAATGCCAACATCACTATTTTAAGCCGTCCTACTATAAGGTGACCTAAATTACACTCACTCTAGATTGTGTGCCTTGTGATGTGGCCCATATGGAACCCCGTGCTCTTATTACAAACAGTGATAATGCTGAATATTACAGTTTAGTGCTAACCTGTCTCCACACCCTGCCATGACAATCACATACTGGGATCAACTGCAAAGGTTACAGGGATTAGAGGGCCTTGCTTTACACATGCACACACACACACACACACACACACACACACACACACACACACACACACACACACACGCACGCACACGCACACACACACACACACACACACACACACACACACATACACAAGCACACAAGCACACACACACACACACACACACACACACACACACACACACACACACACACACACACACACACCTGCACGTTCTCTGAGCACACCTGAGCACCTGTACACCTGCACATTCTCCAGTCAGCCAATCATGTGGCAGGAGCACAATGAAAAATAAATAAATAAATAAATAAATAAATAAATAAATAAATAAACCTGTCAAATACACAACAACAATTTTTTTCCCCCCTGTGACATTTACCATTGCATGATCGTTGGTGCCAGATGTGCTGGTTTGAGTATTTCATAAATTGCTGATGTCCTGGGATTTTTACACACAACAGTCTCTAGAGCTTAGACAGAATGATGTGGGAAAAGAAAAAGAAAGAAAAATTTAAATGAGTGAGCGAGGGGTGTAATCACCTTGTTGATAGGAGAATAAAACAAACCAAAGGAAAATGGGCAGACTGGTTAGAGCTAAGAGGAAAGATATAATCACTCATACAATCACTCTGTACAGAAATAATTAATAAAGAAAGAAATAAGCACATGAAAGGTGGCTGCATTAAACTCAAGACAAAAATTCATATTTCTGCTTATAGAAGTTTCTAAGAAGGTAATTTATATAGTAGTTCAACAATCCGCCATAATAATGCATGAACACCAGCACCAGGTGACTCGAGTAAATAAATAAATTCATTAATTACTATTCAGTACCACTTAAAGTACCACACACCTTCTAATTCTGTGGTTGTTCCTAATTTTGATTTCTTTCTACATTCCTGAGACGTCCAGAATTAATTTGAGATGTGTCCGCTACTTTTATTCTCTGTAAAGCCTTCATAATGTCTCTAAGTGATTTTGAGGCTGGTGACTCTAAATGAACTTTGGTTTTGGTCTTGTTTTCCTGGCGTGGTCTTCATGAGAGCCATTTTCATCATGGCGCTTGATGGGCTTTTGCAAATAAACATGATAATATTGTACTTTTAAGACCTGTTCCAGAGCAGACTGCTATTGTTTTGTTGTTACTTAATAGTTCCAGTGTTTCTAAGACATGAATAACTGAATGAATGAATGAATGAATGAATGAATGAATGAATGAATTGATGATGCAATCAATCAATGCTGCCTATCCCTACATACTGTAGGCACTCTGGTTGTTTCCAGGATATTAAATCATATCCACCTGTCCATTCATCTTGAGTCAATCATGAGCTCAGGGCTGAATGCAAATCATGTACTCTTAAGGTGTATCTGTAATAAGAGCTGTACTGGTTGTTTGGTTGTGTTGTATATTAAACATACATTTGAAACAGTGTCAAGATGTAAAAGTTTTATTTGCAGCTCGGGGCAGTGGGCTTCATATGCAAGCATGGATGCTGATTATTTTTTTGAATAATCACCACATTACAAGCTGCTGCCTCCAAGGCACACTGTTTCCTTCAAAAATAAACATGTTTTCTCAGGGCAGTGTTTTTTTATTTATTTATTTATTTCCATGAAGGAACATCTGAAATTTCTTCTCCTTTTGACAATGAAAAGAATTTCCAGTATGTTGAGCACATATAATGAAGATGATATAAATTTCACCAAGCATTCCGAACGAACGTTGTCGGTTGCCAAACGACTAGCTTACAGGTCTTTGAATGCATTCGGTGCATTAAAGACTGGATAATTAGCATCCAGCGTTGCTCAGCTGTGTGGTTGTATCAGTGGCGGATCCTGCAGGGACAGGTGAACTCGTGTCCACACACCATACATTATGTACTTTAATATAAATACTGAATTATGCATTTTCAATTTCCTGCATGTCACAGTGGCAGCAAAATTACCTTTGAAAACTATCTTTATGTTCAGCCCAGAATCTGAGCATTTCAGGTTTATAGCCAAATCCGGAGTAGGGAGATGATTACAGAAACATAAAAAAATAAATAAATAAATACACAGGATAAGACTTTCTCCTTCATGTCTGACAGCTCTTTTAATGCGAAAGGAAATAAATTAATAAATAATTCAGGAACTTTGGGAAATACAGCAAACAGATGTGCAAGTTTGTATTTATTTGTGTTTAAATTCGCCGTCCGCTGTTGTCTCATGAATAAAGAGTCTAAGCTTTATTTGCTCTCACTATCAGTCCTTAATGCTGCTATACTGCAGAGACTGCAGAGCTTAAGAGTCATAAATATTTATTTACAAACACCGCATTATGTCTTCCAGGTATTTTCAGGACTTTAACATTGTGTTCGTTGGTCACCTGCCTGTGGGGTGGACAAATCAGAATTTATCATTTAAAGCTACATGTTTTCTTGCTTAGCAACCTTAATAACGCAAACACAAGAGCCTGTGCTGTAACATGGAGACAACCAGGGCGACAATGTGTGTGATATGAGATCTGGGTAATTTGGACAACTCTCTGTCGTGTTCTTCTAACCATTCCTGAACTTGTTTTTCAGTCTTGCAGGGCACATTATCCTGCTGAAAGGGTGCACTGGCTTTAGGGAATACTCTTGCCAGGAATAAGTGTACTAGGGCTGCAATAATGTTTAGGTAGGTGTCAAAAAGCATCCACATGAATGCCAGGACAGAAGGTTTCTCAACACAACATTACAGAGAGCAACACATGGCTTACACTGGCTTGTCTTTTCCCATAATGCATCCTGATGTCATCTCTTCTCCAGGGAACTAATGCATTTACTGGCATAAAAAGGGACTGTGGAAGGAAACCAAAGTACCTGGAGGAAACCCAGCAAGCACGGGGGGAACATGTAAACTCCATGCACGCAGACCCGAGGCAAGAATCAAACCCTCAACACTGGAGGTGCAAGGCGACAATGCTAATCACCATGACACTGTGCGGCCGCACCAGAAAAAAAAAAAAAAAAAAGAAAAGATCAGGTGCGTAAAATCCCTTCTTGGATGTTAGACAGAAGACTCCATCCATTTCTCCCAAATGGTGTCTGAGCGTAGCCTGGCATTACATCTGTGCTATTTTCTCTGCCTACAGCCATCACTGGCCATCTTGTGCAGATTTAGATCAGTAAGAAAAGCGAGAGAGGGAGGGCAGGAGGGAGGCCAGAAAGGAGGGAGGCTCTTGGCTGGGGATGAACTGACAGGTTATTACCAGCTTTGTGGAGGATTAGTCCATAAAAGCCCCCGCAGCCCTGCGGCTAGCCTGGCCAGAACCACACGAATGAGATAAAATAATCTGTGTATAATGGACTGAAGCAGGGCTACACCCACAACGTTCACACACGCACACACACACACACACACACACACACACACACACACACACACACACACACACACACACACACACACACACACACACACACAAATAAACACAGACACATTAAAATGGTTTAAGATTAAACTGCTGCAATCATGAGATGGAAACCAGTCCTGGAAAATAATAACACATTTCACATAGTTATAGCACGGTTTCTCATACAGATTGGATAGGTTATCATTTAATCGTTAAAATTATGGTTAATTTATAGTTAAAAATAGTTGTTTAATACATTTGATGTTGTTGAAATTCCTTTAATCACTTGTCGAGCAGCCATTAACAGTTATTCCCTCATAATCCTCTTCTTGTAAAATCCTCCATCCCAAAGTCTTTAGGAAGCACCGTGTCCGTTAAAAAGCACTGACACCTGAGACTCCTTCCTTAATTGACTGAAAAAATGCAAACTCCGATCCAAATAAATGAATTAATGAATGAATAAACAAACAAACAAATAAATAAATAAACAAACAAATAAATAAATAAATGCTGTTCTTTGTTAATAAACAACCTTTTTTAAAACCTGTTAATAATTAAGTGGAATTTCTGACATATGGATCTCTGTCTATGAGCTGTTACTATAGAAACAAAAAAGTGTATTACAAAACATGCCTTACCATTATCCTTAATCTTTTGTGTGAAGGCTGATTTTACCTACCTGAACCGTAATATTATACAAAAAAATAATGCACAGCTCCTGACCAAGGAGAATTGACAAATTATAAAATAAAAGCACAAAAGGTAAAATAAATCAGAGTTTTAAAGAAACGTTTTGGAAGAAGATAAGGGCCACCATAAAAATAAGTTTGAGGTCAGACTTTTTCTCAGAATTCTGACTAATCTCAGAGACAACCATCTGAGAATAAAGTCAGAATTCTGAGAAAAAGACCCAGATTCTTTAAAATGTTAATTGGGTTTGCAAAAGATTGAATTTTATTTTAAACATATAAATAAACGTTATTGTCTTTTTCATTAGGTTTGATAATTACTCTATTTATATGATTTTATGTGATTTTGTAAGAAACGCTATGGCCACCACAAAAATATGTTTGAAGTCAGACTTTTTTCTCAGAATTAAAAAAACAAAAAAAAAACAAAGTAAAGTCAGAATTCTGAGACAAAAAAAAGTCCCAGTTTATGTAAAATGGAAATTGGGTTTGCAAAAGATTAAAGATTAAATAGTTTTAAAATATTAAAGATTAAAATAGTTTTAAAAGATTAAACATTAAAATAGTTTTTTTTTCACATTTAAATTTACTTTATTGTATTTTTTATATGGGTTTAATAAGTATTCTATTTTTTATTTTATGATTTAGGACATTATATAAAAATCTGCTAATATTCAAGGTTTCCGTATAGGTGTTCTGTATATGTACTTCAGAGGTTTCAGCTTTCCCTCTGACAAGGTGAAAACTTGTTCCTTTGTATGCTGATGCGAGACATCATTCTCCTGAATTGCACCAGGTGTTAAATCTAAATGCCACTACAGTAATTCCACCAGCTGACACCATGCGGTATATCATCTGTACAGGGAGCAGCAGGTGTTGGAGCAGTGATTCACTCTCTCTTACACACACACTCACACACACACTCACTCTCATGCACACACATACTCAAGCACACTTGCACGCACACACTCACACGAGCACACTCACACACACCCAAATGCTCTCTCTCTCACTCACCCCCCCCCCCCCCCCCCCCCACTCACACACACACACAGACACTCACATAAAGTTAATAGAATAGCATATGATTTATGCATACCACGAGAGAAGAACTGTAGTTATTGGAATGTTCTTATAGTAACAAATCTCTGACACTATCATCAAATTCTGTATTGTAATAAACAGGAACAATAATAATAATAATAATAATAATAATAATAATAATAAAAAAGATTATAATAATTAAAAGGAATCCATTTTAATGGTACATTTTGTTTCAATAAATTGACAAATGAATTAATAAACTATTAAAACACATTAATAATAATAATAATAATAATAATAATAATAATAATAATAATGCCTGACCCTAATAAATAAATAAATACATACATACATACATTTCCAATACGTTTTTGTTATTTATGCTTATGTAGTTTTAATCATTTACTAACATCATATGTTAGTTTACAATCTGTTTACAATTGACAGTAAATGTCATTACAGTAAATGTTGTAGAATACCAGTGAAACACATTACATTGAAGACTTCGATTATAGCATCTATAAACACTTGTTCTCTCACCAGCCTCTTTTATGTCCCGCTTTTGAAGTTGCAGCTCTTCTCGATTGCTAACAAGCATCGGTCAAAACCGAAGACACATTTTCAAAACTCTTCACGCTGTTAGCGAAACAGCCAAACTGTGAATCATTTTCCATTGCCTTCACACAAAATGTGTGCAGTGACCACATCTTACAAAGTTCATGAACCATTGTCTCATTCATGCTCCACCACCTGCAAAACACTACTGCACATATTTGCAGGACATTTTTCAAATGTTACAAAAAAAAAAATGTTCAAAACAGAATGTTGGTAAATGTCATGCATGTCTGCAATAACTGTATGGAGATATATTGAAAATCTTTGCAGAATATTCCAAATCACAAATAATTGTATTTTTACTGAATCCTGTTTTTAGTTTAGTTATCAACTACAAGTCAAAAGGGCCCAGTTTCAAAATGGTTTTGTTTGGAAACAAGGAATAAGGAAGACAGCTTAATGAGGAAAGAATAGACGCAGGAAGAGAACCAATACACTACCATTAAAAAAAAGAAAAGAAAAAGTTTTCGGATTTTTATTTCGTTCTACACTGTAAAACAATTCTGAAGGCATCCAACCCATGCAGTAATCTCATGTGAACAGTTGATATTTAGATGTGTCTTCTACTTATGCTCTTATTGTTGTTGTTCTTCTTCCTTTTTGTTGTTCAATGTCAGTTAGTATTCAAAAAGTTATGTTACCATGAACTGTAGGTCTCATCCTCCCTCATGTTCCTGCTCTGTAAATCCTTCATAACGGCTGTAATCTGAGGTGCTGGTTGTTAATTGGTGATTTCTGAGGCTGGTAACTCTAAATGAACTTCTCCTCTGCAGCAGAGGTATGTTTTGGTCTTGCTATCCTGGGAAGGTCTTCATGAGAGCCAGTTTCATCACGGTACTTGATTGGCTTTACAAATGCACTTGACACAATACTGTTCTTGCAAGAACTATTCCAGAACAGCTGACCTTCACTTTTTTAAATGACAACTGACTGTTGTTATTGTTGTTGTTACTTAATTACTTAAAATTAAAAAATTTATAAAAATCTTATCATTGTTGTAGAATGTATAACAAAAAATCCAAATGCATCAGTTGGTTGAGGTGGGCATCCTTTTATTAATAACTGAACTACATATTACAGTACAACACCCTATCTTTACATGGACTGACATTTTGGAATACGTTGAGTGTTTTGTGTCTTAGGATCCAAAGGTTGTCTTCCATAGGAAGGAGAGGCAGAATCTATTCATATTAATAGGAAATTGCTAGTGTTGACATTTATTACAATTATAGTATAATTGTATAATTAATTATATAATTGGCAATGATGCAAAAACACTGCGGGAGATTCGGAGCAGAACGATGGCAGACAATGGCACTTCTGAGAACATGAATACAGTCAGCACAGTGACAATTGCCAGAGTGCTAGAGAAACATAAAGTAAGGATGAAGCAGTGGTATACGATTTCCTTTGAAAGAAACAGTGAACGTGTGACCTCTGATGTCAGTATGTCCAAGTATGATTCAGCTGTTCAATAACCAAACAAGGTACGTATACAGCTATGCATAATGTAAAGTCCTATAAAACTGTATATTTCACCAGAAGGCTCACTGATTTTCTGGATGACCTGCATAATCGACTAGTCCCAGAGGTCGAGGAGAGAAGGCAAGGGGCAAGAAACTCCTCTACCTGTGCTGTTCTGTAGGAAAATGTGGCATTTGACCACTCTGCTGTATATCCTAGGTTGCCAGTACCATTCCTCTCTCCATATCCCTTGCTAAACCCCATGGAGGAATTTATTTATTTATTTATTTATTTATTTTCTGCATGGAGGAGCAAGGTTTTTGACCACCATCCACATGACCAGATGTCTTTTGCTGGATGCAACGAATGCAGGATGACATTGTGACATATCTTCAGAAGACTGCCAGGGTTGGATTAAATATTCCAGGAGATACTTTCCAAGATATATCACCAGAGACGACATAAGAGGATGTTGATGAAAACTTGTGGCCAAATGCGGGAGCCTAATTTGCATGTTTTTTGTTCACATGCAAATTACTACATGCAAGCATATAGTAAAATGGCATGCAGGATAACAAGGTAAATTGTTGCATTTCCCATTCATTCTTCTTACGCAGTCAATAAAGTGGAAAGATTTTATTCTATGATGAACAGAATGTAACTGATAAGCGATGTATATGACACTTTCACATATCATACAAATCAAACAAAAGTAAAAAATTAATAATTTATGTAATTCTTCTTTTTCTTTTAGGCCAGTGTGCTATACGCGACAGTGTATGCCTCCTGAGTGAGACCTGCTGCCCCAGCATTATGGTGAGCAAGCTTATTTTGAGACATGTATGAATGTTTTAGGTGGTCTGAATGAGTTTTCGAGGCAAGATTAACTGTTTGCCCAAGATGCATGTGGTAGACTGTATGAAGAGTTTTGAAAACTTCAGTATTAAAAAAAAAAAAAAAACTATAAAACCATAAACTATATATATATATATATATATATATATATATATATATATATATATATATATATATATATATATGTATATATACTGTATATATTTGTCCTGTTAGCGAGTTTGCCTGAACACATTCCAAAGACATGTTCTTACAAAGTGGTAACTCTGGAGACTGAATTTTCCTTCATTCATTTTTTCTTTCTTAAATCAAAATCCCTTGACTGGATAATTACTGCAGTGATGAATATGTTTCAGCTGTCAACAAGTATTTTAACTCTAACGGCCATGAGCAGCTTTCCATTTCTTATACGACCATGGCAGAATCCCATGTGTTTCACAAATTTCAAGTTATTGTATTAAGAAAAGAAAACAACTAAGGAGAAATTAGATAAAGAATTTCCCAACACATTGATTAATACCTGAATGAATAGTCCATAAGAAAACCCTTTGTTAGTGAGACCAATCAGAAAAGGCTTCAATTTGTTTTGGGAGCATAAAGAATAAATTGGAGCAATTGAAAAGATTATGTGGTTTGATGTACCGAGATTGACCCGATTTCAGAGTGTTGGGTGCATCAGGGTAAAAAGGGGAAGCACATGGAGCAAACGATGCACCCATCATGCATAGTGGCTACTGTACAAGCCTCTGGAGACAGTGTTGCTTCAGTTGCTTTAGCAGCTCAGTCATATTCAAGGACTCAAACAGTGAAAGAGTTTCTGGGAGCATGAGGAATCATTTTCACATATGCACTGGCCACCACTCTTAGGTCACGGCCAAATTGAATGAAACTTTGGATGGAAATAAATGGTTTTACATCGTATTAGGTTGTGAAATCAATGTCACACTGCACAGGAGCCATGATCATAGCTCAAGATGGTACAACAAAGTATTACTTCTTTTCTTTTCTTCACTTTTTTGGACCAGACAGAGGAGAAAGCTTCACCATTTCAATCATAAGATATTTCTCTATTTTTAAAATAGGGGCAAATGTTTAAATTGTGGAACCATAAAAATTCCTGTGACTTACTCCATGCTTAAAATGAGCTTAAAAGTGCTGTCAGAAATGCTATTTTAAAAGTGCATTCACAGCTTCTGGCTAATCAGAACTAAGCATGCAACTTTGCTTTTGAATGAAACAGATTATGAGTTTCACGAGGCATAATTAAAGTTTATGAAATCCTTAGAATGAATTATTCCTGACGTGTAATGCACAGTTGCTCTGATTTATGAACAGTCTTCATAGAAAGGGAAACTGTAAGCTATTTGATGAAAATAATCCACTCTCAATGATTTTCTCGTACAGTATAAGTAAGACCCCTATTATGTTTAAATTGCATTCGATTCGGTTTGACCCAACACTATAAACAAGAAATATGAACACATGGATCATTCTTCTCTGTAAAAGATTTTTTTTTTTGTATTTATATATACAAGTACCAGGTTATGATATTGTTGTTACAGTATATCTTATTGTCACACCTTTATGCTTTAGGTACAGTGAATTGTGACTGATTTTCTCCATTTGTATTGCTAGTGTTTCTCCATGAGACCACTTCTTGTGTGTTCCTTTGGATTATGCTTACAGCCTATTTGATATGATATTATAATTTACTGCCACACATCTCCTATTTACTGAATAAAATGCCCTCTTCACTCTGATGAACTAAAAAAAATAGAAAAGAAAAAGGAAAACCGACTGTGTTTGCAGTTTCACTCCCTCAGGACAGTGTTTTGTGCTGTACACTATAGATGTGTAGATTGTAATAACTCAGCATAGAGAAATCTGCATTACACTTGCACATGCATTTGCAAGTCAATTTATTGTTGGCTGTAGATGGGAAAATTGCAGACCTCGGGCAGACCTGACTGTTTCACTTGGGGTTCAGCATAGAATCTAATAAGTTATGTTATTCAAGATAGTATTCATAGCATATGAACTGTACACAAGTATGGGGATGATTGAACATCGCATTTAGATTTATACATTTAATTCATTTGCAGTTTTAATAAGCTCCATTCTTCTAGGAAGACTTTTCAATAGATTTTGAAGTGTGACTCGGGGGATTTTTGGTGCATTAGTGAGGTGAGGCATTGATGTTGGGTGAGAACGTTTCCGTTTTTTCATGGAAGTGTTTATTGGGGTCCCACTTCAACTTTGACAAACAGAGACATTCAATGCAATTTTGCATCCAATTTTCTGGTAAGAACTAGACGTGGTGTGATCATCATATATTTCTAGCCATATAGCCTTTTTAACAGCAAAAAATAATATAATATATGTGATATATAATTACATATAATACATTAATAAATACAATGTCAATCACTATTAGCCTTCACGCTCCCTAGTTGGACTTCAGAGGTTCCTAGATAGTTGGATGGATGGATATAATATCTTGCACAATTTCACTCCTTTTGAAACCTTAATGATGTGTGGCAGCCTGGGTAAACACTTGACATTATATGCGGGGTGTTCAAGTCAAAATAGTACTTGTGATGACATTTCTCCTGAATGAAGACATAAAACAAAGATAATTTACGGAAAACTTCAAGTCGAATACTCCTCAGTAAAATATTCTAATGGTGCAAATGATTTAAAAAAGGTCATACATTTGTGGATGACAATCCAGGCCAAGGTGGCTCGGACTGACTGTTTTTTCTAAATGTGGTTGTTAAAAATAATTTTTGTAGGTAGACACCAAGTCAAGATGAGCAAGTCATGTAAATGAAAGCTTTTCTTTTCTGCTTTTTTATTTTTATTTTTATTTCATTTTAAGTAACAGTGCCAACGTATATTACTGTCAGAAAAAAAAAAAGAAAAATTTTAATCAGGCATAGCAACATCCGTCATCTCAGACCTCCAGACAATTGTTAAAGCAGGTGACATCAAACATCTGTAAGATAAAGGAGCAATCCCAGTAGATTACGGGGGGAAAAAAGACTGTCAAGTGCAAAAGCTGCCATTTCCTAGGAATTAGCATACTGTGTATAGAAAATAGTCACATCTAGAACTTTTAAACCTCATCAGGTTGTTCCTCTGGGGTAAGTACTAAATGTTTTATCCTTTAATATTTAGTACTAAATATTACCCTAAAAAAAAAAAGGTGTCTCTCTCTCTCTCTCTCTCTCTCTCTCAGAAAGATTAAATTGTTAGCATTATCAATTTATACCAAGCGTAGAACCATTTTACAAACTAGAAACCTTAAACTAATAATCAAAAATACAAAAAAAAAAAAAAAAACTTTAACACATTGTTTTTAAGATTCACAGGAAAACATATCACAAACATTGCATTTCCTTCGTACTTTGTCATTACCTTTGTACTGGTTTTGTTCAGATAAAAGTAAACTGTTCTCCACCTGTAAATTGTTTATCAGATAAGTTGAAATCTTTAAAAAATACTCAATAACTTGGAGGTCATGTAATGGGCTATATTGTGCTGTAGGCAGCAGAGAAAAGTATACCTGTGCTCCTGTCGAAATGTCCGAATTACTGAAGCAACAGTTTATCTGCCGAGATTGGGCTGAACTCTCTCAATGTCAACCCACGGTTTACAACATAGTCAACCAAGGTTGCTTGAACCACATCTGATAAACTTGGTCCCCACCTTCTTTGTCCATGTCCTCCAGCTCTACCTCTTCCTCTCCCTCTTCCCCTTTTTACCCCCCTTCCCCCATAGACTTGCCCTTTCATCCTAACTCTTTCTCGTACTGTGACGTTGCCTTCCATTTTTGTTGAAGACAGGCTCACCTGTTGACTTTTTATCGTGCTTACACCTGACCGTTGAGTTTATGGTTAAGCACCTAAGTGTCTGCACATGTGAGACGGCCATGTTTGATTAATTGGATTATACTGTATAGGTGGTATTTTGAAAAGCAGTGTCTTGAAATGTCAAAGAAGTGGCATTTTGTTCGATTTCTGTGTCTAATGTAGAGACGTGTGTTTAGTGTTTTGCAGAACAATGTGTGTAATGTTTTGCAAAAAGTGTGAGGCTGAGAATGTGCCTATAAATCTGTGCTGAGGTTTTGCTCTTTGAGTGTAAGGCTTTAGTAACTGTGTGTTATTTTCAATTTTAGTGTGTAAGCATTCATAAAAAAAGTGTAAACAGATATAAAAAACAAACAAACAAACAAAAATAAATAAATAAATAAATGTTTGCATTAGCTAACACAGTAGCATAGTTGTGAGCACTGTTGCCTTACACCTTCAGGCCTCGGGTTCTATTCCGCCTTGGGTGTGTGTGCGTTGAGTTTGCATGTTTAACCTCATGCTTTAAGTCTTCTGGGATATGCATGAATGAAAGCTTGCATTCCATGATAACAATCCAGAAATAAAGACACGTTTTTAGCCCTCATTATTTATTGAAACAGTATCTGTTATAATGACCACAAAAAAAGTAGAGATAAAAGAAAAGAAAAAAAATAATAAAATTCCTTCAGATATTTACAGTGGCCAACCAATAATGCTCAGGTTCAAGACATCTAATGCTGAAAAAACGCTCATAGTTTTGGCAACAAAGGGCAAATACTCTACAGTAGAGAATTACAGATTAGACAATGGTAAGTATACTATTTGTGTCAAAGTACGACATGGGATTATAACTGCACGGGGCTCACACACTGTTTGTTTCAGCTATTTCACTCAGTCCCTTCATGTGTGCAGTGCATTCATGCAAGTGTGCAATGTGTTAAAGGTGTGTTTATATATGTTTGCACACAATTACCACTAAATTAAATCAATTAAAATCAACTGAAAACATTGTGAATTTGTCTAGGTTTCCTTTAAGCTAGTGCTCAGTTGTTTACTCTCACTAGATTAGATGCACTTTCAAAATGCATCATCAGTTTGTGGTTAGAGGAAGAATGGAGTAGGAAATGGTTAGGGGCAGAGGTCGAAATAGTTTTAAGTTCTTGACGGTACTACTGTATGTACATCTACATCTAGGCATTTGGCAGACGCCCTTATCCAGAGCGACTTACATTTTTATCTCATTATACATCTGAGCAGTTGGGGTTAAGGGCCTTGCTCAAGGGCCAAACAGGGACAACTTGGTGGTAGTGGGACTTGAACCTGGGACCTTCCGAACCGTAGTCCAATGCCTTAACCACTGAGCTACCCCTGACCCCCTGACTACTGTATGTAGTGTAAGATCTAGACTTGGGGGTGCACCACAGATACACAGAAACAAGGCAAGGTCATACTTGAAGGGGGCGGTGAGGGGGGATTTGAATAATTAAAGAGTAGGTTTAGATGAAAGACATGAGAATTAGGCCAAAGAGAAATAAGAAGGTAGTGTAGAAAGAGAGAATGTCCGAGTGTGGAAAAGAAACAATGTCCAGTGGGCAAAGTGGCATGAAGCAGCTGAGGAATGGCAGTGGCAGGTAGACGGAAAGGGCATTAAACGGAGATGGCTCTGGCAAGCTCTATTAGCAGCATTTTTGCATTGAAGGCAAGAAGGCCACTCACAGACAACAGGTAGCGGCAACAGGAGGAAATTAAATATCACAAACCGACAGCTGCAAGCCAAAATCCGAGGCATAGTAGCCAGTCCCCAGCAGCAGCCACAGTATATCTAGTATAGAAAGCAAAGAAGCTGACATGGCTGTTCCGCACTCCTAAATCACGCTAACTAGCCATAAGTAAAAGCAAAACTGCTGGGGAAGCTAACACACTTAGAGGCTGACCCTCAGCAAGCTGCTGAACAGCGATGAATGCTCCTCAAACATTAAACCATCCATAAGGTACAGTATACACCCTGTTCCTCACAACATGTAATTTCTAGACCAGCTTTCCACTTGTTTCTCCTGACCTCCTGAATTGAACGCCTTACCACCTTTTATTGAGGAGGGTCGACAGTGCAAGGTCTTTAGCGATCATTTACCTCCAGCTGTGTCATGTTTAGTGGAGCCGTCCCCTGACAGTCCTGCAAATCAGGAGACCACAAGGCCCAATGAGCTTGTTAGTTTCAGTGAGTAGGGAAGAATTTGGGGCGTGTGCCCATCACTGGATGATCCCTGACAGAAGCCAAAAGGGGAGGAAAATAAACCAAGCAGGTGGTGGACAGTCCTGTAAATCTCTTGAAGATTCATGATATACTCTTACCTCTGCCTGCCATGCTTTCAGGGGCTGGGACCCGGAGAGCCCATGCGGAGGTTACACGTTTTGTGAGGGGAAATCTGCGCCACACTGTTTAGAATGAAGAGATGACCTAGGTGACATCACTGTGGAAGCAATCTATTGTGGGCGCATCTATGGAAGCCCGCGGACTCTAGCATGCGAGGTGCAATCACTAGGTAGCACCAGGTAGAGAGCATGTTGCTCTGGTCCTAGGTCCAAAGAAAAAGTTCAAGAAGAAATGACAACGACAAAAACAAAGACCAAGGCCAAGATGAAGTAAAGCCGACTGAAATATTTTGTATAAAAGATCTGAGAGAGAACAGCTCTCAATCCAAAGCTAAAAAAAAAAAAAAAAACATGAAAAAGAAAATAAATGCGAGATTAAATAGTAAGTCAAAGCCACAAATAAACATGAGAACACCAAGAAGGAGAGGAAACCCATTAACCCATCTCTTCTCCATGAGACGAGAGACTGTCCTGTCTTGAGGAGACAGGGGAGCTTTGTGATTCGAGATTTGTTCTCACTTAATTTCAGGTCCCTTGCGGGTTCCAATTAATCAACCCATGTTATCTCAGTACGGAACGTGCACATAATCACTCTCTCACACTCGGTACAAAATCTTGTGACACGGCTGTCAAACCCATGCCACAGAAACAGAGACAAAGTGTTGTTTAACACGATTTAATGAAATAATGAGATAATGTTATTCGATATGTTTTCATGCTAAAAGTCTTTAAAAGCATGAAAAGACTGGCAAGGATATGGCAGGCAGCTGCCCTTCTGTCTATTCAGTAGACAGAACTTTTACCCATGTTGATAGTGTTAAGACAGACTGTCATGTATGTTGCTTTTATCTTGTACACAGTGTAACTGAGATTTTAACGAGCTAACCACTTAACTTCCTTCAGCTAACCTCAGCACTTCCTTCCTTCCTTCCTTCAAGTCTATTAACTGTGTCTTCTAATTGTAGAAGAAAAAAAAAGCATCTGTATCATTTATTCCTGTACCTGAATTTCTATCCAAATCTGGTACCCTACAGCAGCCTATAAAACAAACCAGAAATAAAAAAAAAGCCTCTAAGGTTAATTTAGTTTGAGGCTGTCGTTCATGTTGTCCTACACCACCAAAATGTATCATCACGAGTTGCAGCTGCATTTAATCACTGCGTTCTTTTCATATTTGAAGCCTAGTTCTCCTTCTTCTCAATAAAACAATCTGATCAGCTGATCTGACGTTAAAGCAAATCTTTGTAACATGCTACATCCCCAGCAGCCTTCAGCAGAAAACTTTTTTGTTTGTGTAGACTCAGTCACTGAGCAGTCTTATTGCTTCCCAGCTTATCTGAGGCTCTGAATGGCATGTAGGCACATTAATATGAATCTATTTTTTTCCCCTTCTGTAGCTTATCATAATGATGGAGATTGATTAATTCTTCCCATCATGCCTTTGCTATTTTCTCTACTTTCTGACTTCTGTAATATTGGCATAAACCAGAGGCTAGAGATGGACGGCCGTCATCCGTCCGTGTAATCTGGCGACGAGCGAACGCAGCCTCCGCGGTAGCATATCTAAGCTCTTATTAGCATATTTTTGTCTTTGATTTTTGCTACACTGATGGGACTTTGCTAATTAAATGTTGAATTACCGTGCATATCTAAAAATTCCTCTCTTGTCAAAAATCAATGCGAACTTGTCAGACAGTTCCTTCACATCAGAAAATCTTTCGCTTTTCTCTCTGCAGGGGGATGATTTCTGGATAATTTATACGTTGAGACTAATGATGTTTCGGTTGCAACTTTTAAACATTCTATTGATGTCTCAGATAGAAATCCATTCATGTTTATCTGTGAATTGATCAGTAACTTTACTTTTTGTGTGTGTGTGAGATATTATAAATATAAAATGATATAAATTGTGAAAGTTGATTGAGGAGCAGAGAGTAAATAGGATTTCTTGTATCCTGTAGTTACTTACCAAAACACTCATTAATCTCAATCAGTAACACAGAGCTAAGAGCACAATCAGGGTTGCATCCATTTTATTGCATCATATTTCCAGAGAGGCTTTGCTAACCCATTTTTCTTTTTTTCTTTCTTTCTTTTTTTTTGTTTTGTCCAACCACCTGAGAAGCCTTTTTTTTTTTTTTTTTTGTAACTTAGCTCAACACTTCTTGGTTATAATGAGCTTTAGTTTTAACACCTGTTTTTGAATGTGGAACTTGAAACAATTCCCATAAGTGTAGTACAATCTGCAGCAAGTAAAAAAAAAATAAAAAAAAAAGAATGAAGTGAAACAGCTTCTGATTGTGATGTAATTTATCGTAACGGCATAAAACTTTACAGAAGTCTTCGAAAATCTTCAGACATCTGTGGTGCTGAGACTCTTAGCAACAGTAAAACATTTGAACGGTGGAAAAAATTTAAAAGAAGTCCGTAAGCGTCCATGAATGACAATCTCTAATAACAAGGCTCGAAACCCAATGAAGTTGCTACTGTATCATGCACTGTAAAAAAAAAAAAGTTGAGTTAACTTAAAATAATAAGGCAGCCTATCACAAGCACTTTTATGAGTTAACTGAACAAACAGGGTCTGAAGACAAAGCAACCCAAAGTATTTTGTTAAAATCCTTAGTTCTCACAAAATAAATATATTTGTTTGACTAACAAATAACAAAACAAAAAAAAATTGTTCGCTGAAGGCAATTATGACGGATTGATCCATTATGTATTCATGATTATTTTCATAATTAAAATGTAATAAACCACAAAACAAATGTCTCTTTTTTAAGTCAGTTAAGTTAGCCTTTATTGGTCGCACATACATTACTGCACAGTGAAATTCTTTATTCTTCACATATCCCAGCTTCTTGTTAGTAGGCTGGGATCAGAGCGCAGGGTCAGCCATTTTTACGGCACCCCTGGAGCAGACAGGGTTAAGGGCGTTGCTCAAGGGCCGAACGGCAGCAACGGCATGAACCGCCAATCTTCTGATCTGTAACTCAGAGCCACCACTGCCCCCAAACAAATGGCTCTTTTTTTAAATAGTTTGTCCGTACACATTACAATACGGTCTGTCTCAATTTTTTTTTTTAGACCAAATTCGATTTTCAACTTTAAAATCATTTTTTTTGCTTAAAATAAATAAAAAATAAAAATAAACAAACAGTATAGGGTTTTTTTTAATTATTATTTATTTAAGCAAAACGATATAACCAAACATGAACTTCTTATTTGGATTAAAAGCATATATATATATAAACTGTGTATATGGGCATAATGTCTATAGCGCTATAACACAACACAACATCAGTAATATCTTTCCATCAAGGTCGCTCTGATCATATGTGCTACAGTGTGGAAATGTGCTCACTGTTTTCTCCTGGCCTTTAGCCGGTGTTTTCGCGCTGCCGCTTGTCTTGTTTAGCTCACAGCGGCAAACACAACGCCGATTCAACAGTGTGACTCCGTTTGAGGTGCGCGAGGAAATTAGTCGTGCTCGAGCAAATTAGCTTCTTTTAGTTGCCACAAAATTCAGACAAATTTTACACCGGGCTTTGGCTTGTTCAATGTGTAAAGTTGCGAACCCGAACAATTTCCATACGACTGAAGAAACCGCGCCTCTGTTGGAAACGAGCTCTTTGGTTTCATCAGACCTTGTTGCCATGTTGTATCTCGTATTTCTCACGTGTGAGTCACAGAGGGGCGTCGCAGAACTACAGAAGCTCGCCGTGCCGCACCAGAGTGAAACTGTAAAATCGATTTTCATTTTTCAAAATCGACATAAACCATAAATTCGAATTAATCAAAAATAATGATTAAATCGCCCAGGTCTAGTTACAAATTATCATGCTCCATATGCGCTCCATATGCGCATGCGCCAACAAGAAATGCACGCTTTAACGCAAACTCAAAAACTACAAAACATTTTTAGTATTATACAGTTTTTAACATTGAAGCAGCTTATTTGTTGAATGAACTAAGTATTATTTCTGAACATTTCAAATTAAAATATCTTAGTTCAGTTTACTTTTTATACTTTATTTAGATAACTTTTCATAAGTTGGCTTTTTTACAGTGTGAGCATTTTAGCGAGTGGAACGCCTGATCCTTGAAAATCGCTAAATAATTTACAGCGCAGTTGCACAAGAGATGCAGCTGTCTGCGGGAACTGTACACACAATCATTCACCAACACCACTTGTACTGTACATCACAGGAACTTACTGCCAGGAGTTACTGTCACATCATCCGTACAGTCATAACCTCTCTCCAAGTCATTTCCACATGTTTGGGCCATTATGATGTCGATTCAATTATGTGTCACATTTACCTAGCGCAGTGAATTTATTTATTTCATTGTATTATTATTATTATTTTTATTATTATATGTATATTTTTGGATATCCCAGTTAGGAATCTGGGGTCAGAGTACAAGATCAGCCAGGAAACGGCACCTCTAGATAAAATAGGGTTACAGGGTCTTGCCTAACACTGGAAACTTGGCGGTGCTAAGGCGTCAACATCCCAGTCCTTCCATTCAGTAACCCAGCACCTTAACCATTTGAAGATTGTTCCTGGGAGCCCAGTGTTTCGGACATGAAAGAGGAGGTCCAATAATGGCTCTATTCTACTGAGAAAACTTTCTACTGTACCTTGATGTTATTCAGGCTATAGTGAAACACTGGGATAAGTGCATCAGTGCAATAGTGGGTTATATAGTTAAAAACAAGGCAGTTTTTACTCTCATAACTGTGTTCTTTTATGCTGTGCAATCAATTATATAATATAATTGTATAATGATATGAACATATTTTTACAATTTTAACATTGTTCAACATATGTTGCATAGGACATACGCACACGTTTAAACTATATACTGTACACCTTAAACAGTTATAATATATTATGTGTAATGAATATAAAATGAATATAAATGTGTGAAGTGTTCTACTGGTGATAATATAGGAGCATCTGTGAAAACTTGCTCTCAAGTTTCAAGTTTCTTGCGGTAAATTTAATTTCTTTGACATAATGGATGTGCAGTGAAAGTTTTACCCTCATATAGAGTAGATATTTTAAATAATTATAATAATTGTACCTTTGCTTCAGTAAGTTAGAAATGAATCACATGGGGGTGTGCTGTGATAGGAAGACAATCAGTGACAGGATTGTGCTTTGTAGCTAGACAGAAACAGATTTACTGTTACTCAAGGTTTATTATTTTTCCATAACAGCATGTCCTAAATTGTTTTATTCCTCTTATACCACAGGTATACTGTATGTATACAAGGTCATAGTAGACCTGGATCCGATCCCAGAGGACTTGTGGCACAGAAGTTCAACATGAGGTTGGGAGTGTGGATGGGTCGAGGAGGACATGGAGGAAACACACCAAACATAAGGAGAATATACAAACTCTACACACTGAGGAGGTGTGAGGCCAGGGTGCTGCCTTTTTATCTAGTTATTAGTCAATCCTAATATTGTGAAACCTCATCAGAAAGAGTTAGTACTTTTTTATTACTGACTGTATATAGTGGCCATAAACAGTTGCTTGCTCACTAGCTTCCTTTTCTCTTTTGAAATGAACGAAGCACTCATTGGATTGTCCTTTTTCATGATGGACAACTTTACCCCTGACTGTTACAATGCTTAATGGCATAATAAATGTCTTCTCATACACACATAGATTGTTTTAAGATTAATCACATCGTTTTGTAAGTCTTGTACAGGAATGATAACGAATTGGGAACAGTGCATTAATATAAACCTTACTGTTAGCAATACTGCTACAATTTTTTTTTTTTTTTAAGATTTGAAAAATCAACAGGCGGCATTGTGGTGTTGTGGTTAGCACTGTCGCTTTGGACCTCCAGGGATCAGGTTCGATTCCCACCTCTGTGTGCATGGAGTTTCCATGTTCTCCCCATGCTTAGTGGGTTTCCTCTGGGTACTCCGTTTTCCTCCCACAGTCCAAAGACCTAGGTATAGTGTGTAAATGCGTGTCTGTAATGTATTGGCACCCTGTCCAGGGTGTACCCTGCCTCTTGCTCATGTCTCCTGGGATGGGTTCAAGGCGCCCCCACATGACCCTGAATACATGATAAAGCGGTATAGACGATGAGTAAGTGAGTGAATGAGAGAATTTACCAGCAATGTCGTATAATATCCCATTATGTATTATGTCAAATTCATTTATTTATGAGTGCTCCTTATATTTGGCTCTATTTTTGTCGCACCCGGGTCTAACGGAGACCCTGTTGTTCTCTATATACAACTGATACCGTCTGTGTTTACCTGTGTCGCAGCATAGACAGGCAAAATTGTTAAGAACAAGCCCATAATCTTGCTGGACACTACCAGTGGGTTTAATTTACTTCCTTGAGTGACTTTTACTTAATCAAGTAAAGCATTGCCATCTGCTGAACGTTTAAGTATATTTAAGGTGCAGCTCAGCTAAGTGTCACTAAGGAGTAGGTGGAGATGCTGCTGAGGGGACTGCAAACCTAAAGACTGGTCTGCTGCTCAGAGTGCTCTGAAAAGTGTGTGTGGCAGTCTGGGGAAATTCTTTAAATGTTGTTGTACAGTAGTTAGTTTCAAACACAAAAACTGGATTAAACTTGTGTTCTCCTGGCTATAACAGATTTTAACAGCTTCTATTTTAAAACGATACATACTGTATATTAAACCTTTTCAACAATTTAGTTTGGTATTCTTTTGCTTCATGCCCGCATATTATTGATATTCTGGTTAGCAACATGGTGCAATAGGGCACAATGCATGGATACACACTGATGGGATGTCACTGAAGGGCAACACACCTAGAGGGCATTTAGAGTCACAATTGCTACCATGTTTTGAATGGAGTGAGAGTCCAAAAAAAAAAAAAAAAACGCCCAAGCCTTTGGATCTGTTGGTGGCAATGCTACACATGAAGGTGTTTTAGGCATCAACCTGATGTTACGATAAAGCTTAAAAGTTATTGTCCATGTCTTTTCAAAGTGTCATGACATTTATTTGTAATATAGCTTACAGTATACTGTATAACAATTAGCTCCAACCACAAATGGTTGCTGTTCTTGTTCTTCTTTAATCGCTTCATTCTAGTGGGGGGTTGCAGTGGATCTGGAGGCTTTCCCAGGTATACGCCATGAAAGGGTTGCCAGGTTGTATTTCTGCACTGCTGCCGTCAAAGACTGTCCTAGGGAAGATCTAAACCCATTCAATCCACAATGCTTTTAGGAGGTAGACTAAAACTCGTGCGACCAAGATACTGTAGAACATGTATATTCTTAAAATGCTGGACTCTGGAGTTATGAGACAGCGACATCCTGTGCACCAGTCCTTAATGACTACCTTTGAATTATTTTTTTTTACTCTCACCCGCGCACAGATGATGCTGTCAAGCTGAATTGCCACATGGCATGTGTCAGCAATCTCCTCATCGATGGCTAGCACAGAAGCCCTCTGAGATTCTCCCCATGCCACTCGACATACTGACTGGGCCTGTCTCATCATTTCTCTAACTGCTCCAAGCTCTCTCATCACTCTGTCAATCTGAGTCGCTGTGCCGTCATGCCTTTGGTCCGTCGTCTTCACAGAGGAATGACAGTGCAGTGACTCTGCTCAGATTGACAGGGCGATCAGAGCGCGGCAGCATGGCTAGACATAATATATCTGCAGCTGAAGTGGAAAGCGTCAGCCTGTCGTCGGGGACTCCAGAATAGCACCGAGACCCTGTATCCCAAATTCTGATTCCTTCTCACTGCGGACACAGAGCCGAGATGCGATGTGACATTTGAGAGCAATTTCCTGTTCCCTGTAAAAGTTCAAGCGCAGCCCGATGAAAAGCCAGCTTTCGGCTAATAGCATCAGAAAAAATCAGGCAATTGTTACTGTGTATTGCATTAGGGATGGCGAAATGACTCAAATATTGGTTTAACAATGACCACCCCGAGGAGCAGGGCTTTGCATCATGGCTCAACCTTCATAGGTTGAAAAGACTGAATGAGAAATGTTACAGCTAGCACATTGATTCAGACTGCACCGATTCTGTCTGACGTAAGTAGCCAGAAATAAAAACAGATAAATTCAGCCTTATGATTTATTGGTTAAAGGAAAGCAACTCATTTACCTAAATATTTTAGGACTATGAAAGGTATAGTTATTTGAGGGTTTTGTACAAACAGCATGGTATGTAGTGTAAGGGTTAGCATTGCCTTTTCACAGGTCAATCCTAAGATTGCATTCTCTTCTTGCCACGTCCATATATATATGTATATATATATTCATTTATTTATTTATTTATTTATTTTTCAGATTTTCTGGCTGCCTCTATAATCATGCCAGTATAAGCACTGGCAAAGTTAAATTGCATCTATATGCGTGAGAGCGTGTTGTACCCTGGGATGGACTGGTGTTTAATCCATTGTGTATCCTTGCCCCATGCTCAGTGTTCCCAGGATATGTTCCAGATTCACAGCAAGGATAAGTTTGACCAGGATAAGCAGTTCCTAAAAGTAAAAGAAAGTCAATATAGCATAGAGCAGGCATATTGGATTTTCATAGATTATTAAGCTGATGAGCTCAGTTTACATGTGGGAAATCGTACCAGATGTCACAGTAGATAAACTCTGGAAAACAACCAAAAGTGATGAAAAACAAGTCTACTTATAAATTTCTTTGAAACTGCTGCTTTATGAAACAAAAAGTATATTTCCCAAAAAATAATGCAAAAATGTTGCTAACCTTGCTTCAGAGATCACATTAGGGAGGTAAAAAAGTACAGTAAAACAGTCAGGGGAGTTAAAAAAAAATAAGAATTGCATGGTTCGATTACGATACTGGATATGTGCCATAGTGATATGGACATACTGTACTGTAAGTAGATTAAATTTGTGAACAATATAAACACCAGAGATGAGATTACCCACAGTGCACATACTGCATACTGTGACTGAAACTGCAGCGATTCAGTTGACAAAGTTGATTTTTTAAAATGTTAATTAAGGGAACGGAGGGGGGTGAGCTGGCGATGTTGCCTCACCCAGTAGAATAAAACTCAAAATTTTAATTGAAAAGTGCGATCTTTTCAGCACCAATGTAAAGAGAGAACAGTCAGAAACACTAAAGTAAGGAGTAATAATGAGCCTCCCATTTATTAAACACTATAACATTTACCTCAGGCGTAGACAAATGTGTAGATGAAACTTATGATCAAAGTGTTTCCTTCAATGCAGACAATAGTCATAAATATTAATTTATTTTAGATGGGTTGGCATCTTTCAGAATAATTGGAATCCAATCTTTAAATGCATTTTTTCTTCCTTTCAATTTGAAGCAGAATTTAAAATGTCACACTTAACATCTGATTAAAATACTGTACATGCAAGAGAAATGTACATTTTACTTCAGGAAAGCTTTTAGTCTGTTTTTCAGAATTAATCTAGGTAACCAGACTAGTGTGGTTTTCTACAAAAATGAACAGTGTAGTGGTAATGAGGCATACATCAAAAGAACAAAAAAGTTAATTTTAAAATGAATGTGTACAATTGTCACAGTTTCTAAAATTCCTTTTTCTTTTCTTTTTTTTTTTTTTTGCTAATTTGAAGAGTAAAAAACACAATTTTCACAATCCATGTATTTTCGTAAACAAAATAAAATTAGAAGTAATAATTAAAAAAATATATACTGTATATATATATATATATATACAGTAGAACCTTGGATTACGAGCATAATTCATTCCGGAAGTGGGCTCGTGTTCCAAAAAACTCAAATTATTCGTTCCACAGCCCCAAAAATTAAATACATAAAAATAATTAAAACAATCTATAAAATGAAAATAAAACAAATTAATCTGCACTTTACCTTTAAAAAAAAGGACAAATAAATCCCGACAGATAAGTGTTTTTGTTGGTGCGAGCAGGCGCCGCGTGTGTGTGTCTGTGTGTGTGTGTGTGTGTGTGTGTGTGTGTGTGTGTGTTGAATTAGCCCCTTCCCTCGCCTTGTTTTACACAGTAACACTCCTCCTCCTTCTCCCCACCTCGCTTTTTAAGTTTCACAACAAACACACAAACACACACAACGGAAACACCGTTTTAAAAGGAAAAAAAAAAATCTCTCGGACACTGGTGTGAGAGCATACTTAAGGATCCACTTTTTATGTTTCACAACAAACACACACACACACAACGGAAACACCGTTTTAACAGGAAAAAAAGAAATCTCTCTGAGACTGGCATGACCGCATACTCTGGGAATCACTGCGGTAAAGTAAAAAGAACAAAAACAAAACAAATGAACCAGCACCTTACCTTTGAAAAGAATCGCGACAGAGCAAAGTTTCTGTGTGTTTGTGAAGCCGTGGAGGGGGTGAAAAGGCGAGAGAGCATCTGTGTGTGTGTCAGGGTGTTTGCGTGTGTGTGTGTGTTTGTCGGTGTCAAATTACACGCACGCATACACATAAGAGACGCTGAAAGGATTCCGCAGCGCAAGAGTGACGCCCGGTGTCAAAATAAGAGTCGCATGTGTGATGTGTTTGCTCGTAAACTAATACTTGCTCGGTTTCCGATTAAAAAATTAATAAAAATCTTTGCTCAGTTTGCGGAACACTCGTAAACCACGTTACTCGCAATCCGAGGTTCCACTGTGTGTGTGTGTATATATATATATATATATATATATATATATATATATATATATAGAAGATAAACCTCAGAGAACTCAAGTAAAAGTAAGGAGATATACCAAATACATTCAAGGTAATTTAATTTTGTCACCAGTTAAATGTGGTTTTGTGTTGATTTATGACATACATGTAATCCATCCATCCATCCACCCATCCATCCATCCACCCATCCATTAACTTCTGTAGTGCAACTAGGGACCATGGAAGCCAGTGATGAGTACCATCGTATTTATTTCCAATGCCAATTAGCCTAATCTACATGTCTCTGAACTGTGGGAGGAAACCAGGGTACCCGAAGCAACCCCACCAAGCACGGGGACGCAGACTCCGGGGCGGGAATCAAACCTGGTCCCTGGAGGTGCAAGGCAGCTGTGCTACATATAATTCAAATTTAACACAAATTCAGTTTTAAAAGGTAGACAAATTCAACAGGGTTGTATATTATTGTACTTTTTTTGGATTTGTTCCAGATTTTTTCCTCTAATTTAGTCGTACCCAATTCCTCCCCATCACTAGGGGGCTCCCACGTTAAGCTATTACTACCACTCAGTCGTGAGGGTCAAAAACTATGTCTTCCACTATGATGCCAGCCGACCGCATCTTTTCAAACTTCTCTCTCATGCACCGTCGGGGGCGACGTAACACACCCGGAGGACAGCGCTATCCGCTCCTTCCGCTTTCGTGAGCTCACAGATGCCCCTGATTGGCTGTAGAGCCGTGATTAATGTGGGATCACTGAATACTTAACCTCTCATCCCTCCACTCTGAGAGAGTTCAGCCAATCAGCTCTCTCTAGACCTCCGGCTGCGAGAGGTTACAGCAACATCCGGGAATCGAACTCGCGACCTCCTGATGATAGGGTGAGCACAATTAATATATGATTTCTGCTGTAAAAATTATATGAATTAATAAAAAATAATATCTAATTAAAATTTTTATATTTCTAAATTCCTGAACTTCTGTACACCCCCCCCCCCTTTTTTTTTTTAATATATAGATAATACACACAAGACCACAAAGTTTTGATTTTCCTGGCCTGTTGGTCATCCAAGCTAAAGGAAGAAATCTGTTCTCTCAGTGAGTCAAATTTATCTCTCTGGTAGGGTGCACTAGTGATGTCGTCCACACCGACACTACTCATTATCACCTAATTGCTACCGAAGATTCTGATGAGAAATGCGGAGGTAGGGACGAGTCATACAGATGACACACTCATGGCGGATTGAGCTGGTAACAAACTGCGCATCATACAGCTGTCAAATCACTAATATAAAGGAGCAGTATGTACATAATTGGAAAAGCTGTCAAATATATAGAAACGTGATGTTACAGTTTATTTCAAAATAAATGCTGTCTTTGCTATTCTTGTTTTGGTTTTTCATAGATATTTACCTTACCTTACATTATCCACTCCATTTGTTCCTCAGCATGTTCTCGCGTATTTCTGTGTTTCTTATTTGTTTGCTCACAGAAGACACATAACCTGTACGTAAGTGTGGCACTCTCTGTATTTCAATGAGTAATTGTAGTGAGTGGGAGCTCAGCTTTTGCAGGCAGTTGCAGCAATTATTCTGAAACACTCTCTCCTGCTTGTTTGTGTGTAGGGGCAGTGAGAACGGGCACGGGGGGTCGTCATGGAGGCCAAATGTTACCACGAGGAATTGAATATGTGATCGTTCTGACCAGTAAAAATCTGCCCACAAGGAAAACATAGTAAGACAAATATGTTTTTGTGTGTGTACGGTGTGTGTGTGTGAGATTTGAAAGGGGGCAGTTATTGTACTTCAGAGAAAAATCCCAGTGGGATACAATGTGATCAAACTGTTTCCAGCCACAGTTTATCAAAACCTGAGAGATGATAGAAATGTGGACTTTAATTCAGCAGCACCAGGAGAAAATAAAAGAGAGCGAGCGAGAGAGAGAGAGAGAGAGAGAGAGATTTCAAACACTGTACATACCCTTGGAAAACAATATAAAAGTGAAGTGTGAGGTGGTTCAACCAATCACAGCAACAAAAAGCTGAGTTATGTGTTTCTAGTGTTTCAGAGAGCAGTGTTTTTATTAATTTATTTATATATTTTTTTTGTGGTCAGCATTATTTCTGGATGAGCATTCACATCTGACCAGACTGTGCATGCTTTTTGAACTCCAGGAATAATATCGCAAATCCCTTATCACAAACCGGAGACAAGCTCTTCTATGGTAAGGCATGGACCTCCCCAAAGTAACATAGTCATAAAAGTTCATAAAATGGTTGCAAGAACATAATTGGAACATTTTCTCTAACAGTTATGCAGCTGTTGGGAATTTCATCTAATGACCATTCGAAGAAATATAAAAATAATGAATAAAATATTGACACAGCCCACATACGGTACTGATGGGGTGTTCAATCCCTCCCAGATTGTAGGCTTGCAAACACTGGGTTATTCAAGCAAGAAGCAAGTGCTGGGTTTTCCCTCTCACACCCTTTATCAGTCTGCTGAGTGAGAACGTCTGATTCAGACGTCCACTGTTCCATTTTCTGATAAAGCCCATGCAGCTGACCCCTCTTCAACCTCTTTGAAAGTGCAGCTCTCAAGAGCTTATCGGAGCCGAGCAGCACCTGTAATTCCAGCCTAGTTAGAACTTGCTGAGAGCAACAGAAGGGTGATGCCTCGAGAGCATAGCAGCTGGTGTACATACTAAGTACCAGAAAAAAAAAAAAAAAAACTTCATGATTGGTTGCTGTCTTTTTATATAATTTTTTTTTTCTCTGAATTTAAACTGCAAAAGCCTCATCAGGACATCTATATGTCTTCATCTTCACACCACACTAATGCACTTAAGTGCTTTTTGGGGTCAGTGATTACGGACCTGCCGAACGCTTAGTAGGTGTCCTTTTTGTGCAGCTCCCCTCCAGGGATGTTTGCATCTTTCATGTGGAAGCGACAACAGCACTAACCTCATTGACGGCCCCTGCGGGACAACCCAGCTGCACCTCCTAATCTGATTTACGCTCTGATTTTGAGAGCCTCTCACAAAAATGAATGGCTTTTAGCCATAAAATTGCACTCTGAGAGAAAAAGACCCATTTGTAATGTTTATAGTAATTCTGTTTTGTCTGGAAGTATTCTGTTTGGAAACGTAAAAGATGATGTCTGACCTGAGAGACTGAGCTGAGAGAAACACAATAGCTGCAATGGACTAAAGTGTTGTCTATAAAAGAAAGAAAATGTGCAGAAGCCACCAAAAAGGGCAAACAGATTAAATACCAAGAGGTCTAGAATGGATTATGTCTTGTCCTGAGATAAGACAAGTAGTATGTCTGCTGATTCACAGATTGAAAAACTGGACAGCGTCGAAGCTAGCTTGAATATTACGTCATGAATGTGTACCGTGGAACCTCGGATTGCGAGTTACGTGGTTTGTGAGTGTTCCGCAAACTGAGCAAAGATTTTTTATAATTTTTTTATCGGAAAGCGAGCAAGTATTAGTTTACGAGCGCCGAGTATCATGTACCACGCATGCGACTCTTATTTTGACACCGAGCGTCACTCTCTCACCTTTTCACCCTCAAGCACCTCCCCCCCACTGCTTCGCAAACACACAGAAACGCTACTTGTCTCTCACACACACGCACAGACGCTCCCTCACCTTTTCACCCCCTCCCCGGCTTCACAAACACACAGAAACTCTGCTTTGTCGCAATTCTTTTCAAAGGTAAGGTGCTGGTTCATTTTTTTTATTTTTTTTACTTTACAGCAATGATTCCCTTAGTATGCGCTCACGCCAGGTCAGAGAGATTTCTTTTTTCCCTGTTAAAACGGTGTTTTCGCTGTGTTTATGTGTGTGTCCGTTTGTTGTGAAACTCTATTCCTTTAGTAATGCTAACACCATGCTCAGAAAGATGTCTTTTTTTCCGTTAAAACGGTGTTTCCGCTGTGTTTATGCGTTTGTTGTGAAACTTAAAAAGTGATTCCGTTAATATATGCTCATGCCAGTCTCAGAGAGATTTCTTTTTTTCCTGTTAAAACGGTGTTTCCATTGTGTGTGTGTGTTTTTGTTGTGAAACTTAAAAGCGAGGTGGGGAGAGGGAGGAGGAGTTTTACTGTGTAAGACAAGGCGAGGGAAGGGGCTAATTCCACACACACACACAAACAGCGCCTGCGTGCGTACGGAAACACTTATCTGTCAGGATTTATTTGTACTTTTTTTAAGGTAAAGTGCAGATTAATTTGTTTTATTTTCATTTTATAGATTTTATTAATTATTTTTATGTATTTATTTTTGGGGGCTGTGGAACGAATAATTTGAGTTTTCATTATTTCTTATTGGAAATGATGATTTGGTTTACGAGTGTTTTGGTACACGAGCCGACTTCTGGAACGAATTATGCTCGTAATCCAAGATTCCACTGTATACTGTATCACGTGTTCAAGTGCAAATATTAAAGCAAATATCTAATCAGCCAGGCCACATGATCTGCTGAAGTTCAAGCCAAGTATGAGAATGGGAAAGAAAGGTTATTCTCCAGGTTAAGCAACTTTGAATGTGGCAGGTGCCAGACAGACTCATCTGAGTATTTCTAAAACTGCTGATCTGCTGGGATTTTCACACACAACAATCGTTAGGGTTTACAGAGAACGTTTGGAAAAAAAAGGAAAAATATCCAGCGTGTGGTCGTTCTTTGGGTGAAAATACCAAGAAGAGTTGTTGAGGTCAGAAGAGAATGAGCAGACTGGTTCGAGGCGATAGAAGGTCAAGAAAAACTTAAATAACATTTCATTACAACTGAGAGATGTCAAAGAGCATCTCTGAATGCACAACACGTCAAACCTTGAGGCAGAAGACCACACCAGATGTCACTCCTGTCAGCTAAGAACAAGAAAGTGAGGCTACAATTCGGATGAACTCACCGAGGTTGGACAATAGGAGACTGGAAAAACATTACCTAGTCTGATGAGTCTCAGTTTCTGCTGACATCTGGATGGTTATATCAGAATTTGACATAAACAACTTTTTTTTGAAAGTAGGATACATTTTATTAATGTTTCAGGCTTCTGGTGGTGTAAAGGTATCTTCTATATTTTTGAGCCATGTAGTACTAACTGAGCATTGTTAAAACATCATTGTTGCTGACCATGTCTATCCCGCTATGACCACAGGATGACGTTGGTTTCTTAAACATGACAATGAGATCACTGTACGCAAATAGCCTCCACAGTCACCCGATCTGAATCCAATAGGTACTTTGAGGACGTGGTGAAACAAGAGATTCACATCATGGATGCGCAACCGACAAATTTGCAGCAATTGCATAGTGTTCTCATGTCAATATAAACCAAAATCTCTGAGGACTGTTTCCAGCACCTTGTTGAATCTACACCATGAAGAATGAAGAATTTTTTTCAGTAACAAGCTACTTTTTACACAAATTAGCCCATGCCACACAACCAACATTAGTGTATGTACAAATAAACTAACAAGCCATGGTAACTTAGCGGTTAGCAATGTTGCCTTACACCTCCAGGTCCTAGGATTGATTCCTGCATTGGGTCTGTGTGCTTGGAGTGTGCATGTTCTTCCCATGCATAGTGGGCTTCCTCTGAGTTCTCTGGTTTCCTCCCACTGTCCAAAGAAATGCAGATTAGGCCAATCAGCATTCCCAAATTGCCTGTAGTGTGTGGATTAGATCCTACCATGGTCGTAGAAAATGGTAATTAATACAGTGGTCACCACTGGCCTCCACAGTTGGACTACTGTATAATGGATGAATGGAAATCAAACAAGGACAATATACTAATTAGCATATAACATGCATAAATGTGTCTTACCTAGCATGAACATAAAATAACAGTAACATGATAAAGGTGTGATGAATACAATCTAATATCTAGGGACAAAAAAAGAGACTGTCAAACATACAGAGATGTATAAATGTAAATCCATATTTATCACTGTTTACACGTGTTAAAGATTCACATGGCAATTCTTACACATTTGTTTAAAACAATCCAGGAATTAAAATATTGTATACAACACTTGAGCACTACACACGTGGACAAAAATTGTTGGTACCCTTCGGTCAATGAAAGAAAAACTCACAATGGTCACAGAAATAACTTTAATCTGACAAAAGTAATAATAAATAAGAATTCTATGAATGTTAACCAATGAAAGTCAGACATTGCTTTTCAACCATGCTTCAACGGAATTATTAAAAAAAAAATTTTTTTAATGAACTCATGGAACAGGCCTGGACAAAAATGATGGTACCCCTAACTTAATAGTTTGTTGCACAACCTTTTGAGGCAATCACTGCAATCAAACGATTCCTGTAACTGTCAATGAGACTTCTGCACCTCTCTGCAGGTATTTTGGCCCACTCCTCATGAGCAAGCTGCTCCACTTGTTTCTGGTTTGAAGGGTGCCTTTTCCAGACAGCATGTTTCAGCTCCTTCCAAAGATGCTCAATAGGATTGAGGTCAGGGCTCATAGAAGGCCACTTTAGAATAGTCCAATGTTCCCTTTCAAAAGCTACACTCAATGCTGTGTGAAAACACTATGGAAACATCTCTTTGTTGCCCGGTTGTTGAGCTTGTGCATGTCAAACCCGCCGAATACCTTCAGCTTATATCCTGGGCAGGCATGACGTCACCGAATAAGGTGCACCTGCAGGTTATAAATAGGAGTGAACCGGAAACATCCTCAGATCTTTTTGTCTTCAGGACCGCTTTGTGTTTGCGTGTGCATGAAAGCCGTAACAAAAGCAAAAATAAAAAATAACAGCATTAACTCACCGATATGCCGGAGTTGCTTAAGAGATGCGTGCCTCCGTGTGATAGATCTCTTTCGGAGGGCGATCTTCACGAGTTTTGTCTCGAGTGCTTGGGGGAAGAACACGCTCGCCTCGGGCTTCAGGGAGAATGTGAGTACTGTGATCTTCTCCCTATTAAGGTGCTTCGCGCACGGCTCGCTTTCTTTAAAGAGGAGCCGCGAGCCGCGGCGCATTCCTGGGGCTCGCGTGCTGATCTGGCAGACACGCACGAGACGGAATTTCCCCTTTATCTCGCGCTCTCTCCGGATCAGGAAGTTTTAGCTTCCGCTTCGCAAGCGCGCTCCGGCGCTTCTTGTGAAGGAGCGGAAGAATCTTCCTCTCTCACTTCCATGGAAGTAGCCTCCTCACAACGCTCCTCCAGTGCTCACAGAGCTTGTGAGGAATTATTAGAGGTTGTAACGCGTGCGGTTGAGCGATTGCATATCGACTGGCCACAGCAGCGAGATTCCCCTAAGCGTTCGAGATTAGACGACAGGTTTCTGTCGGGTGGCCGGGGGGAGGAGCCTCAACGTCTCTCTCTCTCCCCTTCTTTGGTGACCTCCATGATGAATTAACCCTTTCATGGAGCAAGCCGTATTCATCGCGTGTTTTCGTGCCATCGACTTCGACTTATTCGAATATCGTTGATGCGAAAGCACGCGGTTATATGATGATGTCCCAGATAGAAGAGACGCTTGCGGGCTATCTCTCTCCTGGGACATCATCCTCCCTGAAAAGCCTACCCTCCCCTCCAAGCCGTGCAGATTGACATCTGCTTTGGTGGGCAAACCTTTTCAGGCAGCAGGACAGGCTGGCGGTTCACTGCACACCATGGCGGTTTTGCAGGCTTACCAGGCTGACCTGCTGAAGGACCTGAGCACCGGCGGGATTATTGATGACAAGGCGTTCGCAGAGCTGCGCCGAGCCACAGACCTGTCTCTCCGTGCAACCAAGCAGACGGCCCGTACTGTGGGCCGTTCTATGACTGCCATGGTATCCACGGAGAGGCATCTGTGGCTGAATCTCTCGGGCATCAAGGATAAGGATCGCGCTGTCCTCCTTGATGCCCCCGTCTCGCCTTCCGGCCTTTTTGGCGACGCTGTTAATTCCGTCGCCACTAGGTTTCGGGAGGCGAAGCTATATGAACAGGCCTTTGGGAGGTTCCTTCCCCGCCGTGCTCAAGAACCGGGACCGTCGGCCACCCGGCCCCGGCCAGGTCTGGCCTCTATAAGGCGTGAGGTCCAGAAGGAGAGCGTGACCAGCCGCGCACCCCCTCGTAAAGACTGGGGTGGGGCTCGCCGCCCTTCCCAGAAATCTGCCTCAAAAAGACCAGATCTGAGGAGCTTCCTCTCTTCGAATAAGAAGCCCTGAGGTTCGTGCGCCTGGGGTTGTGGGGGTGTTCCCCCCAGGGAGGGGCACCTGGATCTTCATCACAAAGCAGGGCCTCCTCGCTGGCACTCCCTGGAGGCCGGTGTTCAATCCCCGCCACCACTGGTGTTTCGGGGAGCGCCGGTCTCCAACGAAGAGTTGGGTGTTTGGGTATCTCTTGCCATACTTCAGGATACCCAACACCTAACACCCCCCCATCCAGCCGAAATGTCAAAGCTCGTGCCCCTTTCGGAGAAGCTGGCAGCGTGGAAACTACTGCCAGGCATATCTCCTTCGGTAGAAAAGACTGTAGGCACAAGCTACAGGATTCAGTTTGCACATCGTCCTCCGCGTTTCAACGGCGTGGTCTCCACTTCCGTGAAACCGGACCGAGCACATCTGCTGGCCCAGGAGTTAAAGACTCTGCTGGGCAAAGCGGCCATAGAACATGTTCCCCTTCCAGACAGAGAGTCGGGCTACTACAGTCGGTACTTTTTGGTGCCCAAGAGAGGGTGGGGGGGTTGCGTCCGATTTTGGATCTTCGCGGCTTGAGCCGCTATCTCAGGAAATCCAGATTCAAAATGTTGACTGTCAAAATGATTGTTTCTCAAATTCAACTAGAGGATTGGTTTGTGACAATCGATCTCAAGGATGCATATTTCCATATAGAAATATTGCCACAGCACAGGAAGTTCCTGAGGTTCGCCTTTGGGGGCGAGGCTTACCAGTTTCGGGTCCTTCCATTTGGCCTAGCTCTGTCACCCCGCACATATACAAAATGCATGGATGCGGCTCTGGCTCCTTTACGACTCCAGGGCATCCGTATTTTGAATTACATAGACGACTGGCTGATTCTGGCCCAGTCTCAGGAGCTAGCGCTTCGACATCGGGATGTCGTCCTAGCCCATCTTCATTCTTTAGGATTGAGACTCAACGCCACAAAAAGCATTCTCCTTCCTGTTCAGAGGACAACATATTTGGGTGTCACATGGGATTCGGTCACGATGCGGGCACAGTTGTCTCCTGCTCGTGTCGAATCCATTCTCAACACCCTGAAGGAAATCAAGCTAGGCCAGAAGGTCACTGTCCATCACTTTCAGAAATCTTTAGGCCTCATGGCGGCTGCGTCCACGGTGATCCCTTTGGGCCTTCTGCACATGAGAGCGTTTCAGCTGTGGCTAAGAGCCAGGGGGTTTCATTCAAGGGCCAACCCCCAGAGGCTAATAAGGGTTACGCGCCGGGGGCTTCGTACCCTTTCTATGAGGTTCAGACCCCGGTTTCTGACTTTGGGTCCCAGTCTAGGTCCGTCTTGTTGTCGCAAGATGCTAACGACAGACGCTTCCCTCACGGGCTGGGGTGCGGTCTTGGATGGCCGTCCAGCACAAGGGAGCTGGAGAGGTCATGTTCACGCGTGGCACATCTATTGCCTCGAAATGATGGCTCTGTTTCTGGCCCTGAACCACTTCCTCCAGCAGTTGAGAGGCTACCATGTCCTAGTGCGGGTGGACAGCACTGCGGTAGTCTCGTACATAAATCGCCAGGGTGGACTGCGCTCGCACCGCTTGAACAAGCTAGCGCACCAGGTTCTGCTTTGGGCATAGGACAAGTTCCTGTCCCTCAGGGCGATTTACATTCCAGGGCACATGAATGTAGAAGCAGACTTGCTATCCAGACAAGCTGTAGAACCGGGGGAATGGAAGCTCCACCCCGAAATAGTCAGTCAAATCTGGGAAAGATTTTACGTAGCAGAGGTGGACCTCTTTGCCTCACAAGAGACAGCACAATGCCCCCTTTACTACTCTCTGACTCCTCCAGCTCCCCTGGGTCTGGACGCAATGGCCCACACGTGGCCCAGGTTACGCCTTTATGCGTTTCCACCTATAGTTCTGCTCCCGGGAGTCCTGGCGAGGGTCCGTCCACAAGGGTTGCGCCTCTTATTGATAGCGCCCCATTGGCCGACCAGAGTGTGGTTCTCGGATCTAATATCTCTCCTCGACGGCTCACCCTGAGTGATTCCAGTGAGGAGGGATCTTCTGTCTCAGGCGCAGGGGAAAATACTTCATCCCCGGCCCGAGCTCTGGAACCTTCACGTTTGGCCCCTGAACGGGACCAACTGAGACAGGCTGGGCTTTCAGCCAGCGTAATTGAAACCATTTTAAGTGCCAGGGCTCCCTCCACTAGAAGAACTTATGCACTCAAATGGAGTGTATTTGAAAATTGGTGCATGGCAAGACACATAGACCCAGTTCACTGCCAGATTGTTTCAGTGCTGGAGTTTCTGCAAGAAAAGTTGTCCTCGGGCTTATGCCCTAGTACGCTCAGAACGTACGTAGCCGCTATTTCGGCCTGTCACGCTCTGAATGACGGGGTTTCTGTGGGCAAGCACCATTTAGTTGCCCGTTTTATTCGTGGAGCTAAACGGTTGAAGCCGCCCACTAGAGCGACGGCCCCTTCATGGGACTTAACTATCGCACTCGAAGGCCTGGCCGACACCCCGTTCGAACCACTAGAGTCAACGCCTGTCAAGCTTCTGTCTCTTAAGATGGTTTTTCTGATGGCTATTACTTCTTTAAAGAGGATTGGGGATCTGCAGGCTCTGTCAGTCTCCCCATCCTGCCTAGACTTTGCCCCTGGGCTAGTCAAAGCTATTCTGCATCCTCACCCGAACTATCTTCCCAAGGTTCCATTCTCTACCATGCACCCAGTTGTTCTCGAAGTCTTCTGTCCTCCGCCTTTCACAGGTCCGGAGCAGGAAAGACTTCACTTACTGTGTCCAATACGTGCTCTTCGGATCTACGTCCACCGCACTAGCCAGTGGCGTAAGTCAGAGCAGCTCTTTCTTTGCCATGGGGGTCGCAACCGGGGGGCGGCTGCCACTAGACAGACTCTGTCACACTGGGTGAGAGAAGCCATTGCCCTAGCCTATGAGGCGCGTGGTCACACTTCGCCTCTGGGAATCAGGGCTCACTCAACCAGGGGGATTGCCTCATCGATTGCCCTGGCAAGAGGCGTCCCCCTGCAGCAGGTGTGTGATGCGGATTTTATAGTCTGGATGTCAATGCTACTCCAGGTTCGCGGATCCTTGAGTCAGCATCCCAGAGCTAGGTCTGAGACCTCCTCGGCTTGTGCGCACACGCTACACAACCTGGGGGTCCAGACACTTGCAGTGCGGCGGCGTTGGTATTCTCGTTCCCATAGCGTTTTCACACAGCATTGAGTGTAGCTTTTGAAAGGGAACGTCTCGGGTTACTTGGCTGTAACCCTGTTCCTGATAAAGCGGGAACGAGATGCTGCGTTCCGATGCCGCACTGCTGGCGTGCCTGGACGTCCTTCAGACAAAATTGACCTGAGGATGTTTCCGGTTCACTCCTATTTATAACCTGCAGGTGCACCTTATTCGGTGACGTCATGCCTGCACAGGTTATAAGCCGATGGTATTCGGCGGGTTTGACATGCACAAGCTTCACAACCGGGCAACAAAGAGATGTTCCCATAGCGTTTTCACGCAGCATCTCGTTCCCGCTTTATCAGGGAACAGGGTTACAGCCAAGTAACCTGAGACGTTTTCCTCTTAGCCATTCTTGGGTGTTTTTAGCTGTGTGTTTTGGGTCATTGTCCTGTTGCAAGACCCATGACCTGCGACTGAGACCCAGCTTTCTGACACTGGCCAGCACATTTCTCTCTAGAATCCCTTGATAGTCTTGAGATTTCATTGTACCCTGCACAGATTCAAGACACCCTGTGCCAGATGCAGCAAAGCAGCCCCAGAACATAACAGAGCCTCCTCCATGGTTCACAGTAGGGACAGTGTTCTTTTCTTGATATGCTTCATTTTTCTGTCTGTAAACATAGAGCTGATGTGCCTTGGCAAAAAGTTAAATTTTTGTCTCATTCTCCCAGAAGCTTTGTGGCTTGTCAACATGTAGTTTGGCATATTCCAGTCTGGCTTTTTTATGATTTATTTTCAACAATGGTGTCCTCCTTGGTCGTCTCCCATGTAGTCCACTTTGGCTCAAACAACGACGGATGGTGCGATCCGACACTGATGTTCCTTGAGCATGAAGTTCACCTTGGATCTCTTTAGAAGTCTTTCTGAGCTCTTTTGTTACCATTCGGATTATCCGTCTCTTTGATTTGTCATCAATTTTCCTCCTGCGGCCACGTCCAGGGAGGTTGGCTACAGTCCCATGGATCTTAAATTTCTGAATAATATGTGCAACTGTAGTCACAGGAACATCTAGCTGCTTGGAAATGGTCTTATAGCCTTTACCTTTAACATGCTTGTCTATAATTTTCTTTCGAATCTCCTGAAACAACTTTTTCCTTCGCTTCCTCTGGTCCATGTTGAGTGTGGTACATACCATGTCATCAAACATCACAGTGACTACCTGGAGCCCTATATATAGGCCCACTGACTGATTACAAGATTGTAGACACCTGTGATGCTAATTAGTGGACACACCTTGAATTAACATGTCCCTTTGGTCACATTATTTTCAGTATTTTCTAGGGGTACCTAGAAAATCATTTTTGTCCAGGCCTGTTCCATGAGTTTATTTTTTTTTAATAATTCTGTTGAAGCATGGTTGAAAAGCAATGTCTGACTTTCATTGGTTAACATTCATAGAATTTTTTTTAATTATTACTTTTGTCAGATTAAAGTTATTTCTGTGACCAAGTTTTTCTTTCATTGTTGGGTACCATCAATTTTGTCCACGTGTGTATGGTAACCAAACATACTATACAGTAAATGCTGGGAGCTTGTTATGTTTTCCTGATATCTTTTTGATTAAATATGATAAAAAAGATACCATTAGGTCTTAAATATTTATTTTTAATAAATGTAATGAAGCATTGTCTATGAAATGTTTATGAATATTTTTTTTTCATCAGCATTGCCAGTTGCCAGTTAGAGTCAGTTCGTTTTGTCTAACAGATAGAATCAGTTACATTTACATTTAGGCATTTGGCAGACGCTCTTATCCAGAGCGACTTACAAAAAGTGCTTTAAAGTTTACATTACTGGATAGATACTTACACTGGGTTAACTAGGTCAATAACTAAGTGCGATTAGTCTAACACAACTGGGAAGAGTTTTTTTTTTTTTTTTTGGGGGGGTGGGGGGTTAGTCCTGTAAGTACTGGAGAAATAGATAAGTTTTGAGTCGCCGTTTAAAGATAGTCAAAGTCTCTGCTGTACGGACATCTAGAGGAAGTTCGTTCCACCACCTAGGTGCCAGAACAGAAAAGAGTTTGGATGAATGCCGGCCTCGATCCCTGAGAGATGGTGGGACGAGGCGAGCAGTGCTGGAGGACCGGAGGGAACGTGGCGCAATGCGTGGTGTGATTAGAGCAGCAAAAGTTAAAGAATTTTTTTTTTAGTTAAAGAATAAACTAAAAGCAAAAGGGTATTGGTTCAGTTCCAACCCTAATGCCCAAACCCTAAGCACTGGATGCAGTGCCAGTCATAAGCGGACAAAATGTGAGGGTCCCATCAGAAATGGCATCTGGCGTACAGTAAATCCTGTGCCAAGTTGTGTGTGCTCGAGGATCAGATGGTCAGCTGTGGCAACCTCTCGATGGGAGCAGCTGAAAGACCAACAACAACATTTAGTTTGCAGCAAATGTCCCAATGTATATATTAAAATGCTCAAAATGTAGACATCACATGAATAAGCTAATTAATAGTTTCCAAGAAAAAAAACTGAGAAAATACTAAGCGTGTTGGTGGGGAGTAGTGAGCTCTCTCTATAGCGGTTGTTGTTTTCGAGGTAAGTAATACTAATTGCTTTTTACTAGAAATAGCATCTCTGTTGTGGCATATCAAAATCGATCTTTATTTTTAACTTTGATAAAGTAGCAAAACAGTCCTCTTTTTTCTTAATATTACATGTAGTGTAGCCAGCTTTATTAAAAGAGCTATTTAGCTGTAGGTTAGATGTTCTAAATCATACTGTAAGTAGCTTGCAAAGTAGATTCCACCGGAATATTATTTCCCTACAAGAAAGTAAAGATAGAATTTTAAAAGAAGTATACACATTTATTACATAATTTGAATAAGAAAGTGACAAATTTAATCTGTATGCTGGCAAAGTTCTGAAATGAAAAATAGAATGTGCCATTAAAGTACAAGAAAAATAAAGCCTGAATGAGAAGGTCTCAAATTTATTATAATTCCTATGGTTTATGGGACAAGGAGGAGGTGATGAAAACCTCAGACTTTATGCACAACTCAAAATAAATAAAAACACACTTTGATTAATTGTAATTAAAATGTGTCACACAGAAAAAGCTTTGCTTGTTCATAAACTACAGCAACGGGCATTCAATGTGGACCTAAAAAGACGTGAGGAGAGGAAAGCAGAAAAGAGAAATCCACTGAAGGCAGGCCTGGCCTTGTACTGACTGATACAATAGAAGAGACTAGGACATGTATCCAGTGAAAATGTCAGCAATAGGACGCATTTCAAATTAATGGGAGGGGGGGGGGGGGGGGGGGGGGAAGCATAAATAGTGAAAATTGACAAAACCAATAGCAAAAAGTCAAAAACAGCAAGAAATATTTTCCATCCAGGCCCACACTCCTTGCTCATAACATCATGGAGACGAAAAACTAAATTCAACCATTCTTTATTACTGGCAGTGGCAGTATAAATTAATGAGTGTACGAGTCGTGCTTAAGCACCAGTCCACCTCTTTCACCACTCACCCTCCTTCAAGAGGCATGAAAACCAGAATCAAGGAAATACCCATAATCCAAGCTTCTAGCAGCAGACTGAAACATAGTCAGCCAAAAAGATTTATACAGATGGTATTTCAGGGTGTCTGTGTTTTGCTGCAAGAATTTGAAGCTCTGGGTTGATTATTGGCGGGTTGGGGTTTGAGCCCTGCCCACCAGCGGTTTGACACTGTTGAGCCCATGGGCAATGCCCTTAATATAAGATGTAGCTTGTCCCAAATCATTGATGTGAAAGGAGGAGGACTAGCAAACTAGCACCCTAAAACCCACCAGTGTTATAGAAATGACGCCAAGGTGAAAATTTCACACACAATATGGACATTCGTTATTTTGCTCCAGTATCAACGTAAGCCATGTCACATTGAAGCTCATCAGCTAGCTGGCTAGCTAGCTCACGATGGTTTGTACATTGTCAGTAGAATTGCTTCTTGTAGTATCTTTTTTATGTCCACTGATGATAGTGACGTCACTAACTCTATGGTGGTTACTTGGAATTTTCTGTAGTGCCCACAGAAAAGCAAAGTAAAGCAAACAGTGTAACATCCCAGTGAGATTATAGGAAGGAACCTATAGAAGGTCTAGCTATAATTATTATATTATATATTATATTATATTATATTACATTATATGTCATGGGGTCTAGCTGGTGGTAGTGGCTGGCTAGACCGGCTGATGTAGTTGCCGTGGGCATAAAGGTAGGCATGATGGCAGAGGGGTGTGTGAACAGAAAGTTCTTTATTTAAACTCAAACAGACAAAACAAAGAAACTAAAACAACAAACTCAAACTAAAACTAGGGCTCAGGAAAAACACAAGAACAGGAAAGGATCGGAACACAGGGAACCAGGAGCTGACACAGGGAACCAGGAGCTGACACAGAACTGGGGATGAGGAAACATGGAGCTGGAGCTAACTAAGACACATAGGGGAACTAGAGATGAGACAGGGCTGGACAGGAGAGACAGGGCTGGACAGGAGAGACAGGGCTGGACAGGAGAGACAGGGCTGGACAGGGGACAGAACAGAGACTAGAGACAGGACCAGGAGCACAGAGACTAGAGACGGGAATAGAGACGGGACTAGACTGGCTGGGTTAGTGGTTAGTGAGGTTAGTAGCTACATGGAATGCTGGGGACACTGGATGCTGACCTAACCAGGTTAGTATCTAAAAGGAGTTAGTGGCTAACCGGGTTAGTACTGACCTAATAGTGGGGAACTGAACACAAAAGGCAAAGCACACATGAGGCTATTCCAAACTAGCGGCTAACCTACTAGCGACCAGAACCACTAGCAGTCAATCCCACTAGAGGCTAGCCTACAGGAGGCTAACCGTACTAGCAATCAAGGCCTACTAGCGGCTAACCCTGCTAGCGGCTAGGCCCTCATGTGGCTACACAAAACTAAACAGACAAAGAACTAGACCGGAAGACAAACACTGGGAAGACACAGAACAGTACTTACACTGTACACAGGAGGAGACACAGCCTAACTAAACATGAAACAGGACAGCTCCATGAATCCATCAACACAAGGAACAAAAGGAAAACAAACAGCAGAGCCCTCTAGAAAAACAAAGGTAAAACAATATAACTAAAATATAAATTCAAAGAAACAATCAAAAGGGAATGCCCACATGACGGTAGATACAAAAACAAACATAACAAAACAGACAAACAATGCTCGACCCAGTTTCCCAGAACAAACTGCTATTTATAGAAACTTTAATGAGGCACCTCAGTTCAGGTGAGCACTCATCACCTGACTGAGGTGCCTTCTGGGAAACTGAGTCAACCAACAAGAACTACAGACAGACAGACAGACATGAACAGTGACCTCTAGTGGAGGTTCCTAACAATAATATAATATAATATAATATAAGGGGAACATTCCACAGGAGTATAGCCTCGCCTTGGGAGTATAGACATTGGAAATGGCAGTGTGGGAGGTGCAGCACACCCTGTTGTTGGCACCCATAATGTCGTGCCTTTTTTTTTCTCCAAAGACAAGTTTACCTAATATTTGCCTGACTTTCATATTCATATAAGCTTACCCATAAAAATAATATGGTCTAATATCATTAGGGATGTAGCATTGGGATACAACATTTCCATTACCCAGTGGTGATACTGAAGTCTGTTTGTGGCCGTTGGCAAAAAAATTGCAGGGGGCCTCACTAACCAGCATTTATCAGCATTATCTTATAATATTTTATATCGAAATAATCTGATAACCTGCACATTACCATTGCAGTAGTTTCAAGTTTGTCGGCCCTCTAGGGCCCCTAATGGCCTAAGGTCCTATACATACATTTACTGTATATACTGCTTGTGTGGTTTTTGTAATGTGTACTGTAAATGATTTTAGATTTGACAAGACAAAAATGTCCCAAAGGCAATTTTTGTACCCTGATGATGTACAGTTTTGGGGAAATAAAAGTGAAGCTGATGCGCCACTTTTGTTGGAGTCACTGTAATTGCCATTACATTTGAGTGCATATAAAGTGCATATGAATCAGTGTGTTGATTCATATTTCATACCTTTTAGAGGTTTATATTTATGCACATGTAATCATATGTTATAATTGCTATAAAATCTTCTCATTCACAGGTAATGATCAATGTTCTATATGAATTTTATAAAACACCATGGTTGATATGATAAAATATTTTAAAATTGGAAGGAGTCTCCAGTGTTAGTACTTTGTACCAGTCAGAGTTAAAGCCATAAGTTTAAAGGGTAAAGTTTTCCAGCATTGGTCGTAGAGCGTACACAATAGTTTGTGCTTTAAGAATTCTTTTGAACATGACAAGCTGCACAATTTTGTCTTTTTAACTTTCTCATGGAAAGGCTTCCCTGCTGTAATGCTGATTGCATCTCTTACATGGGAGACAGTAAACAACTTCTTTGAACAGTTGCATGCTTCAGTATTTCCCATTTGCCAGATCATTTACTTCTGATAAGCATGTTTTTGATGTTTTTTGTCTCGTCTTCTGAATCAGAGATTATATAGAAATAGGGTATTTACTTCACTTTTTTTCTTGGTGTATTTCCTCATGATTTCAGATGGAGAAATTTAAGCTACCAGTCAGCAAATTTGTGTGACCTTGAAACGTGTGTTTCATAAAACCCTGGATGCACACAATCCACATCCTCGCTGATTGCATTAAAGATGAAGATGGAAAATACAAAAGTACTAGAAAATAAAAAAAAATGCATAAATAGTTTTGATTGACCTTGCTGAGTAGATGAGGTGAAATGTTCTAGATCTCATTTGAGGCAAATATCAATTTATACACATCTATTATGTAAGGAATAAAACATTTGCAGCTGTACTGTGGAAGAAAAAAAAATGTGTTTTGTGGTGTGGCGTGGTGAAACAGAATAATGTTTTTTACCCTGACGTTGTCCCAAAGTGTTTTTTTTTTCTTTCTTTTTTTGTATCACAGCCTTATTCCAATGCTTTTTTACAATTATTTTTAATAAAAAAAAAAACCTTATAAATAAAATCTTATTTATAAATCTACTATTGTGGAACGTCTGAAAAAAGGTTACCAGTTACGTTATTACACTAGCCTATCTATCATTTCTTTATTCCTTTCTTCCTTCCTTTTGAAAACTTTCCCATGTCTAGATACAAGTTCATATAAACAGTTTGACAGCAAAATGAGATAACTCCACTTTTGCAATTTAGAGGAATGAAGCAAGAAGTATTGCAAACTGATTGATAATTTTTGTAATATATTTTTCCTTTGGGTCACTGGGGTATTAAAAAGAAAAATGCCAAAATTTGATGTCAAAATTGTTTTGGTTATATCAGTGTGCCTTTTGAGTGAGTTTTCATAAAGCTATAATTCCACTTCTATTATCAAAATTATTTCAATTTTGTCACAAAGGATAAATCAGCCCGTTGTTGCATCTGTGGTTATTATAAGGTAAGTATACACTTTAGTATTAATAAAATGTTGGCTGAGTTTTGGTAAAAAAAATAAAATAAAAAAATAAATAAAATGAGAAAGTACTGTCAAAGGAAAGAAAATAACCAAGATTGCTGAATAACATGAGAAGCACTATAAACAATATGAAAAACGTCAGTTTAAAGAATTGTCAGCTTCCTTCCGTACAGTACATGATGACAGCTCCATATCTTAGTACAGGTATGTACTCTTTAATGTCAATTCATGCATCAACCAACGCCGTGTCCTTATGAATAGAGCACAACATGATAGAGCAGACAAAACCAGGCAAAATTAATGCAACAGCTTCTCACCCAAAATGCCTGCATCTTATGGCTCTTCTACACAAAGCCCTTGCGTTATAACATTTTCTTTGCTTCGTTTTCTTTTAAAATTTTCGTGAGTGAATCATGACCCCCAAATGCAGCAAAACCAGGTGCAAGAGGGGAGAAATGTACTGATTGGGAAGTTGAACAGAAGGTTGGGCTACAAACTCACTTCACCACAGTGCTTACATTACACTAACCCTGAAGGACTGGCTAAGTATATAATATGGTGTTTGCACAATATCCCAATTTCATAATGTCTTATTTCACATAAGGCTTCATGGATGTTAAGCATGTCATGTCATGTCATGTCAAGTCAAGTCAAGTAGGCTTTATTGTCACGAAACAACGTTCCTCCAGGACCAAGGTGCTACTGTACATGCATCATAAATTTACGATGGCTTGTGTAAAAAATGGATGTGTGTGTCCGAATTCTTCAGTACCTTTTTCCAGATGGCAGAAGTGTGAAGAGTGTGTGTGAGTGGTGTGTCTGATCAGCCACAATGCGTGTGGTGTAGATGTCTTCAATAGAGGGGAAGAGAGACCCCTATGATCTTCTCTAGTGTCCTCACTATCTGCTGTAGGGTCTTACAGTCCGATATGGCACGATTCCCAAACCAGACAGTGATGCAGCCGCTCAGAATGCTCTCAATAGGCCCTCTATAGAAGGTGGTCAAGATCAGTGGTGGAAGCTGGGCCTTCCTCAGCCTTCTAAGGAAGAAGTGACGCTGTTGGGCTGGTTTGACAACAATGACAGTAACAGAATATAAATGCTCCTTTCTTTGGTTTCAGGATTCTCCCTCAATCCTCCCTCTGTGTGCATGGATTCGCATCCCTCCAACCCCTGCTTGGTGGGTTTCCTCCTGCTACTCCAGTGTGTGTGCCCTATGATGGTTTGACACCCCATTCAGCGTATCCACAGGATGAAGCAGTACAGAAAGCCCAAGAATAATATTTATCGCATGTCGCCGTCAAATTGTTCATATTTAAGGTTAAAAGCTCTGACACTGAAGACTCCTTCCAAAAATGATCAATTAACATCTCCTTAACAAAACCCTTAGCAAATAAATATGTTCTGGTGGAACAGCTCCTACTGTAAAAATGATGATGGACTATTAGAACTAGCACATCACTGCAAACTTGCTGAACAACCTGAGCGAGTCTGAGGAAATTAATGAACTCATTCTGACGAATGGATCTTGAGAATATCGGAAAAAGACAACGTGTGAAAAAAAGGTGAAAAGAGAATATCAGAGGGGTCAGTCAAATGCTGGATTATCCTCCTACGCTACAGAGAAAGAAAGTAACAATCGAGGAAGCCCGTCGCAGCCTATCTGTGATCTGCGATCTGTGGTTGAACAATGATCCTTCAACTTCACTTTAACGTGTCATGGCCATGTCAAGGTGCAGTGATGTTTTCCTGCATGGTGACACTCTCATCCCCATTTCCACTTTTCTCCAGATCACTTCTTTTCTCTGGCACCCACTCTTTCTCTCACTATGCTTTTCCTTCTCTTTTTGCTTTCAGTGCTCTGTTTTTAAGGTGTTGTGTACTGTATATGCCATGACAGCTTAATTAGCATTTTTTCCCCCCCCTGAGACTCTTCATGTCATTAGTGGAATAAAAAAGGCTGAATGAATTATAGATTAGAGAAAGTCACACCCACATTGCGGGAACATCGGGGTTGAAGTGGTGCAAGCAGCAGGGAAGCAAGGTGCTTTTGTTTTTACAGGACTAAGTATTGTTAATTATCAGCATTAGGCACACACTCGGCTCGGTGACAGAAGATGACTGGTGGACTGAGAGAATGGAGGGCAGTTTAAGGAAGAGTAGTTTTTTTTTTTTTTTTTTTTAAAGGAGAGACTAACACAATGGGTATTTCACTAGGCTATTGTTTTGTCGTTCTTATTGTGTCAGTTTAATTCTTTCTGCATGTGTCAGGACGGGAATGTCTAATGCACCCAATCTGCAATCACACACACAAACACACACACACACACAGTCCTCGACTCATCTATGGGCCAGGGCTTTTGGCTCCATCAGCTTAATTGGCCCACTTCCCATTGGCAAGGTCTTGTGGCCCATCTTAATTGGCTCTCTCTTAGGCATACCTGAAATCCCATTGGACAGCGACTCAGTGGGTTGCCATGGACACCCTTAGTGCTCAGTGCTGAATTTTGGGACAAAAGGCTGTTGGGTCTTTTCCTCACCAGTGCCTCTTCGATTCAGTCTTCTCCCAGTATCCCATGCCAGCTACTTGGCCCTGAATGCTTTCACGCACATTATATGTTTTTATTTTTATTTGTTATTTCCCATGGCACCTCGTCGGATGAAAGTGCTAGTGTTGCCAGGTTTCAGGCCTCCTCGTCATCTCTCTAAGGCCATCTATTATGCTGTCATATCATTATTACAAGAGATGCCAAAGATGTATCCAAAGGAAGCAGAGAGCTGAAGATAGACACTCTGTGTTTTCACAGGTGCCCCTTGACAGCGGTGTCATAGTGATGCATGCCGTAGCCCTCTCCGACACCCCATAATGAGCGACTGCTACGTGTGTTACCCTGTCTGCTACAGCTTGCCCTGCCTGAGCTAATGAGCTTCTACAGATAATACACTCAGACACAGACACTGACACAGACACATCTGATGTGACTCTGTCACCTGGGAGTGTAATGAACACTCTGAAACACCTTCTATCTCTTCATTCCTGGTGATGCGGCCGCATCCTGTCACTTAATTGCTTACATTTGTTTGTAACGCCGTGTTTCAGAGGCACCTCTATACAAATCTGTGGCTGTGTTCCAGCTGCTTAAGTTTCTCTGGAGTGTCCATGGTGATATACTTTATAGTCCTCTTGTAGGTTTTGTCAGACATGGCTTATTTTATGTCCAGCTGGCTTTCTAGCGTTTCAGCCTTTGATCATAACTTGTGCAGAATAAAACATATTAGTACAAAATGTTCCGAACAGACACAAAGTGAATGGGATTAACAGTAATAGCAAGAATTTGTGAACTAATTAGAATGGCCTAACAAAGAATCCACAGTGCAGATGCAAATATATCACGATTTAAACACTGGCAAGTGGAGAGCTATATACATCCAATCATCTGGAACAGGCTGCTCTGCCATGCTGCTTTGCCTCTCTTTCTCTTTTCCAATATCGTTTGTTGTTTTTCCACAGAATGCCAGCCATAGCAAACTTATCCGTCCGGCAGGGGGAATCAATCAACGCTACTGCATTTCACGACTCAGGGCCTGTTTGTGAATCTACTGTCTATAGCGCCTTGAAAATCCCTGTGTATGATTGCCAAGGCCATCGAGGTGATGGTTCTTGGAGTTATTTTTCATTTTGGTTCTATCTAGCTGTCTCCTTCACTTTGTCTCACTCCTCCACTCTTCATCCCTTTCTTCTTCGCTACAGTAGCATTGATCTCGTCACTGCCAGCATACTTTTTTTTTTTTTATCTCTCATAAGGTGGAATTCACTAGTATACTGCTGAAAATGAAGAAACTAAATAAATTCTATCTTTCTGATTTATTTTTTTTCTTTTCTTTATTTTTGTCCTAAACCTAAATCCATTTTTCTAGTTTGTACTTCACAACAATAATTTGGTCTCTAAAGACAAAAGAGCCAAGGCAGTCTTAAATAACAGAGTTATCATGTTGAAGGTCATGATCTGTTCCATGAATACTGGAAACAAGAGGCTGGAACACAGCTTAGAAGGGAGACATTAGTCCATCACAGGGCAACATGCACACACATTCAAAGTCATGGGAAATTTAGAGTATTCAATCCACTTACTGGCATGCTTTTTTCTGAGGTGGGTGATTTAACAGCAGGATCTCGAAGATATCTCTAACTATACAGAACAGAACACAAAATTCAAATTTGTTGAGTAGGCAAAAAGACAGATAAAAATAATCCCAAAACAGTGAGTAAAGTAGATAAGATCATTTTAAGGGTCAAACACATACACACCATAAGGAACAAAGGCTCAGATTTTTTTTTACTGGTCAGACCTAGCAATACTTTTTTTTTTTTTTTTTTCACCAATTTTCTCCCTAATTTAGTCGTGTCCAATTCCTCCCTGTCACTAGGGGGCTCCCACATTAAAGCTACTACTACCACTCAGCCGAGAGGGCCGAAGACTATCACGTGGTTCCTTCGAACCACGTGACGCCAGCCGACCGCATCTTTTCGAACTGCTTGCTCACACACCGTTGGGTGAGGCGTTACAAACTTGGAGTACAAGTAGACCTAGCAATTAGTATGTGATCAAGAACCCAAAAAGGATATGATAATGGAAAACACAGAACAATAAACAATTCATAACTCAGGGAATGGGGGTACTACTGGCTTGGCTTGTACGGTATTGTGGCTTGCCTTGGTGGACTCAAAAGATAATTTTGGATTTTGCATATTTATATTTTGTCTTTCTACCCTTCCTTGGAGTCGCCACATTGCATCATAGGTTTGCCAAGGTTTTGCTGCTCATGCCGCAACCCATCCAATTCTCCAGGCATGGGATTGGCATTGACGATGCTCTGTATCTCCAGTGGCTGGGTATTTGAAAATGGGGATAAGGTTGAAGTCTTTGATGGTGGCAGGGATTGCACACCTGACCCTCCAATCAATAGCCCAGAGCCTCAAACTCCTGAGTCACCACTACCCCCACATATCAATATAATGCCTATTTTAATGAAAGAAATTAAATTTGCAATGTCAACTAGCTTTTACCATTATTTATTTTTGTTCAACTTACACATATTTTACCAAAATAGAAATTCTGTTCTTAATTGGATCATATTGATACATGAATCTGATACATGATTTTATTTTCTTCAGTGCTTTGGTTAACAGGAGAAAACTGGACAACATGGAGCACTCGCATCACTCTAACCTTGGGTAACCCAACCCAAGGATTGAACCAGCAACCCAAGATGAGCCAAGCAGCAATTCTAAATACTGCACCACCATGGCAACTAACCTAAAACCCAAACCATGTGTTTGGGAAGAATTAAGAATATTAGAACCCTGAAGATTTGAACCAGAAACTCGAGATATGAGGAGGCAATGCTGCTGCCACATCTGAACTTGAATGCTGTAACATGCATTTGAATTGAAGGAAGCATCGAACCTTGACTAAAAACTTCAAACCTAAACTGAAATCCAAATAAATTGAAAGACCTATTGCTGTTCTGTGGATAGAATTTCTCAAGTTCTCTCGAACCTGGGTCAAAGTGTTAGATATCTCAGTCAATTAAGACTCTTTTTACCATGGGATGAATTGTCTTCCTTGGCATCCTCTCACCCCATAAAACTCATTGATTTAGCCAACACTCACGACGCAGTTCAGCAAGTCTGGGACTCTGTTTAATTGGTTCCTTATCAGTAGACAGCTCTAAACATTTGCTTTCTCTCCATGTCTCTCAAAGGTTTTCTGCTAAGGATTTAAAGAGTTCTGACATGGCCATTGGTATGTGGTGAACTTTTGCTGATGGCATGAGATTAACAAGTCTGTTAAAACTTAAAAATATTTTAATATAAAGTCCAAACCAACAAAGTGTGCATGATCTCTATTTCAGTTTTATTGGTAAAATAACAGGCTGGTAAATCAGATAATCACGAGGTTGACACTGGTAAATAATGGTACCAGTATGCCCTAAGCAAGTCACTGTTCACTTTGACAATGAGCTTGATAATGTCACTTGTGCGTCAATGTGTCAGATGGTCTTTACCACTATGGTGGGGGGGGGGGGGGGGGGGGGGCAGGTGCACTGTAATTAATGCCTTCTTCAAAACAGAAGCGTCAATAGATGGAGGACAACAAAAAAAAATGCTTCATCCAGCCATACATTTTCAAACACATGACAAAAGATTGGCTGCATAATCTACATAATAGATACATACATAATAGATAATAGATACATACATAATAGATAGATAGCTACATAATAGAAGCACCGCATAAGCATATAAAAACTGATACATAGAGCTTTTTTGCAAGACAGCTTCCTATATCCCAAGGCATGCAAAGAAATGAACAGTAATCACGGCAGGTAAATTAATTAGCCCCACTGCTGGGCTCTCAGAACTCGCTAATCTGTATACTCTGGTAATTACATTAATTTATCCACTTTAAAAACACAAGGAGGCGTATCTACTAACATGTGTTGTTTGGGGTTGGTAAATCAAGCACAAAGAGAATGCTCGGAGGTATCACAGGCCCCCCTCACTGCACATTGCTTGTGAAAGATTTCTGCTAGCATGTTAGACCCATATTGAAATGTAGGTAGGTGGATTGTGATTCTCCACCTCTGACATTGCTTCAGGTTATGTAACGCATACACACTTTATTGGCAAAGATATTATTGTCTGATTTATAATTCTGTGTCTGAGCCTGTGAGGATGGTCAGTTATTACAGTATATGCAGACGGTCCTACCTGGATGTACCATAAATAGTGTATGTAAAGAGTTTTAACCCAAAATAAACTAAACCCAATTTGGCAGGTTCTACAAAAGATGCTAAAAATTGATAGTAGAATATTTTGTGCATGTTTTCTTTGAGTTAAGAGATGATAAAAGCGCAGATGCCAAAATATTATGTTGAACAATTTTTATTTATATCAGCACAATTCTTGTGTAATTTCGCAAAATCCTATAACTGCACTTTGGCACAGTTTTGCAACAATAGGTAAATCAGCCTGTACTTGTGTTTGTGGTAACTTAGTTATTCAGTTTAGGATTAAAACTGCAATATGTTTGTTGAGTTTTAGTAAAAACGTAACAACCTCGTGCTTTAATTGTGTTTCGGCAGAAAAAAAGAATAAGTGATTTTTGAAGATCACAAGAAACATTAAAACAATACAAAAAGTTCAGTTCATGACATCATCAACCTCATTTGCTATGAACTTGAATTTCTCATTGGTAGTTTATGTGCGTCAACGGTGTATTGTCCAACTGCATGTACCGGCAAGGTTATAATATAGTTCAGAAAACCATTAGTTCACAGTGAAACCTATAATATACACAAGGAGGAGTTAGCAATGTTGCTTTTGGAACTAGTTTTCCTGTTTTCCTCTAGCAGACAGAACTGTGTTGTAGCAGTGTTACGCTCGCATTTATCTCACATTGCCTTTCTTTCTTATGTACATTTCTGTTTTTCAGCTCAAGGATTTTGTAGACAATACATTCTCGCTTCCAATGACAGCTGGTCATAATATTAGATTCGAGGCTAAAATCTATTAAAAGTCTGACAGCAAAACTGTTTAGCAATGCATTATATCAAGAAGTCTCATCAATTGAATAAGATAGATGTGAAAACTATTACACAGTGGCCCTGAAATCAAATTTGTTGCAGGGCTTCTCTTCCTGTCCCTTCGGGTCATAGACATCAATGTGATAATACAAAAGTAATTTATTCATTATAGGTTGGGAGATTCTCATCATTTTCATTTTATTATTTATCACTTATGATAAATGTTGATGATCCATAACTAGTTAATATTTCGTGATCTTTGAATTAATTGCTACTTCTCAATCCCCTTCACCCCCTCCTATACTTTCCACGCATCCATTGGAAAAATGCAGTAGAAACCATTAAGGATATAGTATTGTCTCTCTTGATGTGGGGCTGTCACATGTTTTTGACAAGGACGTGGCACTCGCCTGGTGAGGACAAGATGCAAGATGTAGGAAGAACTTAATAAGAATGCATTAACAATGGCATTGAAATGTTATCGGCATAATTAAAACCTTTTATGGACTTCATTCACATTCTACTGTATGAGAATAGTCCAGATGGGAACGATTTCTGACTGAGCTGTCATTGATGATTGTCATTAATGATTGATGTCACTGCACCGTTGCTACATCAGTGGAGGTCTCAGAACGACCTCTTCAGGCCTGTGCTATGGCCATGCTGTAGAAAACTGCACCAAGTTCATATTACATTCTTCAGGTGCTTATCACATTTATGGTGCACATGCATCATGTTATCAGTGGATCAATGTCATGTTCAGAGAATATAGTTTAAATACTGGATCCAATTCCTCATACCATCACATTGTGATGAAAAGCACTGCATGTGCTGAGGCAATTATACAAACCTGCAGGATGCAATGACAATGTAAAGCACATGAAAAGTGCCTGATAAGCAAGTGATGAGATCTGATTGGACATAGTAATAACTCGGTTTGATCTTATTGGACCTGGTGAGTATATGAGTGCATGATAGGAAATCAGAGAACCTGAAAAGGACATGAGTAGGAAGTATTTTGAACTTGATAAATGCACATTTTCCCATTTTGATGTTTCTTCTGTGTTCTCCAATATTTTTAGGATGCCGTAGGAACTTCATGGTCTTTGTCAGAATGTGTCAGGGCCCTTATAGTAGGAGCTTTTAGCTAATTGGCATGTTAGTAAACCTGGTTCGTTAATTTTTCAAGGACAAAATTGTTGTTGATTATCCATTTCGAAGATGGTGGAATTTTTATGAAGCTGCAGTTATGTAACAGCCATTTCTCAGAAGTGAGTTACCAACTTGGGACTCATCTGCTGGAAAATTTTCAAGCAAGAACGTGTTTTAGACTTTATACTAGGCTTTTCTTCTTATTGTTGTACCATATGCTATATTCATATAATGATTCTTTTAATTCTTACCGAACAGAAAAGCAATGCTAATCTTCATCTTGGACTGTTTTTTTTTTTTTTTTTTTTTAATAGCCAGTGTATTTAGATACTGTCTTTTTATTCTACCTTCCTTTTTTATACAAGGAATTTAAGTAATGTACATCTACCATTGATCTGGAACTCTTTGTGCACTGGTGCGAAGACATGTTGGAACAGGAAGGAGCCGCCCAAAACTGTTCCCACAAAGTTGGCAGCATGAAATTGTTCAAAATGCCTTGCATCGCTGAAGAATTAAGGGTTCCTTTCGCTGGAACTAAGAGGCTGAGCTCATCTCCTGAAAAACAACCCCATACCAATTCAAACATGACTGCGCACCAGTGCACAAAGCGAGGTCCATAAACACATGGATGAGCGAGTGTGGAAGAACTTTACTAGACTCCTCTTTGGCACCCTCTGGGGGGCGTTGTCCAATCTCCGCCACCACAGGTGTTTCGGGGAGCAGCAGCCTCCAGCGAAATGTTTTGACACCCCCTCATCGAGCCCCCTTTCAGCAGGGAACTTACTGCCAGGTATGTCTCCGTAGGTACAAAGCACTTTAGAAAGAGGCTACAGGATTAATTTTAAACATTGTCATCCGCATTTCAATGGCGTGGTCTCCACTTCCATAAAACCGGAACGAGCGCATCTGCTGACTCGGAAATTACAGACTTAGGCCAGAAAGTGATTGTTCATTACTGAGTGTGTTTTAGCTCTCATGCTAGCTGCGTCCATGGTGATACCTTTGGGCCATCTGTGCATGAGATCATTTCAGTTGTGGCTAAGTGCCAGGGGATTTTATCCAAGGGGCAATCCCCAGAGGCAAATAAGGGTCAGGGGCTTCGTACCCTTTCTATGTGGTTCAGAACCCGGTTTTTGATTCTGGGTCCCACTCTAGGTCCGTCTTGCTGTCGCAAGTTGCTAACGACAGATGCTTCCCTCATGGGCTGGGATGCGATCTTGGGAGGCTGTCTAGCTGAAGGGATTTGAAGAGGTCATCTTCTCGCATGGCACATTAATTGCCTCAAATGATAACTCTATTTCTGGCTCTAAAATACTCCCTCCAGCAGTTAAGAGGCTACCATGTCCTAATGCAGGTGGTAGTCTCATAAATAAATCGCTTGGGCAGACTGTGCTTGCTCCGCTGGAGAAAGCTAGCGCACAAGGTTCTGCCTTGGGTACAGAACAAGTTCCTGTCCCTCAGGGCGATTTCCATTCCAGGGCATATGGATATGAGAGCAGACTTGCTGTCCAGACAAGCTGTGACACGCGGGGATTGGCTGATATTGTCAGTAAGTCATTCCATGTTCATCGTTCAAACACCCATGGACATGCAATGTCACTTAAGGGACGAGCAGCGCCACCTGGCCATAGCGCACTTACGGGTCAGTGGTAGGCAGTTAGATGTAGCTCAGGAACTTGGTGTGTCTCAAATTGTCATGAGCAGACTTGCATCAAGACACAGAACTACTGGCAGGGTTCATGACAGACCCAGGAGTGGAGCCCTGCGAGTGACAGACTGCAACGATGACCAGTACCTAAGGACCTATGCACTCAGACATGCGACTGCCACACAGCTGCAGGCCCGTTTACGAGATGTGAGGGGTACTAGAGATTCCAGACAAACCATTCGCAACTGACTCCACCACTTTGGCTTAAATGCCAGGCGACCATTGCAGGTGACTCCACTGACACCAAGAAAACCACCGTGAATGTTTGCAGTGGGCACAAGATCATGTGACCTGGACAATGCAGCAGTGGTCAACCGTCCTGGTTAATGATGAGTGTCGGGTCACCGTTGCTGGAGAAGTCGATGGAGAAGCGATATGCTGAGATCAACATGGTCCCCAGGGTTTGCTTTGGTGGAGGAGGTGCAACAGTCTGGGCAGGCATCCCCATTCAGCGCAAAACAGATTTGGTTATTGTAGTGGCTCAGTCACTGCACGTTCTTACCTCAGAGACATCATTATCCCCCAATTCCGCCAGTACACCCCCAACTTTCTGTTCATGGACAATAACCACCACATCGTGGCAGAATTGTCACAGCTCGACTTCAGGAAGTTGGAATGCCTCATATGGTATGGCCATCAATGTCCCCTGACCTGAATTCCATAGAGCATGCCTGGGACCAGTTGAAGCAGAGACCCCCACGTGACCTGGCAGAACTGTGTGTAGCACTTGTGGAAGAGTGGAACGCATGGCCTCAGAACAACATCATGAGGCTAGTGAGGAGCATGTCAAGCTGTCATTGCGGCAAATGGACGAAACACCCGCTACTGACATTGTCAATTTTTGTTATTTGGGGCTGTCCTTGTTATTGTCTAAATTTTGGGGAAATAAATATTAAACTAATGAAAATGGTGTTTCTTCTTATACATTATTGGTAATATCAAAGGGAACTTTTACTTATTTCATTAAAATTCAGAGCAAATAGGAAAATCACTCACATAAATAACAATATCCCTTAGTTATTGTGAGTAGTGTATATTGGGAAAAAAAAAAAAAAAACATCCTTAATGGGCATGATGGGAGATCACTTTATCACTCATCAAAGTTTAGTGAAACTAAATTGTGAAAAGAATATTCCAGGGTGACAATACCAGCATTCATCAGGTTCAATTTATGGAAGAGTGTTTAAGGGAGCAGGAGGCAGTATTTTCACACATGGATGGACCTTTACAATGTTCTGAAAAAGGCTTTATGTAGGAGAGTACCAACTCTCCTATCATCATACAAGATATGGAAGAGAAGAGACATTGCATAGGATTATCAAAACAATACCATGGCAAATCCATTCTATAATAAAAGCAAAATTTGATCCAAATGTTATATGTAGATCATGTCTTGGTGGTGTTGCATTACAATATACTCGACATTTGGGCAGGAAGGAACAAAAGGAAAACACTAGCTCAGACAAATTACCCAGAAAACTCAAAACATTAACATGGAGTAAGGCCAGCCATGTTTAATTACCTGCATTTGTCAAGTTTAGCTGGAGGACACCAAAGAGAGCATGTGACAGTTTTTTTTTTTTTTTTTAATGAGAAAATGTTTAAGGATTTCAAGGTATTGCACTTTTCTACTAGCCTTTAATCACAGGAATACAGTAGGACCAAATTTTCAACAAAATATAGTAAGTGCATCAATGTACATCTTTAATTGAGACTAATTATGAACTTGACTCATGGGACTGAGATTGTGGAACTGTCACAGCAAGCTTCCATACACCATGCTGGAATAAAAAAACTAAAAAGGTACAAAGGTTATTTTTTGTAGTTGCAATATGATATAACTGTTTTATAAAACAGATATTTTAATGTAGGATTTTAAATGTATGTTTAATAAAAGAAATTTGTAATGTGAATAAGTAAATTTAGCATTTATAAATTTTTATTTCAGACTTCACAATGAATTATCATAAGATCATCATTTGAATCCAATTTCTGTGAGATTTGCTTGCCTGAGCAGGAAGGCTTTAGCAGCACGCCTTCAGAGTGTTGAAGTCTGTAAAGCAAAATTAAAGCAAATTTGATCTCAATACCTGTTTGGTCATCATTGTGCGAATTTAATTTTCTCTCTGTGAGGGCTGTTTGTGAAATAATTGCATATTCACATCCTCAAGGCTTCTGTTCCTGTTTTTTTTTGGATGCAATCCATCACTGATTTAAAAAAAAAAGAAGACACTTCTTGAACATAATAAATTTACTTTAGTGCAGAAAGGTTATGGCATAACCCTACAGTAATCACAAGGTAAACAGGGGCTGTGTGCCATGCAGCCAGATGTTGACTTTACACTGTTAACCAGCGTCTGTCTGAAGGGAACTCTGGGCCAGCATGAAATTGCTTCTCCATTCATGCAGCAAAATGTTGACACTGGTTAGAGCGCTAAACTCTGCTATCACACATCATCTCCTGCCTGCATCATATAAGAAACTCCCCAGTCACGTTGAGAAGTGAGGTATGTGTGTGCAGGGCATATCATGATGGCTTTCACTCGGGAGTGACTTGAATACGTGCATAGTCATACATCACTTCCGTTGGAAGGGTCTAGGGCTTGGGAGAAATACAGTGAGACAGGAATCGAGATGGAAATGAAAGAGTTTGAGAGAATGAAAGAATTATAGACAGAAGGTGACTGGTTGCTGATTCCAACACAGCACTCTCTATTTGTGGCTGAGGGCAGCCGTGTGGAAAAACCCATCATCTGGGCCAGTAGATCTGGAAATAGAGTCCTCGGCAGGGTCAGCCCGACTCAGTGCCCTCTTACCCTCGACTCAGTACACTAGGCATGCCAAGGCAATGATTTCCCTCCAGAGGGAGTCTTGTGTATCTGATAGCTATTTTCTCTCTTTCATCTTAAAACAACACCTCTGGGCCTCCAGGATGCACTTCCAATGTTTTAAACCTACATTTTTGGCTTTGAATTTTGAAAGTTAGTTAATAATTGTATTTAGCTTGAATTCAATTTGAAAAGTTATCTACACTGAAAATTCCTCATTAAGAGTCAGTTTAAAGTACATGCCTGCTTAAGTTCATATTCTGGGAATTCCATTAAGATTAAATTACTTGCACGCAGCTCATGTTTGTAAGATTGATAGATTTTTCTTGACTAAAGGTATCCTAAATGCGGTTTCAGAAACATCTAGACTGACCTTTATTTGTCACATATATATTACACCACTGTGAAATTCTTTTTTTCACATTTGATAGCTTGTTAGAAGGCTGGAGTCAGAGCACAGGGTCAGTCATGATACAGCACCATTGCAGCAGAGAGAGTTAAGGGCCTTGCTCAAGAGCCCGACTGTGGCAGCTTGTTGGTGCTGAAGCTTGAATCCCCAACCTTCTAATCAGTAACCCAGAGCCTTAACTGTTGAGCCAAAGCACAAACCCGAACACACAAGCAATTGCCTTTAAGCCAGTTATGTGCTTAGTGTTGCGTTCACTCATAATTTTACAACTTTGTTCTCTGTTCCAACATGACTGTGCCCCAGTGCACAAAGCAAGGGCTATTTTGATGATTTCGGAGTGGAAGAACTTGACTGGCCCGCACAGAGCCCTGACCTCAAACCCATCTAGCACCTTTGGGATAAACTGCACCAGAGAATGTCAGCCAGGCCTTCTCGTCCAACATCAGTGCCTGATCTCGTAAATGCTCTCCAGAATTAATGGGCACAAATTCCCATAGAAACACTCCAAAATCTTTCGGACAGCCTTTGAAGAAATGTGAAAACTGCTGCAAAAGGAGGACCAACTCCTTATTGAAGTATATGTTTTTGGATACAATGCGATTTCGGCTTTGGCGAAATACTTTTGTCCATATAGTGTAGTTTAAAGGTAAAAGATTACAAAGCACATACACACGTGGACAAAATTGTTGGTACCCTTCGGTCAATGAAAGAAAAACTCTCAATGGTCACAGAAATAACTTTAATCTGACAAAAGTAATAATAAATAAGAATTCTATGAATATTAACCAATGAAAATCAGACATTGCTTTTCAACCATGCTTCAACAGAATTATAAAAAAAAATGATCTCATGGAACAGGCCTGGACAAAAATGATGGTACCCCTAACTTAATAGTTTGTTGCACAACCTTTTGAGGCAATCACTGCAATCAAACGATTCCTGTAACTGTCACTGAGACTTCTGCACCTCTCTGCAGGTATTTTGGCCCACTCCTCATGAGCAAGCTGCTCCAGTTGTTTCCGGTTTGAAGGGTGCCTTTTCCAGACAGCATGTTTCAGCTCCTTCCAAAGATGCTCAATAGCATTGAGGTCAGGGCTCATAGAAGGCCACTTTAGAATAGTCCAATGTTTTCCTCTTAGCCATTCTTGGGTGTTTTTAGCTGTGTGTTTTGGGTCATTGTCCTGTTGCAAGACCCATGACCTGCGACTGAGACCCAGCTTTCTGACACTGGCCAGCACATTTCTCTCTAGAATCCCTTGATAGTCTTGAGATTTCATTGTACCCTGCACAGATTCAAGACACCCTGTGCCAGATGCAGCAAAGCAGCCCCAGAACATAACAGAGCCTCCTCCATGTTTCACAGTAGGGACAGTGTTCTTTTCTTGATATGCTTCAAGTATAATTAGCAAAATTTGCCTTGGCAAAAAGTTCCATTTTTGTCTCATCTGTCCATAGGACATTCTCCCAGAAGCTTTGTGGCTTGTCAACATGTAGTTTGGCATATTCCAGTCTGGCTTTTTTATGATTTGTTTTCAACAATGGTGTCCTCCTTGGTCGTCTCCCATGTAGTCCACTTTGGCTCAAACAACGACGGATGGTGCGATCTGACACTGATGTTCCTTGAGCATGAAGTTCACCTTGGATCTCTTTAGAAGTCTTTCTGGGCTCTTTTGTTACCATTCGGATTATCCATCTCTTTGATTTGTCATCAATTTTCCTCCTGCGGCCACGTCCAGGGAGGTTGGCTACAGTCCCATGGATCTTAAATTTCTGAATAATATGTGCACATGTAGTCACAGGAACATCTAGCTGGTTGGAAATGGTCTTATAGCCTTTACCTTTAACATGCTTGTCTATAATTTTCTTTCGAATCTCCTGAGACAACTCTTTCCTTCGCTTCCTCTGGTCCATGTTGAGTGTGGTACATACCATGTCACCAAACAACACAGTGACTACCTGGAGCCCTATATATAGGCCCACTGACTGATTACAAGATTGTAGACACCTGTGATGCTAATTAGTGGACACACCTTGAATTAACATGTCCCTTTGGTCACATTATTTCCAGTATTTTCTAGGGCTACCATCATTTTTGTCCAGGCCTGTTCCATGAGTTTATTTTTTTAAATAATTCTGTTGAAGCATGGTTGAAAAGCAATTTCTGACTTTCATTGGTTAACATTCATATAATTTTTTTAAATTATTACTTTTGTCAGATTAAAGTTATTTATGTGACCATTGTGAGTTTTTCTTTCATTGACCGAAGGGTACCAACAATTTTGACCACGTGTGTATCTGCTACAATTGAAAAAGTTTACACATATTTACATTGTGTCTGTTACGCCATTATGAAATACCCCTCGAACAATAGTTTTTCATAGCTCAAATTCCCTTTATTTCACTCCTCCAATTCAATGTCTATGTAAATGAGTTACTGAGCAATAAACTGGAGGAGGGAATCTTCTTTTACGAGGTTGCATTAATAGAAAGTCTAATTAGCTTGTTTAAAATGAGGGGGGGAAAAAGACAAAAAGTAGGTGCTTTTTCATTCATTTTTGTTTGATTATGCCAACCTCCAGACTCATCTGAACGTCTACAGGATTTTTTTTTAAGTGCATTATTGTGCATTATTAAAATTAATCGACAATGTGATATTTTTGTATTTATTTTTGGCTTAAACTTGTATTGCGTACTTTGAGTGTATATAAAGCCCAAAGCATAAACTGTAGTGTGTTTGTTTGCCTTTTAAGTCGATACAGAGGCAGGGAAATGGATTTAAGGTCAAAACGGTGCACAACTGTGGAGACTCAATAAGTGATTCTGATGCTGAATAGCACAGGCCATTGTATAAAAATAGTATTCCCCCACCAAATAATTTGGTACTAATAATCCAAACCTCAGTGAAATAATTAACATAGCAGATATTTGTGGTTCATAAAATACATATCATGGGTTGAAGGTGACCATGTGTTCATTATTTCTAATGAGGACGAGGCCAGTTATTTAACAGGTCATGAAAGTCTGTTAAAAGGTCAGACTGAAATTTAAAACAAATCAACAAAAAATGTGTAAGCTCTTATTGTTACCTTTCTCAGTATCATGCTATCTTGTGTTCGGGGAAAAGAAATTGGAATGATGTTGTTGTAGTAAAATATTCAAGAACAAACATAATAGTGGTTAGATATATAATACCAATTCAACCAGTTCAATTGCTCTTTAATGCATGGCAGAAACTCAATGCATTTAGGCATGTACACATGTATTTAGGCATGCACATGTACACAGAGGCGGCACGGTAGTATAGTGGTTAGCACTGCCGCCTTGCACCTCCAGGGTTTGATTCCCGGCCAGGCTTGATTCCCATCTCTGTGTGCATGGAGTTTGCATGTTCTCCCCGTGCTTGGTGGGTTTCCTCCTGGTACTCCGGTTTCCTCCCACAGTCCAAAAACCTGCAGATTAGGCTAATTGGCTGTAGTGTGTCAATGTGTGTGTGTGCCTTGCGATGGATTGGCACCCTGTCCATGTCTTGTACCTATCTCCTGGGATAGGCTCCAGGTCCCCCACAACCCTGAATACAGGATAAAGTGGTATAGATGATGAATGAGTCAGAAAGACTAAGTCTGGATATTTCTGAAACTGTTAATATACGGCGGTTTTCAAGTACAACCATCTCTAGGGTTTGCAGAGAATAGTCTGAAAAAGAAAAAAAAAAACACCCAGTGGTCCGCAGTTCCCTGGGCAACAATGCCTTGTTGATGCCGGAGGTCTAAGTAGAATGACCAGGCTGACTCAAGCTCATAGGTCAACAGTAACTAAAATTACATCTCACTACAATTGAAGAATGCCAAACTTTGTCACACCTTGAAGCATATGGGCTCCAACAGCAGATGATCTCACCATGTGACACTCCAGTCGGTTAAAAACTAAGGAAACTAAGGCTACATTTTTCATGGGCTCACCAAAATAGGACAATAGAAGATTGGGGAAAGAGTTCAATAAGCGTCTCAGAGACGCAGAATCGGAAATAAAAAATTACTTTTTTTTCTTACTCAGATTCATACATTTCTCACCACGCAGCCTGAAATCAACCAAAGACAAGCTGCATTCATGGAGTTGCGTGCAGCATCCATGGCTCGCACATTAAATAAAACATATTTATACACATTCTATACATTTATATTAAATGATTTAAATAGATTTCTTTTGAGATTCTCTCTTATGAGCGGCACTTCATCACTTCATTAACACGCCATACCCATGTTTCACACTCCTCAGGGGTATGTGCAGCAAACTTACACGTGGCATTGATGCTTTTAGAAATGGCCTCCACTCACTTTTTATCTTAAGAAGTAAGAGTAGGGCAGAATTTTTCTTTAATTCTTTCTTTACATCTTACTACCTCATCCACAAGCAAAATCCTTTCATTCTCCCTCCAGTTTTGCTTTCTTTTCTAAATAATTTTGAACAGATTATGACAGATCTACAAGTCATCATACTGTATGCTTTATCCTTTGCCACTTCTACCTTCACCTTATGCTGCATCCCCCTGTACTCCTGTCTACTCTCTTCAGTCCTCTCAGTGTCCCACTTCCTCTTAGCTAGCCTCTTTCTCTGTAGACATGCCTGGACTTTCTTGTTCCACCACCAAGTCTCCTCCCACCTGTCTCTCTGATCACCTTAGCTGTAGTTGTCCAGTCAACTGGAAGCACCTCCTGACCACACAAAGCCTGACTCAACCCCCTCCCTGAAAACTAGATAACATTCTTCCTTTTTCAACTTCCACCACTTTGTCCTCTGCTCTGTCTTTGTCCTCTTCACCTTCCTCACCACCAGGATCATTTTACAAACCACCAGCCTATGTTGTCTGGCTACACTCTCCCCTACCAATACTTTGCAGTCACTGATCTCTTACAGATTACAACGTCGACACAAGATGTAGTCCACCTGAGTCCGCCTGTCTTCGCACTTATGTGTCACCCTATGTTCCTGCCTCTTCTGAAAGACAGTATTCATAACTGCCACTTCCATCCACTTTGCAAAGTCCACCACCATCTCCCCTTCTGCTATCCTGTCCAAAAGCAAAGACCAAACAACATGTTGGCAAAGACCGGTCCAAGGCCGAACCTGCTCATCACATTCTCATCAGCTCTGTTCCCTTCCCCAACATGTCCATTAAAATCTGCACCAATCACCAGTCTCTCACCTCATTCCAGAATTTCTCCTTTTCTTCTAACTCACATTCTACCAGTGGAGCATAATCAGTAACAACATTGCACATCGCACCTTCAATTTCCAGCTTCAGACTCATCAACCTATCTGATACTCTTTTCCCCTCCAAAACATTCCTTACAAACTCTTCTTTCAGGATAAATCCTACTCCATTTCTTTTCCTACACATGCCATGGTAAAACCACTTGATCCCTGCTCCTAAGCTCCTAGCCTTGTTACCTTTCCACCTGTTCTCCTGTACAAACAGTATATCCACCTTCCTTCTCTCCATGTCAACCAACTCTCTTGCTTTCACAAAATTATTAACTACTGTCACTCCTAAGCTCTTGCTTTTCCTTTTTTCTCTCTGCCTGCAAACACACCTTCCTCTTCTCCTTCTTTAACTAAGAGTAGCCCAATTTCCACCAGCACCCTGTAGGTCAGGTCAGGCCATGACTGATCCGGTATGAAATTCCTGTTAATGATTCCCATTATTGATTTGGCAAATGTTTTATGTCGGATGACCTTACTGCCACAACCCTCTGCATTTATCCAGACTTGAGACTGGCACAAGACGACACTAGATTGTGCCCCTCTGTGGTTGCGTTAATACAGGCCCTGGGTGCTTAGTTAATAAAGACTGGTCAGTCGTGTGGTGGTGTAATGGTATGGGGGATATTTTGTTGGCTCATTTTGGGATCCTCACTACCAATTGGGCAATGCCACAGGTTGTTACTGACCATGTCCATCGTTTTATGACCACAGGATACCGTGCCACGTTACCAAGAAAAGATCAATTTAAGCTGGTTTTCTAATTATGACAATGAGACCTCTGTACTCAAAGCCTTCACAGTCACCAGACCTCAATCAAATAGAGCATATTTGGGATGTGGTGGAACAGAATTGAAATTATGAATGTGTAGCTAACAAAACTGCAGCAACTGTGTGATGCTATCATTTTTATAAGTATGGATCAAAATTTTTAACAAACTCTAATCAGCATCTTGTCAAATCAATGCCATGATTAATTAATGCACTCCTGTGAGCAAAAAAAAAAAAAAAAAAGCCCAACCCAATACTATAAAGATGTACAGTACCTAATGAAGTGGCCAGGGCGTGTACTGTACTGTATATCCTTATGAAATCTTATGAGAAAACTGTTACAGTAGATATAACTCCTTCTGCAAAACATCTTCCTGTTTGAAGACATTCATTATGTTCATAATGATTATGTGCTGATAAAAAGAGAAAGTAAGAAGAAACTTGCAATGTACAGTACACAATAGTTGAGTCTGGGTCTCAGGAGGTTAATTATAGCCACAATTCCGGTCAGATCTGCTGTCCTAGAAATTACGGTAGAATCAAGAATGTAACATAAAAATACATTTACAATCCAAGGTTATTTTCAAACAAGTAAAAAGTTGGCGAATTAGAGCATTAGCTTATACGTAAATTGGTCCTTATCTTGGATTGCAGTAGAAGACTATCCTAAATGGTAATCACAGGATAACACAATGAGCTTGATGTACAAAGAAAGAGCAAAAGAAAGAAAGAAAGAAAGAAAGAAAGAAAGAGCTAGTAATTATTCATATAGTCTTGCATACTGCATATTATAACGTTTGGAATAGTATTATGTTGAAATGGTTTTGAAATCCCACCTGTCTGCCAGAATAAGTCTCTATAACCCGTGGATGTGATGTATAATTATTTAACTCTAACTACAGTAGCTCTAAACTAGTCTTTCTCCTTTTGCATTGATAGGCATGTGGTCTATCCATGTCCATACAGTACATGTCTCTCTGTGTGTTTCTTTCTCCCTTTCACTGTCTGACACTGTGTGTGTGTGTGTGTGTGTGTGTGTGTGTGTGTGTGTGTGTGTGTGTGTGTGTGTGTGTGTGTGTGTGTGTGTGTGTGTGTGTGTGTGTGTGTGTGCACTTTCTAAATGGGTATTTGAAAGTGTGCCTTTAAGCATTAGGTGGAAGGCACACTGTGTTGATCAGAGAATTCACAAGTGTTCAACAGTGTTCAAGTCAGCTAACTAAATATTTAACACTTATTATTTAAGACCAGTGTTAGTACCTGTCGATGACGGGGAAAAAACGTTTGTAGAAATTTGAAATAAAGCTAAAAATAAGCTGATCAGCGTTAATGTAGTCAGTAATATTATTGTTTCAGATTGAAGCCCACATACGGTACATTTCTGCCTGTCTGTATATATATATATATATATATATATATTTATTTATTATTATTTTTTTTTTTTATGCTAAGCTGGACTTTTTTTGTTGTCAGCCAAATCGATGAAAAATCTAAAAAGCAGATCAGATAAAATTTTAGTTTTGTCCTAAAATGCCTCCTGTGTGTTAAATTTCACTTATACCCCTATCAGCACTGTTATTTCAGGGAGAAAATAAGAACTAATCCCAGTAAAAATATTCAGTTTAGCTTTTCTAATTAATATCGATTGGTTTGTTATAAAATGCGGCACATACTGTAGCTGTTCATGACATCGCTTTTACACAACATTTAGATTTCATTACGGTGCAGGTTCAACTTACTGTAGACAGATATCTAAGTACTGCAAAAGTTTCAGTAAAAAACATTGTCCATCTGTCGATTTAAGACGCGCCCACTGTTTGATGCATGCATAGTATGCTGTTATAAATATGTGGTTTATGATTTAAGACGCGCCGACAGTTTGACACATGTAAGGTATGCTGTCGAAACATGCCGTTTATAATCTGACACAGAACTGTTCATAATACCCAACTAAAGATTTTTTTCTTTTGCATGACCCCGTGACAAAAGCAGGCATTTTTTTGATATTGGTTTCTGGTTTTCCATTTTCAAAAGTAAAGTTGAATTGAAAGAGTGTGTTATGACCCATGTACAGAAAAAATATATATATATTTCTTCTCTTTATATAGACGTTTTTTAGCATAATATTTTTAACACTATGACCTGACATAACTGCTGTTTTTCTAACTTACTACAGTACTAAACCTTTTTGCAAGATGCATAGCTGGAGCTGGAGTTTAAGCTTCAATTTTTGCAATAAATTATCCGCCAATCAAAGTTGAAACCTCATTTATTATAATCTTCGCTTTTATTAAAATGGATGGCCAAATTAAGTGCTTGTCTATACCGTGGTGTGATAAACTACTTGATTTTAAGCATATCAATCTTGACGATACACACACATCTACAAAATAAAGGCAAGATTTCAAGGGGTCCACTTAAACTCAAGGATTAGCACTTTAGATGCTATAGAGCTATAGACTCTCCACAGTCTGTCAGGTGGTTAAGGGTACATTCACATTACAAGTCACATTTTTCTTTTTTGCATGATCGTTCACATTTATAATTACAAGTGACTTTTATCTGACCGATATGTGTTTTCTGCACCATCCATGTTAAAACATGTTCGTGATTTAAGAAATTTTTTTAAAAAGAAAGTCAGATAGTTCAGGGTTTTGCTCTTGAGGATGTCATGCAGGTACTCTCCTGCATTTGTTAAGGTTCAGAAGATAGAAGAAAGCTAGATGAAATAAAAAACTAAATTAAAAAGTCATATGAATTCTCATCTGGCCATCTCATCTATGTCCCATGGCGACATATTAAAACCAGCATATATCAGGAAAAACATCCGATTTGTCCATTGAGACAGCCCTAAAACATCAGTTCTGTGTCACATTAGGGAGAGAAAAAACATCTGATTTAAGTCACTTTAGGCTGATAATGAGAATGTAGCTTATCACGCACTAGACAACTGCTTCCACACAACTGGCTAGGGAAGAGTGCGCCATTCCTCCCTCATTTGTACCCCTGGGACATTTGTAAATATATAACCCAAAAATGCACACACAGTTCAGGGATAAAAAATAAAAAAAAGTATAATGTGTGTTATATTAATATAATATTAACATTTACTGTACATTTGTTTTCCCCATCACTTTGCTCTTACAAAATTCAAAATCAGAAGAAAAAAAAAAGAAAAAAAAAAACATGCAGGTAATTACAGTACACAAGACCGGATCCACGATACAATGACCACTCCTAATCTATCACTGATGACTCCACAGAAGCAAAGGAAAGTTACTGAGATGAGGAAAATACAGAAAGATAGACAACACACAAGCAAACAGAAATCTTAGGTTGCTTTCATACTAGGCACGATTGATTCATACTGTGTCTGGGAATGATTGCTCACAACTCTCCAATCCCCTGCTAGCAAGCATTCATATTATTATTTTCCGACTCAAGTCCACTTGAGGTTTTTTACATCCTCTGATAGAGCAGGTGGCAGTATGCACCTAGTTAGTTTGTCGTAACACAAATAAAAGAAAAGAACAAGGAAGTAAATCTTTGTGCTATGCTGAATATTATTGATATTTTTGGGGGAAAAAATGTTAAGATCGCCCCTCTGGTATACCTTCTTGCTCCTTCAGCTACGGCTGTGTAGGTCATAGGATGACATCACTATGTGTCACGTGCACACAGGAGACTGGTAGCACTGGTGGCATTGTGCTCTAAACAGAGGTCCACTATGTTCTGTACCCTGATCTATTCCCAGACACATTATAGAGCGTTCATATTACATGAGCAGACAGAAGTTTGGGGTCAGGTGTGCCCTTGTCTAGGCCTGATACCTGATGGGATTGTGAAAGCACCTTTAATGTGTAGTTTCCTGCTATGCAGTTATGTTTGAATGCCTACATACATGTGTATTATTCTTTATTTTATGTTTTATATCCAAGTTTTTCTAACTCATAGATGTTTTTCATTAATTTTATTCAAATAAGGTCTGTTATTATCACTCAGAGTCACTTAGCCTATTAGACATTAGAAGGCCAGTCTTGTACCGATCATGTCGAGCATGCTGTCCTTATGGTCTATTTTTTTTTTTTTTTCCTCTCAGGAAAGACATCTCATTAACATTATACTGATGGCATTTCATGTTCATATGTGCTTGGCTCTCTGTCTTATAAAAGAACATAATTAGCTTGTCATTAATCTATCCAGACAAAAATTAGGCTAAGTAAGATTAACCATAGTTCTGGATTATAATACTTTGTCAGTTTAGTTTAACTTCATAAAATGAAAGAAAAAAAAAAAACTTACTTTTCTCATCATACATGCGAGAAGTATTATGTGTTTCCCTGTCACATCACAGTTACCATAGTAACCAACACCTTCAACTTGTCTTTGTTTGGATTTCTTTTCTTGTCCTGCCTCCAGCCCTGCTTTGTCACTGGTTGCACATACTGTAGTTTTGTGTTCACACAGTTGTTGTGAAACGAAGGATGAAATCACATGTTCCACCATGTGTCCTGATCCATTTCTGGTATTACTGTTTCCTCACCTTGTGTGTGTGTTTAATTTCTGGTGCCGCAGCCTTCGACATATATGGTCTATGGTGTCTTTGTAGGCTTGTGGCTTTTACTGACTGTGGAGACCACAAACGCTGAACCGAAATGAGATTACGGAGAACTTTTTACTTGTATCACCGGCTCTTTCTACACTTACCCTCAAGTCAATGTAATATGAAATATATAGTATCTATAAAATCACAATGATCATGGTTTAAAAAAAAAAAGAAAAGAAAAGAAATAACTGTGGTGTATATCAGATGCAGCCAGACTGCCATTGGTTAAGACAAAAACACGTTTCTTAAGGATGGGATTTTGTTTTTATTATTTTTAATGATGTTCTCTGTATATATTGTATTTTATTATGATGTTTTCTGAATATTTGTAGTTTTAATACCTTTGTCCACCATTGCCAGATAGTATATGAGCCCCAACATATACACCATTACATCCTTCATTATTGGGGGGAAAGAAGGACACATTTGCTGCCTGCCTTTGAAATGAGACAGCCTTTGTCCCAATGCTATGAATAATCATCCTTCAAACACATCCTTCAAAGGATGCACACCCTGAATTAAGATTCACTCCTCCGTTTCTGTGCACTTTTGACACTTTTGCAGTTAGATTGGCCGCCATTCCCAATTAGCATCACCTCTCTCTAATTAACCTGCTTATCCCACACTAGGTACCGCAGTCTACCCTCCCCAGATCGTGTCTTTTTGGCATTTTTCAGGAATGCTGCCTTCATCCTTTTCCTGAATCTGCCTGTTTTCAGCCTGCATCTAGTCAGTAACTCTGCAAATCTCTCTGCTTGTTCCCATCAGCCACATCTCCTGTCAAGCAAAGTTTACGCTCTGTCTCTCCTTGTTTTCCCGTTTACAGTATGTGCCTCTACCAGATATCAGAATATTTGGCCTGTTATCAAAATAGGATTCTGTTTCAACCGGTTGACCATTGTTGTTTTTTCCTGGTGGACTCTGTTTGTGTCTATGCTCCCAGTACCCACCTGTATTCCTGCTGTCTGCTTTACCTACATGCAGCTTTTACCAGATCACCGTGAACTGATACAGCCTCCCTACAACCTCATCAATTTTCCCAGCCCCAAATGTGTCTACAGTTTCAGCCTTATACTGTACCTCTCATTCTTTTAATTTATTACTGTACAACAAACACGAGTAAATCTTACTTGGTGTCCTTGCATATGGTCCTGCGTTCGGATTCAGACACAGCCCATGCTAAAACTGTTACACAAGTGAAAAAAAAAAAAGAGATCACAATCAAATGGGCCAATTAATATGCATGCACTACATGTGAAAAAATGAGCGTAACATAAAATCTAACATAAAATCATATACTTTAGTCATTGCTTAAAGTATATGACTATTCTTGACATTATTACACAATGGAATGCCAACAATGTTCTAAGATCATGAGAGGAAAAGTTACCACCAATAAAAGAAATCTAACACAGTGTCATGCACACTCGTAACACGACCGGCACTAGGACCTGGAAGTAATACGGTCGGGTTTCCAGGAAGCATAAAAAAAAACAAGATGGTGCCTCACATTGCTCAGTCATTGAGTCTACCCATGCTGTCTCCGATGCTATCTCCTCCATGTCGTGAGTACTCACCATTTTGGGTTGTATTCCTGATTGAGTGTGTGTTGTTAGAACGCGGGTTTAATTGTGTAAACTCTTGCTCTCTACGTGAGAGAGTTCTAATAATAAATCGCGTGGTTATTCTGCCTGCTCGCGCTACTTCCGCGTTTGGGTTTACCATCCACGCTACACGGGCTAACTGCTAGTCTTCTGGTCATCCTCCGGTTGCTTTGTGACAGAATGACTGAGCCAGCAGTAAACCCAGCGGATTACGCTCACCTCTGCGATATGGTGGACGGTCATGCCCGGTTGATTGAGCAGCTGAGTGGTGAGGTCGCGGCTCTTCGCGCTAGCGTCCAAGACGTTGCGGCTTTGCGCCACGAGGTCGCGGAGCTGCGGCAGGAGAACGCGGCGCTCCACGAGGCGGCTTCTCACCCGGCTAGGCCGCCGCCAGTCGTAGTGGCGGCTGTGCCGCCACCCCCTCCCCCCTCTGATGTGTACTTTACCGGATAAATGGGAAGTGTAGTGTTTTCCTAACCGCACTGCATCTTGTGTTTGAGTTTAATTCCACCAGATACTCCACAGACCGGATGCGCATTGCCCTTCTCGTCTCGTTGCTGTCGGGGCAGGCAGCTGAGTGGGCCACGGCGGTCCTGCGTTCGTATTCAGACACAGCCCATTCCTACAACGAGTTCATCTGCGGCAGGGAGGGTCGTTCGTGAGCCGTTACACCGCCGACTTCCGGACGCTAGCTGTGCAGACCACCTGGGGCGATCCCGCCCTCCGGACGGCCTACTACGAGGGACTGGCTTCACGCATAAAAGACGAGCTTGCCGGACGAGAGCTCCCGGCCACCTTGGAGGGGCTGATCCAACTCGCCCTCCGTATAGACCAACGACTGCTCTCTCGTCCGAGGCCAGCCCCCCGGACCCTGCCACCTGCCACTCCGTCATCATCACCGACCACGCCACGATCTTCCACATTTCTGCCCTACGCCCCAGTTCCCAAAGTACGCCGCTTTTCCACCACCACCAGTGGACATGTCGGTTCTCCACCTCCCGCCGTGGTTGACACCGGAGCCGGGGAACCCATGCAACTAGGACGCACCTCCTTGACCGCTGCAGAGCGAGAACGGCGATTCAGGGAGGGGCTCTGTGCCTACTGTGGGTCGGCGTCGCACCACAGAGCTATCTGCCCTCTGCTCCCGGGAAATGCTCAGGCCCGGTGAGTAAGGAGAGCGACTCGCCGGGCCCCCTCCATCTCTCTGCCACCACCACCAATGTTTCTCGTCTCACGGTGCAAGTACGCCTCCAGTTTGGCCACAAACGGGTCAGAAGTACGGCGTTCATCGATTCCGGTGCCGCTGGCAACTTCATTGACTCTGCCTATGCCAAAGAACTGGGGGTGGAGCTTGAGGCGTTATCCCAGCCTGTTCGGATTACATCTGTCGACGGTCGGCCCCTTTCCTCCAGCCCCATCACTACTCAGACTCAACCAATCACCCTAATCATCGACCAACATCAAGAGCAGATCCGGTTCCATCTCACCCCCATTTCATCTCCTCCTATCATCCTCGGGCACCCGTGGCTTCTACAACATGACCCACTCATCTCCTGGACACAACATCGAATTCTGCAATGGGGACCGACCTGCACCGAACTTTGCCTGCGGGCTTCAGCTGGGACATGCTCTAGGGAGTCCGAGGCCCCCGAAGTCGACATCAACGCCATCCCTGCCGCCTACCGGGACCTGGCTGAAGCGTTTTGCAAAAGACGAGCCACTCACCTTCCTCCTCATCGCCCCTACGACCTGGCAATTGACCTCCAGCCGGGTTCTGCTCCCCCCGCGGCCACCTCTACTTGCTCTCCGCCACTGAGACGCAGGCGATGGAGAAGTATGTAACCGACGCCCTCCGCCATTGGCACCATCAGGCCCTCCTCCTCACCTGCTGCCGCGGGGTTCTTTTTTGTGAAGAAAAAAGGCGGCGACTTACGTCCATGTGTCGACTATCGGGGGCTCAACAACATCACAATAAAGAATCGCCATCCATTGCCTCTTACCAACTCTGCCCTGGACGCCCTCTCTGGTGCCACCATTTTCACAAAGTTGGACCTACGGAGCGCCTACAACTTGGTGCGCATCAGAGAGGGCGATGAGTGGAAGACAGCCTTCATCACCCCAACAGGACACTATGAGAGCTTGGTCATTCCATTTGGACTCTGCAACGCCCCCGCCGCTTTCCAACAATTCATTAACGACATCCTCAGAGATATGCTAGGCCGGTGGGCATTTGTGTACCTGGATGACATTCTCATATACTCCCGTACTGCTGAAGAACATGTCCAACACGTCAGGGCGGTCCTCAAGAGATTGCTCGCCCATCAACTGTATTATAAGTTGGAGAAGTGCGCTTTTCACGAGCGCTCCGCCACGTTCCTGGGTTTTGTTATCTCGTCCCAGGGTGTGGCCATGGACCCACAGAAACTGGAAGTTGTGCGTCATTGGCCCCTACCCAAGACCCTCAAGCAACTTCAACGGTTTCTCGGGTTTGCGAATTTCTATCGTCGCTTTATCCGGGATTACAGTACGGTTGCAGCTCCTTTAACCGCCCTGACACGACCATCTTCTCACCCCTTCACCCTCAACTCTGCCGCCATCTCTGCCTTCCAGGAATTGTGTCACCGCTTCACCAACGCACCAATTCTCCTCCATCCAGACGCGAGCAAACCATTCGTTGTGGAGGTGGACACTTCGGATGTGGGCGTCGGGGCTGTTCTCTCCCAACGAGGTCCATATCAGAAGCTGCACCCTTGTAGCTTCTTCTCCAGAAAATTTGACCGCACTCAGCAGCGATACGGGGTAGGGGACCGTGAGCTGTTGGCCATAAAGTGGGCTCTGGAGGAATGGCATCACTGGCTCCAGGGTGCCAGAGAGCCATTCATCATTTGGACCGACCATCAAAATCTGATCACTATCCGGAACCTAAAACAGCTCAACCCGAGGCAGGCGCAGTGGGCTCTCTTCTTCGAGCATTACAATTTCCATCTGTTGTACCGCCCGGGATCCAAAAACACCAAGGCCGATGCCCTCTCCCGGCAACATGAGGAGGATGCTCCCCGGGCGGACCCCGCGCCTGTCCTCCCGCCGTCAAAGATCATTGCCCCTCTCCGGTGGGACTTGGAAACGAGGGTTTGCCAGGCACAGGCCGCGGAGGTCGAACCGGCAGGTGCGCCGCCTGGACGACTCTACGTACCCCGCAACATCAGAATGGAAGTCCTTCAATGGGGCCATTCCTCCCTCCTTGCCGGACACCCGGGTACTCGCCGCACCCTCCAGTTTATTCAGCGGGACTTCTGGTGGCCGTCCATGACAAAGGATGTTGAGGAATTCGTCCAGGCGTGCCCAGTGTGTGCCAGGGCAAAAGACACCAACCAACCAACACCGGGGGAACTTCAACCACTCCCGGTTCCCCGCCAGCCCTGGACACACATTGCCGTTGACTTCATCACGGGCCTGCCGGATTCCGAGGGAAAGAACACCATCATGACCATTGTTGACCGATTCTCCAAGGCCGTGCACTTGGTGGCCCTTGCCGGACTCCCGTCAGCTAAAGACACAGCCGAGCTGATACTAGAGCATGTAGTCCGCCTGCATGGGTTCCCGAAGGACATTGTCTCGGACAGAGGGCCCCAGTTCACAGCCCGGTTCTGGAAAGCCTTCAGCCGTCTGATCAATGCCACCTGCAGTCTCTCCTCTGGATACCACCCTCAGACTAATGGTCAGACGGAACGGACCAACCAACAACTGGAGCGCTATCTGAGATGCTTCATCACCGATCGACAGCGCTCCTGGGGCCGCTATCTCATTTGGGCTGAACTCTCCCACAATCTTCACGTCTCATCCACCACCGAGCTAAGCCCATTTGAGGTATGCCACGGTTTCCAGCCCCCGATGTTCGATCATCAAGAACCGGAGGTTGATGTACCGTCGGTCCAACAGTTGGTCCGTAGGTGCCGGCGGCTGTGGGAACAAGCTAGAGCAGCCATTTGCCGTGCCAATACCCGCTACGCCGCTCAACATCGCCGTCGGCACCCTCCGGGACGATTGTACAATGTAGGTGACAAGGTCTGGTTATCAACGAAAAATCTGCACCTCCGTACAGAATCTCGCAAACTCTCACCCAGGTTCATCGGCCCTTACCGCATAACCCTCCGGATCAACCCTGTCACCTACTGGCTCCAGCTGCCTGCGGCGCTCCGAACCCATCCGGTATTCCACACATCACAACTCAAACCCTTCATCACTTCACCTATGGTTCCCCCCACCCACCCTGCTCCTCCTCCCCGTATCATTGAGGGTGGTTCCGCCTACACCGTTCGCCGGATCCTTGACTCACGTCCTCGGGGCAGAGGGCTCCAGTACCTGGTCGATTGGGAAGGTTACGGTCCCGAGGAGCGATCTTGGATTCCGGCTCGGGTTCGTCCTAGACCCTGAATTCATCCGGGACTACCGTCGTCGGGTATCCTCCACCCCAGGACCGTCGAGAGTCGGTCCTGGACAGGGGGGTACTGTCATGCACACTCGTAACACGACCGGCACTAGGACCTGGAAGTAATACGGTCGGGTTTCCAGGAAGCATAAAAGGAAACAAGATGGCACCTCACATTGCTCAGTCATTGAGTCTACCCATGCTGTCTCCGATGCTATCTCCTCCATGTCGTGAGTACTCACCATTTTGGGTTGTATTCCTGATTGAGTGTGTGTTGTTAGAACGCGGGTTTAATTGTGTAAACTCTTGCTCTCTACGTGAGAGAGTTCTAATAATAAATCGCGTGGTTATCCTGCCTGCTCGCGCTACTTCCGCGTTTGGGTTTACCATCCACGCTACACGGGCTAACTGCTAGTCTTCTGGTCATCCTCCGGTTGCTTTGTGACACACAGAACGTGTGAGGGGGTGTTGTACATCTTATGCTTGTAATCTGGTTAAGAAGGGCTGTTTATGAATTTAATTTCAGATGTCACGCACTGTGAAATTGCATTTTACTATTTTAAAGTTTAATTTACACTTTTGGCTCTATTTCCTAAGAAAAATCCATTTTTAAATAAATTCCATTTATAAAATTGCTAAAGCTATACTAGGCCTTGAACTTGAATTCTGTATGTCAATTACTCTCTGCTACTTTTTTTTCATGTTTTGGTGCTGCCTGTTTTTTTTTTTTTTTTTTTTTTTCCACTGAATAAAGGTCCAAGGATTCAGTAACCCTTCAACTGATGAGACTGATTATTTTCACCAAGTGTTTTCTTTACATAATTGTGGTTAAACTGTAGATAATTACTTCTCGATAATTAATTATAATCCGTCTCGCCAAAGGTGTATTTGTTTAAAGTGCATTCTAGAGTGAAAAAGTTAGGGAGTTCAAATATGTGTCATCCTGGTTGATTGGGGTCAGCATTGATTTTTATTCTACTTGCTCCATTGCTCAGCTTGGCCACATTTCATCTTATGATCTTCCAAACCACAAAATAATTATTGGTTGCAAGAAAGAAAAAAAAAAGCATATTATTGAGGTAATGGCAACAGTAGCTTTGTAGAAGGACATGTCCTGAAGTACCATGAACTTCCTCAGCTGTTCATAGATTTACCTGCTCTACTCGCTCTTGTTATTGTTCAGTATGTTGGCTTCCTGCTTCGTGTTCTGAGAGATGGTGAGTTGGTGATGTCTATTACTGTACCTTCAATGTCTTGTGCTGAGTCTTATTCAAACCTATTCAAAAAGCTGTTAGATGTCCAGGTACCCTAATCCGGGACAGTGTGAATTGGAGTTCACCGGCAGAACACCAGCACAGCTCACAAGTGGACTGGCCATGGTGTTGGAGAAAATAATCATACCCCAATATATCCTGGATGGTCAACTGACCTATCGAGCCAATTCTAATAGGGTAAGGCTCTTCACATTAATCCCATTGGGCTACAACTGAGAAATCAGTTAATGTATCCACATACATTGTATTAACAATGTCATCAATTCCATTATTCTATGGGCTCAGCCAGGGCTCTGGAAACTCCTTTAGATTGGCCAACAGAAATCTCTTAAATGTCTTCATAACCATTGGTATCATGTCAATGAATGTGCACTTATTGACATTTTAAATGTAGGTGACAGGGATTGTTGTTGGTAATTACATGCCTAAGTTAAATTCTGGCTCTCTCTTTTAGTTTTATTGTTATATCTAGACCTGGGCCACTTGCCATCTGATTACAGTGTTCTCTGTTTTAAACCTCCTTGGCTTTTCTCACCCTCCAGATTAACCTGATTCATCCTGATTCATGCTTCTGCTCTGAGCAATGAGCTTCTGTGCTCGTGACTCACTACTGCTGTTGCAGATGTCTCACATGAATTGCACTTCCCAGAAAAAAATCATTTAAACCACAGCTTCACCCCTTGCTTTAGTGGATAATCTTACCTGTATAATGTAAACTATTATCTAAGAGTTACGTCACTAATCACAAAACCTGCCCTGTGCTCATCCTAGATCTCTGTTCATCCAAACCTCCTTTCAATACACTTTTTTTTTTTTTTTTTTTTACCATCACATTATCAGAGGATGAGGTCTCTTTTGAGTCCAGCTGCTTGGCACTATGACTTTTGCTAGATCATTATGGATCTAGATCTGCAGTTAGATTTATATTAAACTGTTATGTGAAAAGCTCTATAAAATAAAATAGACCTAAACGAATCAGACGACATGCATCTTCAGTGGCCTGTCAAAAGTATTTGTCAAGGAAAGGGCTTTTCTTCAGACAAGAAAGTAAATTTAAAAAAAGCATTAGGACCTGGACTTCAGACTTTAGGTTTGCTGTTGAAAAGCATGTCTAACACTGTACACACACATACAGTGAATCGATAAAAGTATTCATATTTCTCTTTGCTAATCCAAACTGAATTTTAGAGTGAGATCTGAAATGATTCAATACCTCATTCTTATTGACATCTGGAACTGAGAAATGTGTTAGAATGGATTGAAATAGCAGTCTTCAGTTTAATTTGAAATCCTTTTTGTGAGTTACTGCAGCTGGTAATAGGTTTTGAAATTGAAAGTCTTTGAGGTACAAAATTTAAGGTGCAGAATATTTGATTCTAGCAACTATCCATGGTTCTAGACAACAAATCCTCTGCAGACTTTTACAAGCCACCAGGGCAGCTCTGGCCTCCCTCAGGGCCTCTGGAACGTGCTGTCTGGACCAGGACATTGGCAGGGGATCCTTCGGGCGCTGTGGGCTGCTGGGTGGAGCCTCAAAGGTTTGACGGTCACTTTGGATTTTTTTTGTGTGGCCTGCTGGATTTCCTGAGCTTTTTCTGAGATTTGTGCTGCATGGTTTTTTGGGGGGTCAGACGGATTTGGACTTTGGTCTTTGGTCATACTGTAGGTGAGCCTTGGGTGATGATGAGCCCATGATCATTTCACCAGTTTACTGTTGTAAATTGGTGACCAATGTTCTTCAGTTCATCTACTTGTGGTTTTGATCTTATGCTGATTTGCTGATTATATAGATTTAATTTTTCTTTCCAAATTTGGATTATCAACTCTAAAGCTGTTGATGTCTAGGAGGTAATCCATACACACTCAATTCAAATCTTTTGCTTCTTTTTGTTTTTATTAATACAGCATAGTCAACTGTGTGACATATTACACATTTTATTAAACATCATGAACATTACATGTCCTTGATCAGCCATATTTAAAGGAAACCATCATTGTATATGACATCATGACCAAGATTAGAGGTCAATGGTCGATAACCATCAGTATACAGTACACTTTAGTCGAAACCCTATCTCCTGCTTTTTTTGTGCAAATTGTCTGCATCAAATTCAGAAACAGTCATGTACAGTACCCATATATCCATTTTCAGAATATGAATAAGATAAGAATACTTCTAATTCTAAACATTCAGCATGAGTAAGTTTATGACAGATGGCACAGTCGTGAGATTGTGCTGAAACACGATGCTACTGTCATATGGGTGGATGGCAGAAACAAACAATAGGAGGGCTGACGTGTTCAACACGCAAAACATACACTTGTACATTTCACTAAACGTGACAAAAGTACCCTCCTTTCCTTCTTGCATAGCACCTGCTGCAGGAGACCAGCACCTGTAAAAGGTTTCATGGTCATAGCCCTTGTGGTAACACTCCATTTGTTTCCTTTTCTAAACACCTGAAGTGAAACATACAGTAAATTATATTTAATATTCTGGAAACATGAAAGTATTAAGCAGCTGGCTTGTGTCAGTATCATCTGATGAACCTGTAACATTATGGGTTTGAAAATGAAATTGCTAATTCATTTGTGATCCCTGTTCTGTACTTCTGTAAAGGTTAGCATGTTAAATGAGCAAATCATCTTCCTACCTCTCAGGATTTCTTTATGGTCTGAAAATATTTTGCATGTATTAATGCATCTGTCAAGCTGAATGCACTGCCATCTAATGAGTGGGCGAACTGTCATGCACAACATGGAAGCACAGAAAGAATTATAAAAGTATTAAAATCCAACATCTATTGCTGATTGTGATCTAACTGACTCAAACCATTTTATAATGTTTAATACAGTTTTTAGAGGGTTTTTTAAAATCAATTTTATTTCATAACTGTATTTTATATTATAACTTATTTTTTCTACACAGAAATTGGAAATGTCTGTTTTCATTTCCCCGAAATTCTTGTTTTTAATCCCATTTTTGATAGCACGGTGGTTTAGTGGTTAGCACTGTCGCCTTGCACATCTAGGTCCTCGGTTCAATTCCTGCATTGGGTCTGTGAGCATGGAGTTTGCATGTTCTTTCTGCGATTGGTGGGTTTCCTTCCACAGTCCAAAAACATGTAGATTAAGCTAACTGGCATTCGCAAATTGTATGAATGTTGACCAGATATTTGGCCTCCATGGTCGTTAGTGGTACTACAGAGGTTCCTAGATAGATGGATGAAATCACTACACTGAATTATATATACACACATACAGATATACACACACACACACACACACACACATATATATATATATACATATATTTATATGTGTGTATATGTGGCCTGATGGCCAACCTTCATTGATTGCACATTCCACCAGTAAGAGCAGAGTGTGAAGGTTTAATTAGCAGAGTAATAGCAGTTTTGCTTAAAATATTGCAATGCACACAACATTATGGGTGACATATCAGAGTTCAAAAGAGATCAAATAGCTGGTGCGTGTCTCGTCGGCGCATCTGTGACCAAGACATCAAGTCTTTGTGGAGTATCAAGAACCATGATGGTTTGGGCTGCGATATGATGGCATTCCCTACTGTAGGCCCAATACTTGTGATAGATGGGCGCTTTACTGCCAAGGACTACCGAACCATTCTGGAGGACCATGTGCACCCAGTGGTTCAAACAACATATCCTGAATGCAGTGCCATGTATCATAATGATAATGCACCAATACACACCGCAAGACTGGTTTGATGAACATGAAAGTGAAGTTGAACATCTCCCATGGCCTGCACAGTCATCAGATCTAAATATTATTGAGCCACTTTGGGGTGTTTTGCAGGAGCCAATCAGGAAACGTTTTCCTCCACCAGCATCACATAGTGAGCTGGTGTTAGGAACCTCCACTAGAGGTCACTGTTTATGTCTGTCGGTCTTGAGTAGTTCTTGTTGGTTGACTCAGTTTCCCAGAAGGCACCTCAGTCAGATGATGAATGCTCACCTGGACTGAGGTGCCTCATTAAAGCTTCTATAAATAGCAGTCTGTTCTGGGAAACTGGGTCGAGCATTGTTTGTCAGTTTGTTTGTCTATTTGCCTGTTTGTCAGTAGGTTTGTCTGTTTGGTTTGTTATGTTTGTTTTTGTAACTACTGTCATGTGGGCACTCCTTTTTGTTTAAGTTTATATTTCAGTTATATTGTTTTACCTTTGTTTGTCTAGGGCTCTACTGTTTGTTCTCCTTATGTTCCTTGTGTTGCTGGATTCATGGAGCTATCCTGTTTCATGTTTAGCTAGGCTGTCTCCTCCTGTGTCCTGTGTAAGTACTGTTCTGTCTTCTGGTTTAGTTTTGTGTAGCCACATGCAGGCCTAGCCGCTAGCAGGGTTAGCCACTAGTAGGCCTTAATTGCTAGTAGGGTTAGCCCTTAGTAGGGTTAGCCTCCTGTAGGCTAGTCTCTAGGGGAATTGACTGCTAGTGGTTCTGGTCGCTAGTAGGTTAGTCGCTAGTTTGGAGTAGCCTCATGTGTGCTTTGCCTTTGTGTTCAGTTCCCCACCATTAGGTCAGTACTAACCCGGTTAGCCACTAACCCCTTTAGATACTAACCTGGTTAGGTCAGCATCCAGTGTCCCCAGCATTCCATGTAGCTACTAACCCAGCCTGTTCCATCTCTTGTCCTGTCTCTAGTCTCTCCTGTCTCTAGTCTCTCCTGTCTCTAGTCTCTGTGCTCCCAGTCCTCCCAGTCCTGTCTCTCCAGTCTCCAGTCCTGTCTCTCCAGTCCTGTCTAGCCCTGTCTCCTGTCTCTCCAGTCTCTAGTTCCCCGATGTGTCTTAGTTAGCTTCAGCTCCATGTTTCCTCACCCCCAGTTCTCTTTGTCGGTCCCCTGTGTCAGCTCCTGGTTCCCTGTGTCAGCTCCTGGTTCCCTGTGTCAGCTCCTGGTTCCCTGTGTCAGCTCCTGGTTCCCTGTGTCAGCTCCTGGTTCCCTGTGTTGGCGCGCCGTCCCTGTTTTTCCTGAGCCCTAGTTTGAGTTTGTTGTTTTGGTTCCTTTGTTTGTTTGTTTGTTTGTCTGTTTTGAGTTTTGTTAAATAAAGACTCTGTTTGCAACACCCCTCTGCCTTCATGCCTACCTCCATGCCCACGGCAACCCCATCAGCCGGGTCTAGCCAACACCCCCAGCTAGACCCATGACAGATGGCCACTATTCTGCAAGAAGAATGGCTCAAAATTCTTCTGGCCACTGTGCAGGACAAGAAAAATTGATGTTGTATTGACCGCAAAAGGAGGCCTTATATATATATATATATATATATATATATATTTTTTTTTTTTCTGATGAAATGCCTTAAGCATGTAAACGCACATCTTATCAGATACATGTAAACCATTAGGCTGGAAGGTCTAATGATAATGATTTCAGGTGGATTGAAGAAATATTGAACATGGAAACATAGTTCTTCCTTCCTTCCTTTTTTCCTTCCTTCCTTCCTTCCTTCCTTCCGCAACTTGTTTTCAGGACCAATCATCTGAAGTCCTAATGTTAAATTTATTTTTAAGTCATCTTCATTTTGTAATTTGTAATATCTTCTATTCTTTAAGACAACCTAAAGACTGCCAAAAGATGGGACATAAGTGCAAAATGCAAAAAGAAAATCCAAAAACATAACTCCACATTCAACACACATACAAAAACAACAACAAAAAAGAGCAAAACTCTAATGTTCTCTTTTTTTTTCCCAGAGTTTGGCCCTGGGTTGCATGTAAAATTCTTCACTACCCGAATCCACATTTTTTTTATGTAGTTCATATCACTAAACTGAGCATGGAACTTTTTTTTTTGACACTTACACGGCTATTGTTTTATTACAACACACACACACGCACAAAATATCTTGCAATATTTTCTCAATATGTCACCTGAGAAGCAGAGACCACACTGTTACCGAAGATGGGAAAATTCACTGTATTTGTGGAAAACTGTATAAATATCCACCACTGTTTCAGAAAAGTGACTTCCTGTGACTTCCTCTTGAATTATGAGCAACTGCTTGTGTGTGTGTATGTGTGTGAGTGTAGGTATATGTGTGTACAATTAAAAGCAAGCAAAAATGGAAATCAAGAGCACACAGTCAAAAAAGAAACCAAGACATAAGGAGTTTCAGCTAAGAAATACACATAAAAACTATGATACATACATACAGTTACAAGCATAATGTTATAACTATGTTAATTAATAAGATATAATGCGATGTCTAAGAAAGAAAGGGTGGTAAACTTTTTCTTGCATGTGTCAGCCCTTCACAGTGTTGCAATACATATGGAGCAAAAAAAAAAAAAAAGACCATTTAGAAAGCACTTTTTATAAAGCTAAAATAAATATAAATCCTTTTTCCTTCTATTTATATGCACACAACAGGCTCAAATTGACTATAGACTATAGACTATGGACTACAACATCCAGCACCCATTTTGCAATGTTACATTTGCAGTTGATGTGATTTCTAATCATGATCGCACTTTTTTTTCATTTCATCTTAGCCATTTTATTTATAATTAAGCAACATCGCACACAAGGATGTGCCGTTGTGCTGAATATCAGCATGTTTGTGATGTAGCAATAAACACTATGGTACATATTTTCATTAAACAGATTATGATTTAACAGAATATGATTTGATTCTTTATATAACCAGTTATTTTGTTCCACCAACACATATTCTTCCACGACTGGTGGAATTAGGCAACCATGACCAACAGTTAGCGACTGACAATTAGTGTAATTAACAGGGGTGAAAGTAGCTTTAAATTCTTACCAGTACTACATAGCCAAAAGGTGAGGAGAATAAAACATGGCATTTACATCCTGTAAATCTCTTAAGTTTCTCTTTATATTTCTACTTATTCAGCTTTGAATGTGGGTTTCTGGAGTTGAATCCCAAATAGTGTAAAACGGTTAGGGTTAGCTAATAGGATAGAGTGTATAATCATGTGGTCCACATATCAAGTAATGATCAGAGGTTAGAGGGTGATTTGGTACAGTATTTGGGAAATCTAGTTAACTTTGTAGCTCACACTAGCCAAGAAGAGAATGAATGAAGGATTGTATTAATGATTGTTAGAATGCCCGTGATGTGGAGTGATACATACTGTATTTAAACATCTCGGTGTTGTTATGCTCTATATCAGCACTGGTGGCCTGCTCCTTGTCCAATCAGATTGCTCAGTCAGGCCTGATTGTTGTAGAATGAGACTTTCAACACTGACTCAGTGCTTAGCATATTATCATCTGCACTTTTCAGGCCTTGATTTTATGTCTTGATATTCCGGTTTATCGACCAGTCTGTGTCTGTTTCCTGAGTATTTAGCTTTCTACATGGATATGCTGTTTTCTGATCATCTGACCATGAGCCTGATTCTACTTATTAAAACATTAAACTGCATCTGCATCTCTCTCAGCCTTTCTGACCTTTCACTGAACCTACATTTATCCCACCTTTTCTCTTTATTTTCTTGTGGCCTATTAAGGTAAACATTTAATATAGGCCAAGAAAAAGTTTAGGAAACCTAAAAGTAATGCAAATAAGTGCAGAGACGATGATAAAGTGATGAACGATAAAGACAACGTACGGTTTGATGTTCTTCATGAAAGGAATCCAAGGAAACACTTTCCTCTAATGAGGAGCCAGGGTATTACAAACGGATTTTAAAACTCAGAGAAAATAATTCATGTAGTTAGCATTAGTTATCTAATGTTGTACCACAGTGTGTCTGAATGCTCCTTTCTGATTGATCAAAAGTTGTTTAATGACTTTAGCAGGTCAGCAATATTCATCTTTTGACATGTTATCATTTCTGCAGAAGCGATCATGTAAATAGCTCTATTCAAACCAAGTTAATTAGTTATGTGGTGAGGTTTGTTTGTTTGTTTGTTTGTTTGTTTGTTTTTGGAAGGGGCTTCCTGTGTTAGCATTTAGTTACAGGCAGAGGTAAAACTACAAACTAATGGAATTCTTTATAGGTGCTCATAAATCTGAGCTATTCTTTTTTTTTTTTGTCTTGTTTTTTTTTAATCAAATTTTAAAGAAATGAAATGAAATTTTATTGAAATGTTCAAAAAACAATTTGTTTATATGTTGTTCTACACCATTTAACCTAACTATACCTGGATAAAATTTACATCGTTTTAAAACGAAAAATAACACAGAAAAGTTCTCGAACACATTTAAATGAAACTTATACCACTTCAGCGCTGTTATTTAAATCATGAAAATCCCAGTAAAAGTATTCAATATAGCTTTGTTTACACTGAGCAAGTAGCTTATTATTTTCATTTTAAAGTAGATTATTAATTCTGTTCAAAACATCCCTTTTACTCAACATTTTTATTTTACTTATGGTGCAGGTTAAACTTCAGGCAGAAAACTTCTGGTAAAAAAAAAAAAAAATATATATATATATATATTTCGGTGTTTGCCTGAAATAAATCAGTTATGTGCCAGAATTTATGTACGTTTTGACAGCGCACTGCATTTGTCTTAAATCAACCGCTGGACAGAATCTAATGAAACATTTGCAAAACTTATATATAAGTTTTACCATTTAAAAAATATATATATTATTCCATTCAGCCAGATTTGTGTGATACTGTAAAAAAAAAAAAATCTGACTGGACAGACCTACGGATAAACACACACAAGAACGGACAGACAGACAGACAGACAGACATACTCACAGAAATTTTTCTGATTTAGGTCCTTCAATATATGAAATGTAAAGATGTACAGACAAAACCTTTCTTTTGGGTGTTGGATTTCTGATACAGTGCTGATCTTGTCTTCTTGCATACAGTACAGTACATCACATATACAGTATAACCAAAGCAAACTGCTCCACTTCTTTGCCTTCACATTTGGAGCACTTTAGAGAAATGGACTTGCTTCCAGGAGAATACCCACTAACAACACTATGATGACCGAGTTTCCACCACCAGGCCCTGAGCCAGGACTCTCTACAGCCACATCACCTTTATAATCACTTCTTCCACAATATCAACCTCTTTAAGGGAAACTTTGTCAAGCTAAGAGGTAGACGGGGGAACATACTGTATCGAAGGTACATATTTCATCCTTATATTCTGGGTTAGGATCTGGGGATCAAGAGAGCATTAAACAGCTAGAAAGCTACTGTGTGAAGCAAAACATTGAGAGCTTGAACACAAGTGCCAAATACACTGGAAGTGCAATTAGGACTGCGAAGGTGTGTGTTAGAAAAGCGGCGTCTGTGAGGAATCTGACCTCAGACTTTTGTGTGGCTTCTTGTAGACGTGAGACGGCATGTGCTTTCCGTCTTGAGTACAGGGGATTAAATGGTATAAAAGCAACAAGCTTTTAGCAGTAAAGCAATGAACTTGGCCTAAGCGGACTGCCGAGAGAGAACGGGAGTGCAGCAAGGATTAACAACTCTGGCTAATGAACCAAATGGTACTCAGCATAAACCGATACACTTGTAAGTATTATAGTATTACAGAGAAGGCTCAATTACCTTAATTGAATTTTAGTGAGTGTTACCAGCTATGTCACCGCCTACTGAAGATGGGGAGGACTAGGAGGGGTGAGGATCGTGGATTTCAGGTCCAGGTCACAGCACAGAGCTGATGATATGTTTAATTACAACCTGGGTTTAATGCTTCATGACAGCTTCACTGAACCACATGTGATGCTGAATAAATCCAAAAGCGTTTTGCAGGCTCTCATTTTTCATCCCTCAGTCACTCACCGCTTATGGCATGTAAGCATGTGAGGCCAGGTGGGGTACACTCTGGTCAGGGTGCCAATCCATCGCAGGGCACTCAAACGCAGACACACACACACACACACACACACACGCACACACACACACGCACACACGCACACACACACATTACGGGCAATTATCTAAGCTCCTGTTAGCCTACCCTGCATGTCTTTAGACTGTTGGTTGAATCTGGAATACGCGTCGAAAACCCACCACACACAGAAAGCTTCATACACACACACCTAAAGGCAGAACCCTTTTAACCCTGGAGACAGAAGGCCAGAGTGCTAATCTATATGCCACCCATATGCTTTCTTCTTTATCTATTTTTTAGTCTGGAACATAGACTAAAGGAGTTTACAGATTAGTAGTCCTTTATTACATGTAGTATTTGTTCTGGTTTTTTGTTTGTTTGTTTTTTTTTTTTGTTGCAAGAAATAGATGGAAAGTTTATCAAATTAATACTGTAATTATCACATCAACGTTTTGCTGCAGTCTCAATTACAGAATCATAATTATCAGGTCATTTCAGATGACCTTTCATATTGTTCAATTTAAGAAGTCTTACATTCTTTAATAGTTGAATATGATACACAGATTCCTTTGTGTTTAATATAGTTTAAAGGGTTTAATGCAGTTTTTTTGTTGTTATTTATTAGCACTCAGAATAAAAATAAAAGTCCTGATTGTGGTAAAGTTAGTTAGTTATTTTTCCTTTGCCTTAACTATGAAACAGATGGAAAGTTAGCTTAAAGTTAGAAGCTACTTTTTTTTATAAAGTGCCCTCCATAATTATTGGCACCCCTGGTTAAAATGTGTTCTTTAGCTTCTAAAAAATTCAATTCGTTTTGTTCTAAATAACATAGGACCACAGTGGGAAAAAAAAAAAAATTGGTGAATTAAAAAAACCTTTAATTCAAGTGCATTTATTCAGTGGGGGGGAATCCCGCATTAAGAAATAATTCTTTTACATCAAATTTTTTCCACAATTTTCAGTGCTTTTGCAATAAAAACTGAATTTATTTTAAGGCTTTGAACACATCTTAACCAGGGGTGCCAATAATTATGGAGGGCACTGTATATTGTTCGTCAACCAATTAAAATTTAAACTACGACAATGTGTGTTGTGTTTAATTTGATGCTATTGAGTATTGACTGATTTTATAAACTCTATTTGAAGATATAAAATGATTACATAGGTTAAAGGTTTAAGTTTAAGCATCATTTAGCATTATTATAAAATTTTTACTATCATTAGCATCACTTTTTCTATCTTGGGGCAGTGGTAGCTCATGGAGTTAAGGCTCTGTGTTACTGATCAGAAGGTTGATGGTTCAAGCCCCAGCTCCACCAGTGTGCTCCTGAGTAAGGCCCTCAACCCTGTCTGCCCCAGAGCCGCTGTATCACCGCTGACCCTGAGCTATGACCCGGACTTCCTACAGTATATGCTGGGCTATGCAAAGAAATGAATTTCCCTGAGCAGTGATGAATAAACTCAGAACTGAACTGAATAATTTCTCCTTTGCTACTAAATAGACTTCAGCACCGCACAAATGTTCTACATGACCAAAACCTGTCTGTTCTACCGATTCCGATTCTGAAGACTAGACCATGTGACAGCTCTGCTGATGTGGAGCTTTTAATGTGATGCCCTTTGGCTCCCGTTCCCTTCTACTGCAGCCTGGTGGAAAGCAATACTGTACCTGCAGTAACCTCTAGCAGATGGCATGGGAACTGTGGGACATGGGGTAATAAAGAGGCTTCATACTTTATTATGCGCACACACACACGCACACACACACTCATCAGTGCGTGGGTTTGCGCGCATTTACCATTCATAACAACTTTGACACATGCATTAAATCATCACTGTTGTGAAAATACATCTCCCCATCAGATTATGCAGGAGCAAAGTGCAAAAACATCCAGTCTGTCCATTTCAAATTAAATATTGTAAATATCGCGGTGCTTTAAAACAAAAAATTCAATAAAATAAAAATCTGTGCCCTAAAGGCTTACGCCATTTTTATACTAGATGGCATTTTCTACAATAAATTTTAATTGTTTGGGGGCCATGGCGGCACAGCAGGTACCATTGCCATCTCACAACTGATGGCTTCCCATTTTGATCCAGAATGTTGGTTACGGTTTGTGTGTACTTGCCAGTTGGCAGATCTTTTTCTATAAATATTAGGTTGACTGTTTTAATATGTGTATGTGTGCATGATGCCCTGTGGTGGACCATTCTGTGTATACTCCGACTTACCACTCAGGGTTTGTGGTATACTGTAGGCTCTGGCTCTAATATACACCAATGAATAAATAGCTGGTATCTTCTATCTACTGTATGATTGTGCATTATATGTATTAGAGAGAAATAGAGAGAAAGAGAGATTATAATTAAAAATGATTTGTTAATGAGGACAACCCTGCAATTATGTTGTCTAATACAAAGAAACACACACACACACACACACACACACACACACACACACACACACACACACACACACACACCAAAGTGTTAAAGATTTTCTTTTCTTTTAGGGGAGCTGTAAATATTTTATGTACACCCAATAACAGAGGCCTTTCAATACTGTATATTCAGAGTCAGCCAAAAAAAAAAAAAAAATGGTATGATGTATATTAACATAATAGTGTGATAGTATGATGTATATAAATGCATTATTAATATTATTCTATTATAGTTATCATAATGATAGCATATATTTCATATTCAGAAACAGGAACTATCTAAAGAATAACTCAAGTAAGGCAAAAAACAGGGTGTTTACAGTGCGTTGCATATGGGGTTCAACACATCTACTGTAAAAAGAAATGAAAAAGATAAAGAGAGATACAAATCTGAGAAAAGACAGTGAGAAAGAGAGAGAACATGACAAAGAATCAGTCCTTCAGAATCTGTGATCTCCTTTAGCTTCTGGCCTGTGCAAACAGCCTCTGGCTTTCCACTGCGCGTTTCTGGTTGAGGTGTTGAAGGAATTTTCATGCAGAGAATAAACGCTTAAACGAGGAAGAGGTTACAAAGTGATTGGATCATTGTAGGTTCCGACACAGAAGCAGGACCAGACCTCCACATCACTCATGAAGATAAACAGATTCGTCATCATGTCAGAGTTAGGAGATAAAGAAATTACTGCACTTTGATCCATTGCAGAAAGAGAGGATGACTCCGCACACTTGAATGTCAGTTGGATAAAATATGTTTTAGCTTTTGCCTGAATCATTGCCTTTCAAGAACAGCAACAGCAGAATGAGTGATGCTCTTACCTGAAAAAAACATTACCTCTAATGAACAAACAAGCGGACACTGTCCTCGGATTTATAAGCTGTGTTTCTCTTCATGTGGCATCAAATAAATCATGGCAGTAATTATAGTTTATATAGTTTGCATGGGAGGTTATAGTACAGTATAGAGCACTACTATAATATCATTAATATAGCACATTATAATGTAGTGTACACACGTGGACAAAATTGTTGGTACCCTTCGGTCAATGAAAGAAAAACTCACAATGGTCACCGAAATAACTTTAATCTGACAAAAGTAATAATAAATAAGAATTCTATGAATGTTAAACAATGAAAGTCAGACATGCTTCAACGGAATTATTAAAAAAATGGACTCATGGAACAGGCCTGGACAAAAATTATGGTACCCCTAACTTAATAGTTTGTTGCACAACCTTTTGAGGCAATCACTGCAATCAAACGATTTCTGTAACTGTCAATGAGACACGTCTCTGCAGGTATTTTGGCCCACTCCTCATGAGCAAGCTGCTCCAGTTGTTTCCGGTTTGAAGGGTGCCTTTTCCAGACAGCATGTTTCAGCTCCTTCCAAAGATGCTCAATAGGATTGAGGTCAGGGCTCATAGAAGGCCACTTTAGAATAGTCCAATGTTTTCCTCTTAGCCATTCTTGGGTGTTTTTAGTTGTGTGTTTTGGGTCATTGTCCTGTTGCAAGACCCATGACCTGCGACTGAGACCCAGCTTTCTGACACTGGCCAGCACATTTCTCTCTAGAATCCCTTGATAGTCTTGAGATTTCATTGTACCCTGCACAGATTCAAGACACCCTGTGCCAGATGCAGCAAAGCAGCCCCAGAACATAACAGAGCCTCCTCCATGTTTCACAGTAGGGACAGTGTTCTTTTCTTCATATGCTTCATTTTTCGGTCTGTGAACTGATGTGCCTTGGCAAAAAGTTCCATTTTTGACTCATCTGTCCATAGGACATTCTCCCAGAAGCTTTGTGGCTTGTCAACATGTAGTTTGGCATATTTTTATGATTTGTTTTCAACAATGGTGTCCTCCTTGGTCGTCTCCCATGTAGTCCACTTTGGCTCAAATAACGACGGATGGTGCGATCTGAGACTGATGTTCCTTGAGCATGAAGTTCACCTTGGATCTCTTTAGAAGTCTTTCTGGGCTCTTTTGTTACCATTCGGATTATCCGTCTCTTTGATTTGTCATCAATTTTCCTCCTGTGGCCACGTCCAGGGAGGTTGGCTACAGTCCCATGGATCTTAAATTTCTGAATAATATGTGCAACTGTAGTCACAGGAACATCTAGCTGCTTGGAAATGGTCTTATAGCCTTTACCTTTAACATGCTTGTCTATAATTTTCTTTCGAATCTCCTGAGACAACTCTTTCCTTGGCTTTCTCTGGTCCATGTTGAGTGTGGTACACACCATGTCACCAAACAACACAGTGACTACCTGGAGCCCTATATATAGGCCCACTGACTGATTACAAGATTGTAGACACCTGTGATGCTAATTAGTGGACACACCTTGAATTAACATGTCCCTCTGGTCACATTATTTCCAGTATTTTCTAGGGCTACCATCATTTTTGTCCAGGCCTGTTCCATGAGTTTATTTTTTTTTTTATAATTCCGTTGAAGCATGGTTGAAAAGCAATGTCTGACTTTCATTGGTTAACATTCATAGAATTTTTTTTTATTATTATTTTTGTCAGATTAAAGTTATTCATGTGACCATTGTGAGTTTTTCTTTCATTGACCGAAGGGTACCAACAATTTTGTCCACATGGACTTTAATATAGTGCATGTTGATTTACTTTACTATAGCATAGAATACAGAAAGTATAGTAAGATAATACCTATTGTTGAAATTTCCTAAACGAACATTACACTCATAATTTAGCATAACCAGATGAAGTTTGCCTTTGCTAACAATGAGTAAATTAGAAGTTATTACTCTGGACAGACTAACAGCATCTGCACAACAGATTAAATAATTCCTGGCTGGCTCCACAAGCCTTTTCCCACAGCAGGTCTGCAAGCCGAGCCAAGCACATGACCTTTGTCATCGATCTACAGTTTAACACAGGACTGTTTCAGTTTTAGCTAAGCATCAGCATTCAACATGCCAATAGGACACATTTACAGTGACCAGGTCAAACCTGTCCAGACCTGCTAATTGGAGGACAAAAGAGACTGCTGCAGGCATTTATCGGGTTTTCAGAATAAACAGTCATACACCTAAGGGCAATCAGGGAAGCATAAAAAATATGTTATGCCGTGGTGTACCGTACCATGATACATTACACTACACTACACCATATACTACACCATATACTATACTACACCATATACTATACTACACTGTAAAAAATAAAAGTAAATTTTACGGTAAAAAACTGACAGCTGTGGTTGCCAGAATTGTAAAAAAAAATAAAATATTGTAAAAAAAAATACGTTATTGCACTGTAAAAAAATAAAGCGTAAATTTTATGGTAAAAATACGGCAGCTGTGCTTGCTACACAAATGTTGTCGTTGTTGGAGTGCAAGTCGTGCGGGGGATGCGGGGAAACCGAGGAAGTCCAACAACGACAACAACTGCATGGCAAACACGGCTTGAAAAAAAAAAAATTAATCCATAGGAATATATAGTATATGTCATACTCTCGCTTTGTGTTTTTGCCTGGATGTCACGCTGATTGATCTTCCGGCTTTTGACCCACGCTTTCGTTTTCCGACCTCGCTCCAGGTTAATGTTTCTACTATTCATCTGCACTTAGATCCACCTCGTTTCACCTCGCCTCGTGACAGAATAATCCAGCCAAACGAAATGGATCCAGCAGATGTCGACCACACTTCTTGGAGCTCACCAGCAGGAGCTGCTCAACACCCAGCAAGTCCTCGCTGACGTCATGACTCAGCTCCAACGGCTCCAGCTCTCTTCAACGTCAAGCAGAGACTGCCACATTTAACGTGAACCATGTCTCCCTGCCCTTCCTACCTATGAAGGAGATCCAGGCACCTCCCGATCATTCCTCTCTCAGTGTTCATTGATTTTCGAACTACAGACCTCCACTTTCTCTTCTGAACACTCAAAGGTGGCATTTGTGATCACGCTCCTTTCAGGGAGAGCCAGAGAGTGGAGCACGGCACTCTGGGAGACCCGTGACCCTTGTTGCTCAAACTTTGAGCTTTTTGCTAAGGAAATGAGGAGGGTATTTGATCGCTCATGTCACGGCAGAGAAGCAGGACTCAAGTTATTGAATCTCCGGGCAAGGTTCCCGCTCGGCCTATGATTACGCCATTGAGTTCCGAACACTGGCCTTCTCAAGTGGATGGAACGAACAAGCACTAAGTGACATGTTCTTTGAGGGTCTGTCTGAAACACTTAAAGACCAACTAGTTTCTCTGGAACTCCCCTCCTCGCTCCCGGAGCTCATAGATCTGGCAGGCCGAGTAGATTCACGTCTTCGTCTTCGGAGACCAGCCTGGACACCACCACTTAAAGTTACCCCGACATCACGAGCCCATGAACAGGAGAAGCCCACGCAATTGGGCAGGATCCGCATCGCTCCTGAGGAACGACGACGAGAGTAGAGAGGGCCTGTTTCTACTGTGGAGGGTCTGATCACCAAGTCAAGTTCTGTCCAGTAAAAAGGAGCAACCCTCTAGTTCAACTTGGAACGCTGGAGGGTGCGACTTCAAGAAGACTCCCCGACCAGCGTCAACTACTTCCTGTCTTCCTCATCTACGAACAGCAGACCCACTTAGTGCAGGCACTAATTGACTCAGGCTCTGACCGTAATCTCATCAACGCGGCCTCGGCCAAGGCTCTTGGAATCCCCTTCCTGCCTTTGGAGACCCAGCTCAAGGTCCAGGCTCTTGACGGGAGTCTGCTCCCCTCCATCACTCACAGAACTCCTCTCATTGGCCTGAGAGTTTCGGGCAACCACTCAGAGCAAACCTTCCTATTCATCATGGAAGGTTCACACACCACAGTCGTTCTGGGCCTCCCCTGGTTAACCCAACACAATCCACAGATCGACTGGGCCACGAATTCCATCCTAGCCTGGAGCCCATCATGTTCCACAATGTGTTTACAATCTGCCACAACGTCATGCTTCAGCCCCACCCTCACTAAGGAGCTACCTGATCTCACCCACGTCCCTCTAGACTACCATGACCTCAGGGCAGCATTCAGTAAGTCACGCGCCACCTCCGTTCCCCCCCACCGACCATACGACTGTGCCATTGGTCTGCTCCCCGGCACCATTCCTCCCAAGAGCCGCCTATACTCTTCGTCACCCAAGGAACGCCAGGCCATGGACCAATATATTACCGAATCCCTCGCGGCAGGGATCATTCGTCCCTCCTCCTCTCCGGCAGGGGCCGGATTCTTCTTTGTGGGCAAAAAAGATGGCTCCCTTCGACCCTGCATAGATTATAGGGCCCTGAACGACATTACCGTTAAGAACCGGTACCCGCTTCCACTAATGGCTACGGCTTTCGAACTTCTCCAAGGAGCCAAACTATTTACCAAGCTGGATCTGCGCAACGCATACCACCTCGTCCGCATTCGAGAGGGTGATGAGTGGAAAACGGCTTTCAACACCCCTACAGGACATTATGAATACCTGGTGGTTCCGTTTGGTCTTACTGACGCCCCCGCCGTCTTCCAGGCTCTCATTAATGATGTACTCAGGGACTTTATCAACTCTTCAGTGTTTGTCTATCTAGATACAAATTTTTTCACGTGACCTAGATGAACACAGACACCACGTTCGCCAAGTACTTCAGAGACTTCTGGAGAATAACCTGTTTGTCAAAGCAGAGAAGTGTGAATTTCACACCACCTCGACCACGTTTCTCGGGTTCGTCATTGGCCCTACAGGCATTGAGATGGAGCCCACCAAACTTCAAGCAGTGACAAATTGGCCCACTCCCACCTCACGACAGCAGCTTCAACGGTTCTTGGGCTTTGCTAATTTCTATCGCCGCTTTATCCAGGGCTACAGTACCATCGCTGCTCCACTCACAGCCCTGACCTCATCCAAAACCCAATTCTGTTGGAACCAGGAAGCTGAAAGAGCCTTCACTGAACTAAAGAAAAGATTCACATCCGCCCCTATCCTCACCATTCCTGACCCGTCACAACAATTCATCGTTGAGGTCGACGTTTCCAGTACGGGGGTAGGGGGTGTCCTGTCGTAGAGATCTATAGATGATAACAAGCTGCACCCATGTTCCTTCCTTTCTCATCGCCTAACACCTGCTGAGATAAACTATGGCATCGGTGACCGAGAGCTTTTAGCCATTAAGCTTGCTCTAGAAGAATGGAGACACTGGTTGGAGGGGACAGAGGTTCCATTCCTGGTCTGGACTGACCATAAGAACTTGGAATACCTCAGGAGCGCCAAGAGGCTCAACTCTCGCCAAGCTCGGTGGTCACTCTTTTTCACCAGATTCAACTTTTCACTCTCATACCGCCCGGGATCAAAGAACTCCAAACCAGATGCTCTCTCCAGATAATTCTCACCCACTCACGACACCTCCACCAATGATACCATAATCCCCTCCTCCTGCTTGCTCGCCGCAGCCAAGCTGGATATTGAAACTAAGGTCCAGCAAGCCCTCTCCCATGAACCTGGTCCCAGTAATGTTCCTCCTAATCGCCTCTTTGTTCCCCACACCCTACGCTCTCAGGTTCTGGAATGGGCTCACAGTTCCAAACTGTCCTGTCACCCTGGCACAGCCCGTACTCTGACCCAAGTTCAGCAACGTTTTTGGTGGCCAACCTTGAAGGGGGATGTCTCCAGCTTCGTGTCTGCATGTGACATTTGTCTCCGATTTAAGCACACCAATACAGCTCCATCAGGCCTCCTACGACCCTTATCCCTCCCACACCGCCCATGGTCCGACATCGCTCTGGATTTCGTCACAGGGCTACCTTCTTCAAACGGCCACACCTGCATCATGACTGTTGTATACCGTTTCTCCAAAGCAGCTCACTTCATTCCACTGCCAAAGCTTCCGTCTGCCAAAGAGACTGCAGAACTCATGATCAATCATGTCTTCAAGCTCCATGGTCTGCCAAAGGACATTGTTTCAGACCGGGGACCGCAGTTCACCTCCCAATTCTGGAAGGCTTTCTGTAAATTAATTGGGGCCACTCCGAGCCTGTCCTCAGGGTTCCACCCTCAGTCAAACGGCCAGACAGAGAGGAAGAATCAATCCCTCGAGGTCGCCCTGAGGTGCATGACTTCCAGAGACGCTACCTCATGGAGCAAGTTCTTACCCTGGATAGAGTACGCCCACAATTCCCAGATATCAGCATCAACCGGTCTTTCTCCCTTCCAGTGCTGCCTGGGATATCAACCACCCTTGTTTCCATCTCAGGAGGAGGAGGTCTGTGTTCCGTCAGCCCAAGCATTCATCCGACGCTGTAGAAGGACATGGCTTCAAGCCAGGAGGACACTCTTACAGGTCAGCAGAAGGTACAAGAAACAGGCCGACCGCAAGCGTTCTCAGGCCCCCAAGTACAGGGTGGGACAGAGAGTCATGCTTGCTGCCAGAGACATTCCTCTAAAAACCATCTGCCATAAACTTTCTCCTCGCTACCTTGGTCCATTCACCATCCCGAAGATAGTCAACCCTTGCGCTGTTAAGCTCTTGCTCCCCTCAACTATGCGGAGGATCAATTCCACGTTCCATGTGTCCCATGTGTCCCAGTTACGTCGTCTCGCCTCATGCCCATTTTCTTGTACAAGTGATAACTTCATTCTGGGTCATTGTAAAGAGAGATTATACACTTCAATCATTTGTAATATATATTTTTGCACATAGGCTAAAACTGTTATTGAGTGTTTTTTTTTGTGCCTCTTTTTGTTGTATTAAGAGTGCGGGGAGGGATGTAAGGAGGAGAGAGAGAGAGAGAGAGAGAGAGAGAGAGAGAGAGAGAGAGAGAGTTTCTCTTTAAACTAGCAAACCCATCATCATATATTTGAGAGCTTTCAATCCATATTTGTTTGAATTGCACAATAATGTTGGCATAGCATGAAAGCTAAGACTTTATTTGATCTGAAACCAATAAATCCCCAAAACAGTTCAGACCTGAGAATAAACTTTACTCTACATGAACGTATGAATGCAACTAGCCCTCTATTCGGTTATACTGCTCTGCTAGCCGCTCATTCCGGTCAGTTTAAAGGCCGTGTCAGTGTAAATCAAAACTGCTGGACTTTCAGTATAACCTTAAAACATTTTTATTATAAAGACTTTTTGATTGAGAGGTGAAACATCTTCAGAACTATAAAACAAGCCCAGTGGACATGATTTACTACAGCTTGATATTTCAAATGACCTCAGTGACTAAAAGTTTCATAGTCATGCTGCTGGACTTAAACCGAACTCCGTCATGCCTGACCACAGTTAACACTGACCTTAACTTGCCTCAAGGACAGCGACACATCTGCACATGTATGTGTACACACACACACACACACACACACACACACACACACACACACACACACACATGCACACAGGAGCCCATTCTTTGATATTCTGCAGGGAGCCGAGCTCAATATCAGACGGCTTAGCGTTTCTGCTCAGACAATGCTGCTTTAATTTTCCCCCGTGCAGGGTGTCCTATCGGCCTCTCCTCAGGGATATCAATATCCAGCTATAGTATTAGCAAAATCAATGCAGCCAAATACATGAGCACAAATCTCTATTCCATGGCCATTTGAGCTCTTTGATTTAGAGCTGCACACAAGCGGTTGTGGCTTTGCTATCGACATGCAATGTTTCATGGGTAGTAAAGCTCGCAACCAAAATAACTCATGAGGAGTCCGTATTCCTAAAGGTCTGGATTTTTTTTTTTTTTAAGCATACATGTTTGTGTTAGGGTGCTGGTGGGACATAAAAATAATAATAATAATAAATAAATAAATCTGTTTAAAAAGAAATACAATGATAAACCTTTGTGTGCCTTTGTTTTTCTTGCCTTCTCTTATCTAATCATTTTGATTATTATTATTAATGATAAATAGTCATTAGCCATTAATGATTATGTCCCAGTGATGTACTCTGCTTGTCTGTAGTGGGTATACTGTGATAATTCCCTCATAGCCTAGACCAAACAATTCCTGGAGTCACAGCCGAGAAGATAATTTAGAACTTTTCTCAAATACAAACAGAACATACAACTGAGAGCATTCTAACAGATGTGTGTGGGTTGTAAATATTTTTTTTAGTACCTACTGATTTTTTACAGTTTCAGTGGTCATCACTCTCTGCTGCTTTCACCTGTCTGGTGAAGACAGTAATTCACTTTTCCAAGTCAATAATGAGCTTCATCGAGTGGGGTGTGTGTGTGTGTGTGTGTGTGTGTGTGTGTGTGGTGGGGGTGGGGGGTTGTTATTATTATAAAATGTTTACTATTAATACAAATTTAATAATAATAATAATAATAATAACTAACCATTTTGTGCCTGTCACATTAAAATAATTGTTCCATTTTAATTTACTTTAATTTACTTTAATTTAATTTAATTTAATTTAATTTAATTTAATTTAAGAAATGCAGGATGACTAAAGATATATAAAGTTTGGCCGCACCTTCTTTTGTTTTGTGATTCCTTGAACAATAGAATAGAATAGAATAGAATAGAACAGAATATCTTTATTGTCATTTGGAACTTGTGGGAAGGCCACAAGGTGCTTTACACATATTACACAAGATACACAAATTACACTTTACACACTTTATACACGACATAAATTATGCTAGACGTATGGCACCAAACTGTACATTTATTGCATAGGGAATTTAAAATTTCAGAATATTGAAACGTAAAATTAATTGTAATTAATGCACAAAAAAGTTGCGTAGTTGCAAAGAAAGTTGCACTGGAAGTTTAAGTTTACGTATACTGAAATGTACATTAACATATATTGCACTTTGCCCATATAGCGCATAAAATGACAGTACATGTGCTGTTATAAGCTTCCATTTTGTCTTAAAGAAATTAGGTTCAGTTTCTAACCTT